>CP139503.1:71919143-71955425 GCA_021014915.2 Artemisia tridentata subsp. tridentata
ATCTTGATGAACTCCTTCCCTACTCCACCATCATCAAACCAACAACAACAACAACCATCCAACAACAACAACCAACCATCACCACCACCACCACCACCACCACCACCACAAAACCTTGAGACTACTCTTCCTCCCGGTTTTTTGAGTCATGATTGCTCACATTGTGAGAGAACGGCTCACTTGGCCCAAAGGACCAACATTTTGGTCCATGAGCTCCAAAATGAGATGATGTTCATCTTGAACCATGTTCTCGAGCGTATCAATGCAATCTCTCATCCTCCTCAATAGGAGCTTTGTTAGTTTCCTCTTATAGGAACTTTTTAGGATGATGTTGTAGTATTTGACTTTTTAGGATTTATTTTTGTTGTTGTAATGTAACATCATTTTTGTGACTTTTGTCACATATTTTCAATGGATGATTTTTAAGTGTTTATGCTTGTGGGTGATCAAACATTAAGCATATTATTTCATTCTAGAATACTAACATAATTGTGTGGTTGTTTTAACTCCACATATTGCATTGATCAAATGTACATTAGGTACAAAAATTTGATCAGACACTTAATTTTGACTTTCTAGAAGTCAAATGGGTTGACCTTTCTTGGTTGACTATTGCATATGCATATTGCTTCTTGATTGAAGTAACTAACTTTTCTTTTGTAGCTTTTCTCAACCTTGATTCATATACGTTGGTACCCTAGCAACGGGGAGTATAGATCGAGGGGGAGTATATCATATACTAACTCATCATTTTTAGCATTTCTCATCCTTGAAACGTATACGTTGGTACTCTAGCAATGAGGAGTATACATCAAGGGGGAGCATATCATAGTCTAACCATTTGTTTTGTAGGATCATACATCATATCATACTATTGAAATGTATACGTTGGTACTCTAGCAATGGGGAATATACATCAAAGAGGAGCATAGCATATTCTAACCATTTATTTTATAAGATCATACATCATATCCTTGTTACTCCATTTAGGGGGAGTATAAATCAAGGGGGGAGCTTTAAAGTTCTCAAAATCACATTTCGCTATGCATATCTTCTTTTTGTTTCGACAAAAAGGGGGAGATAGGATTAAGTTTGCATCAACTGTGAAACATTACAGTACATACATTTTAGCTTAAAATAAATTTTAAAACTTGCATAAACTAACTTAATCTATATTTTTAAAAGACTCATCCCTTATTTAAGCTCTCTACTTAAAAATACACTTTATGTTTTTTTATCAACAAAAAGGGAGAGATTGTTAATACAAATATTGTCCTAAAAACGTTATTTATATTTTACGATCTTTGCTTAGTTTTGTTAATGATAATTACAAAGTTTATCTTTAAGCAAAGCATAAATAAGATTAAGTCTTTTACATTTATTGTGATAAGCATTTTACAAACACATTTTACATTACAAAGTTCACTAGGAATAACATATACAAGTTTACATGTTTATTTCTTAAAATGGAAACTTTATTAGTTAAATATTAGGATGACATCATGGCATGCATCATGTACACAATCTTGGTAAGATTTTGTGATATTTTGTTTAGATCTTCAAGCCAAAGAGTTGACATTTGAAGATTGATGAACTCGAATAAGTACATTTTATTACCGTCATTTATCCTATTTATTTGACTTGTTTTATTATATTATCTGTGAGAATTGATACTTAATCGTTTACTTTTGTAATTCTCAGTTAAAAACAAGCATTTGGTGAAACTTGGCGATTTTGGACTAATTATGGAGCAAAACAAGCAAGAAGATAAGAGTCTACTGAATTGATCAAGACATTCTGCTCCAGATACGCCGCATCTTGCTTATTACATACGGCGCATCACTATCAAGATTTCACAAGATACGATCCAAGACAACTAGGACATGCGCCGCATCTGAGAATGGAGTTACGCCGCATCTTCTGGCGGTGTACGAATATTCCTGAATATATTAATCTTGGACCCCACGCGAAGTTAAGTCAATGCGCCGCATCTACTTACTAGATGCGCCGCATCTTACCCTCAGACAGAAACTATAAATACCCCAAGACTAGACGAATTTCAGAGACATAATATATACGAAGTACGAAGACCACAGAAACCTAAGGCCGAATTCAGACGATTAGGCAGCACAAGACACACCCGTACGAAGATACAAGAGCTGTAAGAAGGTCCTGCATGTATTTAATTCATTAAGTAGTTTTGTTTTATTGTGTTAGTAAACTTTAATTCATCAGGATTGGTGGCTTGTGTAATGTGACGAGAAAGATTGCACTCCCTTAAAACTGCTTTCCCATCAATTAAAGTTTATATGTTGATGTCTTTGGTTACTACTTATTAGTGCATTGATAACCTCTGTGTTTATTAGTGGCCTGCGCATTTGACTACGGAAGAGAATGTAGCTCCCACGGTTGTTACTAAATTGATCACTTAGGAATAACTTTTAGACATAAGTAATCATTAAGGGTTTACTCGTCGATAAGATTAGGGCCAACGAGAAAGGGTTAATTACATACACTTCATATAAAACTATCAATAAAACAAGTGACAATCTACTTAATCATCAGGACAGGTCTTCTTATTGTCTCGAGTATTTATCTGTGTACGTGCATACCTATCGCTGATTCGTGCTCATTAGTTTAGTTTATTATTTAATTGCAACCAAAACGTGCCAGTCTCTCAGGCTGACCCCCTTGCGTTAGATTAGGTTGTATACTTAACTTAGAATATTAAAATACTGATTAGAATGACTAGATAATACGTTCCACTCTTAGTGATCGACACTCTACTTACCATTATATTCATACTGACCGGGTACACTGCTCGTTAAGTGTGTGTGTTATTGATAAGTCGGCTAAATATAAATTTAAAACTTGAGTAGGCATTAATACTGCTAAACCGCAACGACACATCACGCACCAAAGATATGTAAAGATATGGCAAGATTTGGAAAGATTTGAAGATCTCTTAGCTGGCCTGACACGACGAATCCAATTGGATACACGGACGGATCCATATTTAGGGATCCGCCGGATCCGCCGCCTGTTGACCAGCTTTGCCTATAAATAGCAAGCTGATCATTTGGCCATTTCATCACTCATACAGCTTAAAATACATACTCATTCATTTGCATATCACTAACCCTTAGCTTACTAACATTTCATAGATCTTTCCTTTTGTAGCAAAGAAGATCTCAACATATAAGGAGTAACAGTCTGTTATCTTCCTTCTAACATAGAGTCTGTGTGTTCTTGTATTAGTCACACATCATAGTTAGTATCATTCATACAGTAGAGTGCGGTTAGTGTTTTAGTCCTCAAAACACATAGAGTGAACGGGAGTGGTTGTACCCTTGTAAAGAAGCAACCGGGAGTGGTTGTACCCTTGTAAAGAACTCGGTGTTTAGCTTAGTATCGGAAAAAGATTAAGCGACGTGTAAAGGTTTTTCTCCGCCTAGAAGGGAGCTTGTTTCTTAGTGAAGATAAACTCTCGAGTTAGAGGCTCGAGGAGTGGAGTAGGGCAAGGAAGAGAGTCCTTGTAGCCGAACCACTATAAACAACTGTGTTGTGTGGTTTGATCTTTCCTCTCTTTACTTATTTACTAATATCTCTTGTTTGTGTGCTTGATTGTTTACTTGACTTTGAAATCACAATAAGTAACAAAGCAAATTAATTTTAAACGGTAAAACTATTAAACCCCCCTTCTAGTTTTTCACATGTTCTTTCAATGCTCCTATTCTCAAAAGATTTGGAGTGCTATTCAGACAATGATGGATGTTCAAATTCATGATAAAGAATGGCACAATATTGTTGACAATCTTTAAAGAATGCCTTGCAATAACAACATTTGGAGTATTATTAGAAGGCTATCTTTTGGAGCCACAATCTATTCCATTTGGAAAGAAAGGAACTTTAGAACCTTCAGGAATGAGGAAAGAGACTGGCAAATTATTTGCAGACTGATATGTGACAGTGTTAAGCTCAAACCGATGAATCTCAAGGTCAAGAAATCTCAGGCTGTAAGTAAAGCTTCTTCTCTATGGTGCTGCAAAATTGATACCATTGATTGATCACAGTTCAATTGGTATCCAGAAGTATGCAGGGGAGATAAAGGAGTGTTTGGTATAGTGGAAAAGGAAATGTTTTATGGGTCTATGTGAATCTGTTGAGCTTTAATGCTTCAAGAATGATTTATGCCTTATCAAGATCACTGATTTTTCAGGCCATAACAATGAGTGAGTACCTTGTACCTTGGAGTCTATTCTGGTATGATTGTACCTTATTAGTCCTGGTAGCTATGTTAGTTTGGCTTTGGGAGGAAACTAGTATCTATTTTGGATGAAAAGGAAGTCTAACTGGATAAGATGTAGTATAAAGTAGGGCTTCTCATTGTGAAGGGTATATAGTCTTGGAGGGGAGTGTAAGTAGTATGGAATTGAGAGTGGTGTAAGATGACACTTCATGGTCCATACTTTACACTCCCATAGGAGGTAATGGCTGGTCCTCACTGGAGGAGTGTGTTCTTAGTTATATGAAGTCATTCTTGAAATGAAAATATAGTATAACTGGCAGAGCCCTTCAGTGGAGGGGTTATGGGTGCCTAGTGAAACCATTAACCCATCTTGCTATGATTACTATGGGTGCTGGTTGAGTGATCATGGCAGGAAGGTAAGATGGAAATGTAGATAGATGGTAAAAAGGTGCATTTAACAAGGTGAATTGGTGCTCTGCGGTTTTAGATAGAATCTGTATTGTCAGACATCTTTTCTTTGTTTGTCTGATATCTGATACATGATGTTGTTTCAATAGTATTGTCTGTTGTATAAGGTTGGGGTATGTCCAATCCTTTTTCTGTCTATCCTTATGTACATTTGGTTGGATAATTTCACCTTGCACCAAAAAACAGTCAAAGGATACACATCCAAGTTCAGTGTGATCAATTTAAATTAGTGATGTACGTACAGATAGTTCTTCTCAAGAAATGAACGTGTGACGGGAAGCTGGGAATAACACTCTTTTTTTTTTTTTTTTAAATATCTAGCAACATAATTTTTCTACCAAAAGAATAAAATTCGTATGGGTGCATTTTAATTCCCTTCCACTTTAGAAAGATCTCAAATATTTCGCATTCGATTACCTGGAGGATCGTACCAAAAACAGATTTTTTTCTTTTTTTTTTTTTTTTTTTAAATATCTAGCAACATAATTTTTCTACCCAAAAAATAAAATTCGTATGGGTGCATTTTAATTCCCTTCCACTTTAGAAAGATCTCAAATATTTCGCATTCGATTACCTGGAGGATCGTACCAAAAACAGATTCTGATATATGATAGAACTCCAATTCCATCTTGGAATGTGCTTATAAACTTCTCTTGATCACAAATGCTCTATCAAAATATGTTCTTAACCTCGACTACCTCCGCTTCACGAGCAACTTCAACCATTTGAAGGGATGTGGGGTACAAGATGATGTACATACATCGTTCATATTAAACTGTGACGATAACGTAACAGGGAAGATTGCACATGAGATGTCCGGATAGACCATTATCTAATATACTAGCCATGAGCTAACAATGCCCACGACCAAAACCGAGTTTAACACGATGCAACTATGCAAATATTACACTAGTCATGAGCTAGCCATGCTCATAACCAAAAACAAGTTTTAGTAAAACCAACAAGATACATGTACCCGATCGACACTGAACACAAAAAGCAAGAACTATATCCACATGCATCTACTCCGTAAGTATTTCATATTTTAACATAAAAAGAAACCACCCCATGAAAGACCACAGATCACACTAGTCTTCACTTCTTTTCACGAGTCAGCTGCACACGATGCACACCTCGTTGTGCTCCACCAACATCTTCATCCATAGAACCAACATCATTAAAAGCCTGTCCACTCATTTGATCAGCCTTCCTTAGCGCCTCAGCCGTCCTACCCATAGGATCCACAGCAGTCACAGTTGTCTTCTTCATTATCACCTCATCTCCTACACCTCCACTACACAATTCAAAAATTCCAACTTCAATACAACTTCATTAAAGCAAGTAGTAAGAGAAAAAACAAATACTATACCTAGTTGTGTCCATCCCAGTGCCCCTAGCCTCATAACCTTTATCTTTCAAATGCATAGTCTCCATCTTCCTCCTTGCATCTTCCTCGGCCTCATCCAATGTCCCCTATATAACAAAACACAAAATTCTGGTCACTAGACATCGAAAATCGACACAGAAACGAATTCGTTCGGACCTACAAATACCTTTCTGAAGTCGCCAGTCTCCTCTTTCTTGCCAGAGAAGAAGTCCATGGCTTTATCCTTCAGTTCAGTTAACTTACCAACAGCACCATCTTTCCCTTCTTTTGTTTTATCCATGGTGTAGTCTTTTGTGGCGGTGGCCTTATCAGCAGTATAATCCTTGGTGTCATACGTCTTTTGAGCAGCGTAATCTTTGTATTCGCCCATTTTTCCCATTGTTGCATCCTTGGCATCTTTCGCCTTCTCCGCAGTATAATCCTTCGCTTCCTTCGCCTTATCAACAGTGAGTCTTTCGCTGCCTTCGCTTGTTTGAGCGGTGGCATCAGCAGTTTCTTTGGTTTTCTGTGCAGCATAGTCTTTGTGCTCGCCCATTTTCTCCACTGTCGTGTCTTTCGCTTCCTTGGTCTTTTGAGCAGTGGCATCCGCGGTTTCTTTAGTTTTCTGTGCAGCATTGTCTTTCGCTTCCTTCGCCTTCTCCACTGTCGTGTCTTTCGCTTCCTTAGTCTTTTGGGCAGCGGCATCTGCAGTTTCTTTTGTTTTCTGTGCGGTATAGTCCTTGTACTCGCCCGTTTTATCTGCAGCTTCACCCGCTTTTCGGGCAGTGTAGTCCTTATACTCGCCAGCTTTCGCCATTGTGGCATCCTTCGCTTCTTTGGTCTTCTGAGCCGCGGAATCTTCATATTCCGAAGCTTTACGAGATGCTTCTTGACTAGTTCTCCTCTCCCTTTCAGCACCCTCTTGGCTCACGAGGGAAGCCTTGTCATGGGCTTCATGGGTTTTACCAATCACAGCATCTTTAGCACCACCTAGAGTTCCAGTAACCGTGTTGAATATGCTTCCAAAGATACCGGGACGGTTCTGATCGGTTCTCGTCTCGTGGTGCTCAACCACAACTTCTCCAGTACCACCACCAACACCTCTTTGTTTGTTGACATCATGAAGCTCATCAGCAGCAGCCCTGGCAGCCTCCTCAGCCCTCACTTCCTTTCCCCTAACATCCTCCCTCGCTCTAGGATCTTGTTTTGAAGCCATTTCCACGTTAAAATCTTACAAATTCCTTGAACTTTTGTCAGAATCTTTATATTTATATGATTATAAAAGTTTGAAAGATAATACAATGTGAGTTGTGATTTAAAGTGAATGGAATATATAGGGTGGTCATAGAGATTAAGTTTACCGCTTTTCATGAAGGTTGTGGACACCGTGGCAGGTGTTGTGACGGCGTATATGTGTACTTGGAGATACGTGGCATGATGGTAATACACGTGGAATTCATGCAGAAGTCATGTATGCAGAACGACATAGACGTGGTTGATATCCGATTTGCATCTTTGGTTAAGAAAACATTCTGAAAGTCATGCTTAAAAAATACTTAAAATGTTACATTTTATCGCATCATTTTAAGATGATTAATAATGTTAACTACTATCTTTTGTTGGGTTGCGAAAAAGATTAACTCCAAGCTTAAAAAATATCATATGGTTATTTTGTTAGTATTTGATATAGGTACCGTTGAAAAGTTAAGGCTATTTTCATTTTAATAAATAGAGGTCTTCTTATTACTATATTGTACATTTATAGTGGTAAATGATGCTGTTTTATAAGGCTTCAAAACCATATCGTTTTGAGTTTTGTAAGGTCTCTTACATAATGAAAAGAGTAAATTACACCGTTCGTCCTTGTGGTTTGCGTTAATCAACAAGTTTCGTCCATTGACCAAAAAAATGCACCATCCGTCCTTAAATGCGAAACGTTATCTACCGTTAGTCCCTCACTCTAACGACTGTAAATAACGCTCGTTAAGTTCACGTGAGGGTTTTTTTGGTATTTCCCCTTTATTTTTAACTTCATCTTCTTCATTTATCTAACTTTATCTCCAATTATCACCACCTACCACATCTCATCTATTCAACTTTATCACACCTACCACCACCATCTTATTTCTGAAAACACATAAAATCAAATTAAATCAAAAGAAAACACGCATTTCATCTACATAAAAACCTTCATCAACCGCCATCATCACCATAAACCCATGAACAACCGACCACCACCTCCGTTGGCCACCACCGCTGAAAGTGACCACCACCTTCGACCTGCACCACAACCGTCGACCCTCTCCACCATCTCTTTCAGACTTGAAATTTTAAGGTCCCCTAATGATTATTCAAGATCTGTGTTGTTAATTATGTATTGCAAGTGCTAGTGTTGTTATTTCTTTAAAAAAAAAATTCAAGAACACCAACAAACAAAGTGTTCCTGATATTATTTGTAAAAAGATGTTAGAATTTTGTTAATTAATTTTACAGTTATTGTTGTATAACTTTTAGGGAAGTGGTTTGTAAGTATTTGGTTTTGTTTAATGCTTTTATATCTGGTTTGTAAATATTTGGTTTGGAATTATGATAAATACCCTCTAAAATTTTAGAGTAGGATACGATTTTGAAGAATATGGTTTATAAAAAATTAAATAAACATATTTAATGGCAAGAAAGAAATAGAAAAAAAGTTTATATGATCTTATTTGTGTAAAGATAATAAACATATCTAATTGCAAGAAAGAAATAAAAAAATAAGAATATATAAAGGTGAATATTTAATTTGGGGATGAATGCTTGAAATTGAGGATAAAGATTGGTAGATCGGGAAGAATATTAGAATATGTGATTATAAATAAGAAAAATTAATCATAAAATGAGTTGAAATGATGTAAAGTGGTGTAGAAGATATGAATATGTGGTGGAGACCGGAGATGATATGAACATGAGTGGTGGGACAAAAATAAATACTTATCAAATATGATATTAGTACACTGGCGATTAAAAGGTTGAAGATAGATTACAGGTGGTGAGAAAGAGGGTTGATATTGGTGGGCCTCACATGAACATAAATATTAAAGAAAAATTACCATTATGTCATAAGTGACCAAGGTGAAATGACTATAATACCCTCATGTGCAAGGCACATGAGAGATTTAACGAGCGTTAGTGAAAGCCGTTAAAGTGAGGGACCAAAGGTACATAACGTTTCGCATTTAGGGACGGATGGTTCATTTTTTTCGATCAAAGTACGAAACTTGTCGGTCAACGCAAACCATAAGGACGAACGGTGTAGTTTACTCTAATGAAAATAATCCGCACAAAGATGGTTAAGAAGTTTTAGAGAGAGAGAGAGAGAGAGAGAGAGAGAGAGAGAGAGGAAGGCGTAGAGAGAGTGAGATGGTAAAGAGATGATGGAGAAAAATGGTAAGCACACTATATTTCACAAAGTTGCGAGTGGCACTCACCCCTCTTAAATGAGAGGGTATGACTTTTAAATACAATTAGATGGAAGCCTTTAAATACAATGAGATGGAAGCCTTTGGGATTTGGTGGGCTTTGATTATGGATTGGACTTGGACTCATGATATTACAAGGCTTAGTTTACTTATCATGTTACATATTAGCTTAACTAAGTCCATATTAGTTCCATAAGCCCACCACTTAATCTATAATAAGCTATTACAAGTATACAAGGTTCCTAGATGATAAATGACCATCACTTATTAATGCTAACAATCTCCCCATAAAGGGGTGGTCATTTATAAATGATACGTCTTTAGTCTTTGAACTTGGATTTTGAATCTTTAGCACTAGTATCTTGATCTTGAACCTTGTTTGTAATAGACTTGATAGACTTCTTTGTTCTGTTCATGCTTGTGATCTCTTGTCTTGCCTTCAAACAACATGTTCATGTGTTTGTTATTGCGTCCACTCCGACATACTCATATCACTTGTTAGGTCTTTATACTCTGATATTTACTTCTTATATCTTTCCTCGTATCTTCTCTTGACATTGACTTGTTATTGACTTTGAATTTGATGTATCTCTTTGTCTTGATAATCTTTGTCTTGAATTTTTTGAGGATATATCATGTGAGTATGATTATGTGAAGCTTGAAGATATTGATGTATATGGTGGTGCTTCAGGAGCTGCTGCATTCATAATTACCTGTCACATAAAATGTGGATGATAATAATGTCAGGCCAATCAATCATTGTGGACCTTTTCTTAGAAAAATTGTTCCACTACGATTATTTTACTGATGAATGTATTGATTCCATTCACCTTGGTCGGGAAAAATTAGCCTCCGAAGGACATATATCAATCCATTGGATAAATCCAAGTATAGACCTACGTCATCAGGATTCGATGCGTAAAAGGAATCTTCTTGGTATGGTTTCCAGCATGAAGTACCAGATAATCCAAAAGGATTACACGATTGTAAACTGTTTGGAGCATAAGTTACCACCATAAAGAACATATATGCTTAATCCATAAAGGATTAACTAGGAGACCCACTATCAATGATGTTTGATTTTGACACTAGCGGGGTTTCCATTCAATCATCTTAGAATACTAATTGATAACCATTATGAATGTTATGACAAGATTACTAAGATCTGCGAAAGACTCTCGTACAACTTGTGTTCTTATTTGTAAACAACAAGTGTATATATTTGGCATTAGTGTCCTATAGAGATCTTATTTTTGAATCTCGTTGGCTCTAGACTCGATAAGTGCGCTTTGGTTTTTAGTAAGCCAAGGCTGGAGCAGAGTGCCACCTTTCAATACCAACGCTCTCGAAGTGAGAGGTCGATAGATTACGTGTTTGTCTCCGTGAGAAATGAAACAATAACCTTTTGAGAGGAACTTGAATAGATGGGGAAGGGTTGTGCATTGCATCACTGGGTCCATGATGTCTGTCTTCATTATCAGTATCATCTTTGTGATAATTGATAGCAGATGTTTTGACCCGGTATCTGCTCTAAGTGTATGGAGGGTTTTCATTTATTTTTACCCTTTCATAACCTTTCTTTTTAATTCTTCAACCCTTTAATGTTCAATGTGTATCATGTCATCATTACTATCACCATGTTGTGATTGTTCCAGTAACAACTCATAACAATGATAGCCTTATTCCTTTTTCTTATATTTCTCCATTACCTAAGGACTTCTAATTTATCTATTTGGAATGTCTCTGAGTAGGTCCTTCCAGCTCTGGATGGACCATGGGATAATACCTAATTCAAAACTCCTTATAACACCTTTTTATTTGAGAGTTGTGATCTGTGATAAGGTTAAGTATAGATCGTAGCCATAAAACATTTTGAAAAATCAATTAAAGTGTTTATATGAAAACATTTTGATAACACTTTGAGATTTCTTTTTCAGAAATACTCTTCCTACATATGCACATATAAGTGTTTTTGCACATAGAGAGAAGAGTTTGCACTTTTGAGATGATAGACCCTAAACAGACTAGACCTCGAGGGATACGATTATATGGTTGATTAAATGGATCCATTATCATGTTTTAAGTGACAACTAGCCCTCTGAACAAACTTGAAGTTGTTACCCGTCTATGTACAAGTCTATAGAGAGTTTTCTCATATATTTTCAATCAATGCTTGGGTCTATGCCAAATTCGAGCCATTTTGAGAAAAAGTCGACCACATTTTAATCACATTTTCTCCCACTCAAAAATAGTATATCCATGGTATTTGTTTACGTATAATACGTATTGAGGATTTGGGGTGGTCAATCATTTGGTTTCTCACGTTCGGGAAGGACCCTTGAAGGTGATCGGAATCACGAGTTGGGATAAAGCTCACGAGTCGACTTGGTTTGTTTGTGTCAATTATCCGAGAGGATAATCGACTTGGGCATGGAGTTCCCAGGGCGGACCTAGAAAGCTTTGCTTGTGACTAGCTTGGACCGTTTCGAGGGAATGGTAAAGTATTTATAGGGAGTCCTATAGGGCTGTGAGAACCCGTAAAGGCCATCTTTAACACCCCCAAAATCTGGTATTGCGGAAGCATTCGGGTCATGGGGTGCTACTGAATTGGAAATCACAAAACAAGGTAATAGAGAACGGAATACATACTCCGTTTAAATATATTCATCCAAGTTAAATAAAGTTTACAATAAAGTTTCAAGTTTAGAAAATAAGGCCTATGAGTTTAGTTGTCCCATACAAACTAGTCATAGTTATGTGTAAAAGCACTTCGGAAAATAGTCTATGACCCTTGCCATGCCAATACCTTGCAACAATCAAGGAGATTAAGCAACTGAGAAAAACATGCTCAAAGTCAGCAAAAAGCTGGTGAGTTCATAGGTTTATCAATAAACAGTAAAATCAATAGTTTGGACCATGAGTTTGGTATATGAACATTACAACGCATATAATGTCATATAAAAATACACTGGTACAGATATGGGATTTCGTCACACAAAAAATGTGTAACGATATGCATATAGTCACACACGTTTTTTTTGGTGTGTGTCACCAAAGGTCGCGCCACCGTAGGTGGCATATGGTGACATTGTTTAGTTTGTGGCCATTTTCATTGAAAAAGAGTGACCAAAACCCGAATATGTGTGACCAATTAGGCACAAGTTTTGTTGGATTAATCAGTATCAATGACCGTAAACACTTTATAGTCACACAAATGTTTTTTGAGAGTAACTATTGTTCGTCCTTTGGCCACATAAATATATAATATATGTGACATTTGAGATGATTTTTTCAAATAAATGTGTATTTTGTGTGACTATTTCCCGTCCTGTGGCCACATGAATATATAATAAATGTGACGTTTGTGATGATTTAGTCACACAACGTGTGTTGTTTTTTTGGAGTTAGTCACATACAGTTTAAAAAACAGTGGCCAAAAATGTTAATAAGTGTGACCATAGGCTGTTTAAAGTGAAGAAATGTGTATTTTGTATGACTGTTGTTCATCCAATGGCCACTTGAATTTTATGTTTGTGTGGCCTTTTGTAATATTTAGTCACACAAAGCATGATTGTTTTAGGTATTTAGTCACATACAATTAAGCAAAAAGTGGCCAAAAGTGTTAATAAGTGTGACCATATGCTATTTAAAGTGAAGAAATGTGTATTTTGTGTGACTATTGATCATCCAATGGCCACATGAATGTTATGTTTGTGTGGCATTTTGTAATATTTAGTCACACAAAGCATGTTTATTTTGGGTATTTAGTCACATACAGAAAAGCAGAAAGTGGCCAAAAGTGTTAATAAGTGTGACCATAGGCTGTTTAAAGTGAAGAAATGTGTATTTTGTGTGACTATTGATCATCCAATGGCCACATGAATGTTATGTTTGTGTGGCATTTTGTAATATTTAGTCACACAAAGCATGTTTATTTTGGGTATTTAGTCACATACAAAAAAGCAGAAAGTGGCCAAAAGTGTTAATAAGTGTGACCATATGCTGTTTAAAGTGAAGAAATGCGTATTTTGTGTGACTATTGTTCATCCAATGGCCGCTTGAATTTTATGTTTGTGTGGCCTTTTGTAATATTTAGTCACACAAAGCATGTTTGTTGTTGATGCAAATAATGTTTTAAAAACGTTATTTATATCTTTCGATAACTTCACGTTTTGAGGATGACAAAATGTGAAATCACGTTACGTTAAAATTAACGTAAACAAGTTTTTAGTCGAAAGATCCCGTTTCTACGCAAATCACTCTAGGTATGCACAAACAAATTTACAACTTAACAAATGATCAAAGAAGTGAATTTGTATTTTAAGACTTCACATTTTTAATGTGACAAAACATTTTTACAAAAATATACTTTACAAGTTATTTTTGTATAATTAAGAAATGTTTTATTGGAAAAATAAGTTCAAATATCATAACAGCTATTTTCCCCCCTCCCCCAAAATCAGCTCCAAACTTCCCTAAATAAGTTTTCACCCGAAAAGACAAAAAGATGAGCATTTTTGTCTGGCACGGTACCACGGTACCTCTAAATTTAGTGGTACCATGTGTTATTTAGTGGAGTCGTGACTTCATAACGGCCAGATTTTTTCTGCCTATAAATACCAGCCTACTTCACAGTTTTTGGGCATCCTTTTTCACACAGAACTTTCTGAGTTCAATACCCTTATCACATTTTCTCTTCTTGATCATTTAGTTTAGTTTTCTTTTGTTTAAGAGTGATCCAATCATCCAACTAAGTGATCACCTTCATTCCTCTTCTAGTGCAAGAGAAGAACACAAGGTATCCAAGAAGATACAAAGTGTTGTAGTTGTAGTTAAAGCACTTGTAACATTTGTTACACACTTGTTGTATCCTTGCATACATCAATTTCATTTTTCTTTTGAGAGTTTGTGAGAGAAGATCATTGTGATCTTATAGAGATATTGATTATCTCTTGTAGCTTGTGAGCTAGTGTGTTGATCAAGATTGATCAAGGGTAGATCGGATAGATTGAGTCTAGTGTGTTGAGTGTGTGAAGTAGAAAGGATCAAGTGGATCATGGTAGATTGGTGCTAGCTAAGATTAGCACTCGACATCTAGCTTAGTGTCGGAAATAGGATAAGCGACGTTGTACGGTGTTCTACGCCTGAAGGGAGGTTTGTTGACATAGTGCTTGAAACTCTCGAGTGTGGTACTCGGGGAGTGGAGTAGGGCGAAGAAGAGCTTCTCGACCAAACCACTATAAATCTATGTGTACCGGTTTGATCTTTTCTTCTCTTCTCTTTACAATTATTGTTTATATTTGTTAGTATAGCTTAGAGTTCATATTGGTGTTGATTGATTACACTTAAGATTCGAATCAAAGTTTTTCAAAAGTAAAGTTTTGAAACAAATTAAAAACCGGTAAAACTATTCAACCCCCTTCTAGTTTTCCATAATTGGTATCAGAAGCCACGTCAGTCAAGATTTTAAAGTAAATTGTATTTTAAAACTTGAATCGATCAATGGATTCCGACAAATATCTAGAAGGGCAATCTATGCAAAGACCACCACTTTTCGAAACCGATTGTTTTATATATTGGAAAACAAGATTCGAAACGTATGTGAAATCAAAAGACATTGATCTTTGGCATGTTATTACCGAGGGTGAATTTCAACCGATTCAAAAGAATCCGGAAACTAAAAGGGATGAAATAGTTCCTTATAGTAAACAAAGTGATGAACTTAAAAGAAAATTAGCCAAAAATGATGTGGCTAAAATGATGATTTACAATGCTTTACCTAAAAAGGAATTTGAAAGAATTTTCATGTGTAATACGGCAAAAGATATTTGGAAAACTTTGTTAGTCACTCACCAAGGTAACAATCAAGTCAAAGAGAACAAGATAGATCTTCTTGTTCAACAATATGAACAATTTTCCATTTTGGAAGATGAATCAATAGATATTGCTTTTCCTAAATTTAATACTATTATTACTAGTCTTAAAGCTCTTGATGAAGGTTACTCTAGCAAGAATTACGTTAGGAAGTTTCTTAGGGCTCTACATCCTAAATGGAGAGCAAAGGTCACCGCCATTGAAGAGTCAAAGGACTTGGCGACATTATCACTCGATGAACTAATAGGAAACTTGAAGGTTCACGAGATGATAATCAAGAAAGACTCCGATATTGTCAAAGGCAAAAGCGAGAGAGTTAGATCTCTAGCATTGAAAGCCAAAAAGGAGTCTAGTGATGAGGAATGTTCGAGTTCTGCTAGTGAAGATGAAGAGTATGCGTTAGACGTTAGAGACTTTAAAAAGTTCTTTAGGATAAGAGGTAGGTTCGTTAGGCAACCTCGTGATGATAAGAAGTCGTCACAAAAGAACCGAGTTGAAAAGAAAGGAACGAGTGATAGGAAATGCTTTAGATGTGGAGATCCTAATCACCTCATAGGAGAATGTCCTAAACCACCGAGAACCAACAACCAAAGAGCTTTCATAGGAGGCTCTTGGAGTGATAGCGGTGAAGAAGAAGAGAAGAAGCCCAACGATGAAACATGCCTAATGGCTCAGGCTTCTAATGAGGTACATTCCGACTCTTCTTATTTTAGTGATGGTAATTCGTCAATAGATGATAACATACTAAATGACGAATAGAATAAACTATGCGAAGTAAGTTCTAAAATTTTAGGTAGAAACAAAACACTAAAATTAAAATTGCATGAACTCGAAGTGCAATTTTTAGAACTAAAGGATCAAGTCAAAAGACTTGAGAAAAATAAAGAAGTAGACGTAGGATGTAGGTCATGCATAAGTCTTCAAGTAGAAAATGAAAAACTCAAAGAAAATGCGTTAAGGATCATTAAGTTTGAAGAAGGAACAAAGGCACTTAATGATATGCTTGAAAACATTAGGTTTAGTGAACATGACCGTGCAGGATTAGGATTTGACCCAAACCAAGCTTCTACAAGTGGTACTAAACATGTAAAGTTTGTAAAGCCTAGAGTATATGAAATTATGAATAACGGCACCACTAAAGGTACAGACGACACCATTAAATTTAATGGTACCGTGGTACCGTCTGGTGCTAAAGTCAGATCTGGGTCAATTTTGAAAAATAACTTAAGTCGTAAACCGAGTCACATAGTTATTAATAATGTAGAAGTACCTATTGCTAGTGAAAAGGAGGTCAAAAGTTTTTACAAAGCCTTGTCAACTCCCGGACTTGGTTTTGTAAAACCTGATATTAGATCAAAGACTCCTTCTCCTAGAAGAAAAAATGTTCCCAAACCTCGGTCAAGAACTCCTCTACCGAGAGGTAACTTTAGAAGACAAAGTTATCAAATAACTTTCCCGTAACTTGGAATAACCATCAACCATAAAGTTTGTTGGGTTTTGAGATGCTGCTGCTAAAGGTTGGATAATACTGCTCTTGGATCTAAATGGAAAATACACTAAGTATGATTCTGCTGCTAGGCTAAATCATTCTACTGCTGGTGTATTTATTCTACTGCTGGAGTAATCGAGTAAATAAGCTAAGTGGATACTACTGCTAGGAATCGAAGATTCTACTGCTAGAGTTAGGATTCTTCTGCTTATTAGATAACTATGTATAGTATGTTTGGATAATTATAGAATAGATATGAAAAGATTATTCTTGTATAGAAAGTTATTGTAACCGACTAGGACTCCTTAGTCTATAAAAGGAGGATCTAGGGTTAGAGTTTAGCATACGTATTATTGCTAAGTCGAATCACTTCAAGGTTTTTGTAACCCTGTTACTTTTGAGTAACCGTATTAATATATTGAAGTGTTTGTGAAGAGAATTCAATTGTGTTCGATTAATAATTCTTCTTAAGATTAAATACTAGATTCCGCATAGTATTTAATAGTTTGTTCAAGAACATTTCTATACCTATTGTTTTAGATTAACATATAAGATAATTAACAAGATCAATAGCTCAACTGGGATCAACAAGTGGTATCAGAGCTTGTGATCTAGAGACTGCAATCAAGAAGAATTTTTGTTGATTAAGATCTGTTCATCAACAACTGAAGTAATGGAATCTGAAACTACTCATATAGTGACTGCTTCAAAGGTACCAATGCTCAAACCTGGTGAGTATGAACTATGGAAGATGAGGATTCAACAGTACATAAAGATGCTTGACTACTCCATGTGGGAAGTCATTCAGAATGGGGATACTTTACCTGCTAAGGCTGCTGATGGGACACTTTTGCCCATTAGAACTAATGAGGACAAAGCTCAGAGAAGATTGGAGATAAAGACTCACAATATTCTTTTGATGGGGATACCGAATGAATATCAATTGAGTTTTAGTAATATATAGAATGTTAAGGCCTTGATGGAAGCCATTGAACTCAGATTTGGTGGTAATGAAGCTACAAAGAAGTCTAGGAAGAACTTGTTAAAGAATCAATTTGAGACCTTTGTGGCCTCAAGTTCTGAGAACATTGATGCTACTTATGATAGGCTTCAGAAGTTGGTGAGTCAACTACAGCTTATGAAGGTCACAGTGCCTCAAGAAGACATTAATATGAAGTTTCTAAGGAGTTTGTCATCTGAGTGGAACATGCATACTGTGGTCTGGAGGAACAAGGAGGATTTTGAGAAGATGAGTTTGGATGACTTGTACAATAATCTGAAGGTGTATGAGTATGAAGTCAAAGGATCATCCAGTTCATCTTCTAGTGGTCAAAACCTAGAATTTATGTCCTCAAACAACAAGGGTTCTGATAGCTCTCAAGAAAACTATTCTGCTGCTGGGCATGTAGTTTCTACTGTTGGTTCTACTGCTAGCTCAAATAGTGACAACATCAGTGATGCTGCTATTTGTGCATTTTTGGCTGATCTCACCATAAGTACTTCTGTTACTGATCAGGACTTGGAACAAATAGATCCTGATGATCTTGAGGAAATCGATCTAAAGTGGCAGATGGCTATGCTAACTATGAGGGCTAGGAGATTTCTAAAGAAGACTGGTAGGGAACTCAAGTACAGAGGACAAACCAATGTGGGGTTTGACAAGTCTAAAGTAGAGTGCTACAATTGCCAGAGAAAGGGCCATTTTGCTAGGGAATGCAGAGCACCAAAGAAGAACAGAGAGAATGTAAGGAAGGTTCCTATTGAAGAAGTCAAGCCTACAACTGCTCTGGTGTCTTGTGATGGCTTGGGAGAGTATGATTGGAGTGACCAAGCTGAGGAAGGACCAAACTTTGCATTGATGGCTTATGCTTCTTCTTCTTCTGGATCAGACTCTGAGGTATCTAATGAGTCATCTTGTTCATTTAAATCATGCTTAGATACTGTGGAACTAAAGTCTAGGAATGAGAGTTTAAGAGATGAAGTAGAAAAGCTAAAACTTGATAATTTAGGTTATAAATATGGCCTAAAATCAGTAGAAGATAAACTTGCATTTCTTAGGCAAAATGAGTTAGAGTATGCTGAAAAGATCCACATTCTAGAAGGTCAGCTTTTTATGAAAAATTGTGAGATTAATGTGCTAAAAAAAGCTTGAGGATGCTGAAAAAGCTAGAGATGTAGCTTTAGCTGATAAAGATAAACATGTTGTTAGGGTAGAAAAACAACAATTTGCATCAAATCTTGTGAATAAGGCTATAGAAAGTCAGTTAATGAGAAAAAGGGAGTGGCTTAGGGTACAATGAAGTTGCACCTCCTGCTAAGAGTGCCTTTGCACCTCATAGGAAGGAATTGTCTTCCATAACTGAGATAGATGCAAAACGTGTAGGTGAAACCAATGAATCAAAAATAGAAGCACCTAAGGTTGATAAGTTGTCTGATGCACCCATCATTGAAGATTGGGAGTCAGATAGTGAGGATGAATAGGTTGAATCAACACCTAAGGCTAAAAAGGTATAAATTGCTAAAACAGTTGAAACTAAAGCTAAAAATGTTGAGTTTGTAAAACCTGTGTTAGGGAGTAGGATATCTAGGAAAATGACTGAATTTGATGAGAAACCTAGAGAATATCCTAGGAAAACTAATAACTGGCCTAGAGGAAACCAAAGAAATTGGAACAGCCTAATTTCACACAAGTTAGGTAGTGATTTTAAATTGGTTAAGAAGGCATGTTATAGTTGTGGTAGTTTTGAACATCTTTAGGAAGATTGCTACTACTACCAAAAACATGTATGGAACCAACACACTAGGGTGAACCATAAGTATTTTGCTAAAAAGACTCACCCTCATCCTAATAGAAACATGGTTCCTAGGCAAGTGTTACTGAGAAATGGTGCTACTAGAACAATTACCACTGCTGCACCAAAAAGGCCTAATCAAATGAAAACAAATGTTTCTACTGCTAAGGCAAAAGTAGTTTCTACTGCTAAGCCTAAAGTAATAACAGATACTGTTGTGGGCAATCACTTTTATGTTGTTAAGGCCTCAGCTTGCTGGGTCTGGGAACCTAAAATCAAGGTTTTAGATCATGTTCTTAGACACAGTAGTGCATCAATGGACTTGAAGAAATTTGATTATGTTGATGCACAAGGCAGATCCAAGTCAGTGATGGCTTGGGTCCTCAAGAGAAACTAATTCTCTTACTTTATGTGCAGGGCAATCTACAAGTGGAGCTAAAGGATAAATGCATTTTTGATAGTGGATGCTCTGGACATATGACTGGAGACCAAGGCAACCTTGAAGATTTTGAAGCCATGGATTGTGGCTATGTTGCTTTTGGTAATGACCCTAAAGGTGGAAAAATAGTTGGTAAAGGTACTATTAGAACAGGCAATTTGGATTTTGAAAAAGTGTACTTGGTAAATGGGCTAAAGTTCAATCTTTTTAGTGTTTCACAAATGTGTGACAAAAAGAATTTTGTTCTTTTTACAGACATTGAGTGTCTTGTCTTATCTCCTGACTATAAGTTACCTGATGATAAATTAGTGCTACTTAGAGTCCCTAGAACAGACAATATATACAGTGTGGACATAAAGAATATCATTCCCAAAAGAGATTTAACTTGTCTGTTTGCCAAGGCCACAATTGATGAATCCAAACTTTGGCATAGAAGGCTTGTGTTGAATCTAACACACCTGCTAGATCTTTGAGCCTTAGTGGATCGGTAGGATGCCTATGTAATCACAAGCACACTACAAGAGAATCTTTGAGTACGAACTAGAAAAGAAAAGAACTAAGACTATGATCCTCTATGGATCGTATAATGAACTAAAAGATATTATTATTGAAGATTGTTAAGTCGTAAAAGATATATAAAACTCATAGACGGGTGTTCCTTTTATACTAACAAGAAACCCTAACCCTAACCCGTCATACAAGAAAACGTGTGAAGAGATAAACATGATATCTTCTAAAAATAAATCTAACAAACATTCTAAACATACGGGATAACAACTAACAATACCCGCAGCAATGACTACTAATCAGCAGAAACAAATTAAAACTATCAGCAGGAACCGACTGCAGCAGCAATGAATAACTGTCGGCAGGAACAAGCTTCACTATCAGCAGGAATGGAAATAAACTAATTTCCATGATTCCTAACAATCCTCCCCTAATCTTGAAGTTGACTAGGTTAACTTGCAAGATTCCCTGATAGATCTTTGAAGTCCATAGGCAGAGGATTAGACCAGCAGCAGCATCAGTAAGTAACCAGCAGTAACATCTTGGAACATGCAGCAACAACTTCTATAGTTCAGCAGCAATAGGAAATCATCTTCAAAATAATAAGCTGGGCGCCATGTCATCCACTTGATCTTGACTGCTACTATGAAAAAATGTACATCAAAGCACTTAAGTTTCATTCTATTCTCATCACTTCCAGGTGTGTTAACTCCTGTGAGAGGTGAATCATTGAAAATTAATGGATTTGATGTCTCTTTACCAATAGCCATCACTACTGGAGTAGCCAATGTGTTGGTGTACAAGACCATGGTACATTGATAACCATCTGATTTTTAGTAAACCAGCAACTGTAAACGGATTTGACTTGTCTTTACCTGTAGCCGTTTACTCAGGACTAGCCAATTCTTGGTTTCAACTGAACCTTGGTGAATTGAGTACCAAGTATGGTGTTCCACTGCCTTTACCACAATCCATACACTTGTGGGCTAGCCAATTCTTTGGATACCCCAAAGGAGTAAAATCCATGGTGAATTGAAAACCATTCAACTCTCAGGAATGAACCATGGGTGAGTTGAAGTACCCTATAGCTTTGAGCAAGCTATTACAGCTATCAACGGATTTGATTATCACACCAGAGCCGTACCCTCATGGTGAGTCAACTCTTTCTTGTTTGTGAGACATGGTGAGTTGATTACCATTTGATGTGTAGGTGTAAACACCAACACTGTACCTGCACGGTGTTGCTCAAAACCAACTTATTAGCACACAAAATATACAAGAAGTTTTTTTATTTTTTATTTTTTTTTGATAATAAACAAACCAAAAGAAAAAGAAAGAAAATAAGAAAAGAGAAGAAAGAAAGATATACAACAACAACAAGCCTCCCCTTAGGTTTAAACCTCCCCTTAATCTCAGCACCTAATGATTGAGCATTCCAATATGAACCACCAGATAGTTGAATCTTGGACCATCAAATGCTTTAGTCAACAGATCAGCCACATTCTCATCAGAGTGTATCTTAAGCACCTGAATGAGATGCTTCTCATAAGCATCCCTTATGAAATGATGCCTAATCTCTATGTGCTTTGTTCTTTGATGAAACACTGGATTTTTAACAATACAGATGGTACTTTGGTTGTCAATGAAAATTTTAGTGTTCATGAAGTTGAACCCATAGTCTTACAATTGATTTTGCAACCAAAGGACCTATCCACAGCAACTAGCAGCAGCAACATACTCTGCCTCAGTAGAAGATGTAGCCACAATAGTCTGCTTCTTGCATTGCCAAGAAACCAACCTGTGGAAAACTAGAAGGGGGGTTGAATAGTTTTTGCCGTTTCTTTTGTTTTAATTTGTTAGTTATAGGTAAACATTCACAAATTAAGTTATCACACAATATAAACTAGAGATAAAGAGATGAAAGATCAAACCACATAACACAAGTGTTTATAGTGGTTCGGCTTGCAAGAGATCCTTATCCTTGCCCTACTCCACTTCCTCGAGTTGCTTACTCGAGAGATATCTTTCACTAAGAAACAAACTCCCTTCAAGGTGGAGAAAACCTTTACACGTCGCTTACTTCCTTTTCCGGTACTAAGCTAAACACGGGTTCTTTTCACAAGGTAGAACCAACCTGACGTCGCCTACTTACTTTACCGACACTAAGCTAGATGTCGAGTTCTTTACACGGGTACAACCACTCCCTACACTCTTTGTACTTTAAGGACTAAAGTACTAACCACACTTACTGATCTAACTGATACAAATGATAAGAAACACTTAAAGTGTTTACACAGAACCTATACTGCAACTTCACAACAGTCTGCTTGTTTGAAGCTTGTATACTTGATCTTCTTTGCTACAAAAGAAACATCAATGATATTTATAACTACTATGGTTAGTAACTAAAGTGTATGTATGTGTTTTTCTTTTCTAAGTGGATAATAAGATCAAATGCCAAGCCTGCTATTTATAGGCAAGCAAGGAAAGGCTCCTACGGATCCGGCGGATCCCTCAGAAGGGATCCGTCCTTGTATGGACTTGGATCCGTGGGATGGTGACAGCTATGGATTAGTTGTCTCTTACCATATCTTAGTTGTATCTTACCATATCATCCAAGATCTTCAAATGTCAACTATGTTGCTTGCATATCTATCCAAGATATCTTACTAAGATTGTATTTGTGATGTATACCATGATATCACTTAGTAACTTAAACTAAAGTTTCCATTAAAGGAAATACACATGTAATATGATGTTAGTGATCATGTTATATAAAAGATGTGTTTTGAAAAAGTCTTTAACTAGTATTTATAATTTGCTTAAGGAGTATACTTTGTGTTTGTCATGAACAAAACATTAAGCAAAGATCGTAAAATATAAATAACGTTTTTAGTACGATATTTGTATTAACAATCTCCCCCTTTTTGTTGATGACAAAACATAAATTATATTTTTAAGCAAATAAGTAAATATAGTTTAAATCCCTTTTAAAAATATAGATTAAGTTTTTAGTTATTCAAATTTTGATTACTATTATAAAATAGCTTAGTATGAACTAATTATGTAAACTTAATCCTTTTTCCTTTCTCCCCCTTTTTGTCGAAACAAAAAGAAGAGGTGCGTGGCGGAATGTGATTTTGAGAACTTTAATAGCTCCCCTTGTTTTATACTCCCCTTAAATGGAGTGATCAAGGAAATGATGCATGAATCTACAAAACAAACGGTTAGTTATGACATGCTTATGAAATGCTCCCCCTCGATGTATACTCCTCATTACTCGAGTACCAACGTATACTAAGAAGGGTGTGGTATGCTGCAAATGAAGTGTTAGTAATAAATGACTTCAATGAAGAAGTAAAATGCTTGTTAAGTATTCTTCGAAACAAGCCTATCAATATGTTTGACTTTAACAAGTAAGTGTCTGATCATTCCATGTATCTAAAGCAATCATACGCAAGATATAATATATAATGAAACTTATGTGACAAAAGTCATGAAATGATGTTACAAGTATAAAAGGTATCCTAAAAAGTCCTAAAACAAATGCCTATGATGAAGTGAAGTTAAGTTAGTGACGCTAGTGTTGGTGTTAGTTAGTGATAACTTAATTGATGACTAAAGGTTGATGCAGGTAGGTTTGTTGCTAATCCATGAGGTTGATGATTAGTGAAGAAGATGATGGAAGGTGGTGGTTTTAAAGAATGCAATGATTCTAATGTATAGCAAATGCTATAAAGGTATTGAAGATGGTTGATACCTATATGTAGACGAAAATGACATCATATGCTGAGAGAGTTGGTTGGAATGAATGTTCTGTTTGTACTTACAGTGACATGCTTGATATGAATCAGGAATGAAGATCATGAGATCCTATGATTGTGTTCTAGATACTTAAGATGTCTTAGATGAGATGAAAATTCTATACTTGTTGGTTACGAGAAGGTTGTTTGGTTTCTAAATGGTTAAAAACTGAACTTGGTACCTACGGATTTAGCGGATCCAAAATTTTGGTTCCGTCTTTATAGTCTTTTGGTTCCGTGTGATAAAAATTGATTTAATCAATTTTTGTTGATTTGATCTAATGAAGGTTTAAGCTAAGGTTTACTCACAATCATGGAGTTGGTTTTAGTAATTTGAATCAAGGTTTTGGTGCAGAACTACAATGTTGAACTAGTAAGGTGTTATGACGATAGTATTGAAAATTACTTTTTGTGTCAAAACAAGATATCATATTTTAGAGCATAATTATATATTGAAAATTTGTTTGTGACGAAAGTCTCAAACATGAAGGTTCCTAGAGACGATAAAATCTTAAAAGCGATTATTGTGATGATACTACAAACTTCTATTTTGCTTGTTTTGATGATGACATGATGGAGGCAAGCCATTTAGTTTCTAAGTTACTAATGTCGTAGATGTTTGAAACCATATTGTTGTCATCTTGAGTGTTTGTTTTATCAATCCACATAGATTCATCCAAGTGTTGAAGAGTGGTAATAATGTCATGTGATGGGTTAATTATTAAGCTTGAAGATGGGGATGAGATTCTTTCTTTAGGTGGTGATGATTGAGGTTCATGAATCTTTGGATGGAGAGAATGAACTGTCATGGGTCCTAAGTTTTCAAGACTTATTTGTGGAGAAGTGGTTGATGTAAGTTGAAGATCTTCTAATTCTTCAGAATGTGGTTGTGGAGATGTTGATGGTGTCCTAAAGAGTTCCATAGGTTTAAGTTTTGGTGAAGATGGTGATAATGCAGACTTCTTAGTTTGTGGTGGAGCGGGAGCTAGTGGTGTTGTAGTTGCTACAGGAGTAATGGTAGGAGGTGATGTTGTTGTATTGGATGAGTTTGTAGCGGATGAAATTGAAGAAGAGTTTATGTTGACTATGGAAGTCGTAATAGTAGTTGTTGTGGTGTTTGGAGATCTAACAGGAAAGGTTACATTACGAAGTGGGTTTGCATACCAATAAGGTCTGACACTAATTCTAGCCGTGCGTCTGTATGGTCTAGACATGTGAACTTTCTGGAGATGGTATGTGAATTTTGTGTAGTTTTAGTGTGCTATGATTATCTCTAACATTTATACTTCCTAATTGTATGAAAATTGGTGTTTGGATTAAATGATTGTGAGTGACTTGAAACAGGATAAAGTTGTTTGTCCTATAGTCAGACCATAGAAATGGAGTTGTGTGATTTTGTTGTAGAAACTTTTAGGTGAAGTGTGATGGCTAAAATGTGTAAGAGAGAAGATGGTTGAGTTGTGTTGTGAATTGAAAATCCTAAAGTTCTAATTTATAGACAGAAGGTTTGTGAGTCTGTGTGTTTGGATTTGATGTGAATCCAATAGAAAATGTTGGTTTCTAATGATTTGGAATAGAGATTTGTGCAGGTCATATCAATGAAGTCAATCCATTAAGCTTGGGTTGAGTAATATGTTGTGGATATGCAGTTAATACAAGAGGATAGTGGAAAATCTGATGATTTGATATGTCCACGGATTTGACGGATCCCTAAAAAGGGTTCCTTCTTTGTATTGGTTTGGTAACTCACACCTAAAGTTTTAAAAATTTAAATTTTGGTGGGAAATTTTGTTCCTAAGTTTCTAAGAATTCCTAAATGATTCTAAGATGAATTATGATTAGTACATGAATCCTAGATGATACTAAACACTAAGATTTAAGAATCGGGATGAGTTTAAAAAGTTTTAGAATTTTGCTGGGAAACCTGCGGATCCAAAGTGGATAAAAGGCGGAACCATTTTCTGGGATCCGCCAAATCCGCAGGTAGGCGGATGGCGGATCCAACGATTAGCCTTGGCGGAACCCTGTTTTGGGATCCGCGGGATCCGTTGGCCTAAAACTAAGAAAGTAAACAGAACATATGTCATATTTCGCGTTTTTCGACGAAAACCCGAAAATTCATCTAGACCTTACTTAACATCTAATATGTATATCAAAACAACTAAATATATTAACACATGATTCCATATGGTTTAATCCATACTTAGAAACTTACCGTTTATTCCAATCATAGGTTTAGACTTGACAAATAGATAACTCCGAGTGTTATCAATCTGCAATAATCAGTTAGTTCATATACACAAAAATAAATCTCAACCAAGTATAAAAATAGACCTAATCATTAAACTTCATCATTTGAGCCAAACAGTGGCATAAGTTTTGGAAAATTGATAACCATGTGCATTATCATCAGTTAAAGTTGAGCTAGAAACAATAAGCATAAATTACTAAAGACAAGTCTTAACGAACATAAAAAAAAATGATCATATAGGATCTGAAGAACAACTGTTCCAGACGTTCATTTATTCTCGCTTTTCATTCAATATTTTGAGTATCTTCTTTTGACCCTTTCGGAGTTTCATCATCCATCGTCCTGCATATTTTAGAACTCCCTTTGTTTGTCGGCTTTCTTCAGATTCATTGTTGAGAGATGGAAGTTGACTTAAGTAATCTAATAGAGGAAGTTTTGAGTTAGGTAATCCATCTTCGTCACTAGCTGATGATGATGATGAAGATGAAGATGAGAGACAAGCTCGTTTCCCTTTTCCTACTTTCACTCTATGGTCACTAAGAGGGACAAAGGTGTGTTTGATTTCGGGGTAATCTGGGACAAAGCCAACTGAATTTGGAGGTATAGGAATGGAAGCTTTGAACAAACGAGTGAGTAGCATTCCATATGGTAATGTGGTTTTCCCTAGGACACGTATATCAACCATTCTTTTGGCGATATAGTAAGCAAGATTGAATTTTTGATGAGTTGAGATACAATAGAGCATATAGCATAATCCAGCATTCACGTGATCTTTGTTTCCAATAGTACTAATGACATTAGCTCTTAGAATTTCTTCGAGTCTTTTGAACTCAGGTTTGAGTTCATTGAGTTCCATAGCAAATGGATCTCGATTGACATCTTTTCCCCGAAGTTTCTTAATTGGATTGGTTCTAGTGTTAAAAAGATGATCTCGGATAATTTCTTTAGGAGTTAGAGGAGTGTCGTAAGGATGTTCCCTTCCTAGATGTGAATTTAGAATGGTTAAGGACCATTTGTCAGAATAAAAGCATGTTCCTTCACTTGGGATGTGTAACACTTCCCCAAAGTGGTCTAAAGGAAAATTGTAGGAGTTTTGGTTAACATTGAAGTTGATGCTAAATGATCCATTGTCATCAGAAATAAGTTTTACTGAGGCATAAAATTCGAGAATGAATCGAGGAATGATAGGTTCATCTATGTCGAGAAGTGAGTCAAATTGAATGGTGGCCATTTGTTCACGAATGTTTGTTTCTTCTAAAAATGAAGAGTCTACGGTTCTACCCTCATGAACGTACCGACTTTCTAAAGCTTTGAAAAGTTGGACTTGAGCATCTGTGAGTCCTTTTGTTTGATGATGTTTGGGTAGATACTTCTTTGTTTTCTTGTGATCGTAATTTGTGGCAGGAGGCATGATTTTCCTATTCATAAACAATTTTATAATTTTAGTTACACTAATCTAGGATACATGAAATGTGGACAAGTATGGAGGTGTGGTTAAGATGTTTGAAAAATACACGTTTTGTGATAAAACACTTTATACCCCAAACATTCTTGTTTGACGTTTCGATTTTGTATTAGCAATGTTTGAAATTCATTTTACCTAGTTAAGGGATTCTATAAGAAAGCTTATTCTAATTGAAGATTTAAACAGAAGTTTGATTCATTGAATTGTTAAAGAGTTTAACAAAATGGAATTCCTATTCAACTTTTGATAAAACAGATATCTGTAGTGTAAGAAAAATAATAAACCCTAATTTTGAATTGAAATAAATTAATGAACTTACAGTGAGTGATTAAGCACGAATATGAGATGGAGGACCTAATTTTTGATTTAGGGATTGTGAGAGTCGACTATGAGTTGATATTGAGAGTTTAATTTGGTGTGTAGTGCAGTAAGGAGTGTTTGGTAATTTAAAGTTGAATTTAATGACTGACGGATTCGGCGGATCCTTCACGAGGGTTCCGCCCTTGTGGTCAATTGGATCCGTAGGATCAGAACAAGATTGTGGTATTTTTGTTTTTGGTTAAATTAAGATTTGGACGAATGTTTTGATTATTTCTAGATATTAGTATGTTTTTATAAGGAACGGAGATTTCTTACTTGAGATGTTAGTAAGAAGATTTAGTGCTATAATCCTTTGAGAGATTTTCTTAATACAGCATATTGTATTCACTGTTCAAAACAGTCGAGCAAAGTAATTGTTAAGATGAATGATTGCAAGGTTGACAAAACAGGAGAGAATTGGTAATAGAAACTAAAGACATAAACTACGGGTATTTTCTCCACCCTTCTCCTTAACTTGTTTAAGGAATGTTTGTTTCTTAGTGATTTGTGGTACAATGTCTTACATTGGCACACAGCATGTTTAGAGATCTATTGCTTTCATTATTAATGATCTAAGAATGATAGTTAAACACAAGGTTTGGTGTTCTACTAATGTATTGCTATTTTTATGGTTATCCAAAGAATTAACTATTTTGATCCTTAATGCAAAATGATTTTTATCCTAAATTTTCATGATTGAGTGAAAACAATTTCCTAGTTGTTTGGTATTTGAAGTTTTACTTATTATGCATGATTTTTGGTCATAGCATATCTTGATAAGGAGATGAGGCTTTACTAAGTTTTAGCAAAAGCTAGAGTATATGAAAATAGGAGAATATGTTTTTCCCATATGTTCAAATTCAAATTAGATACTTTTGATTTATGCTCTAGAGTTATCAATCTTACTTAGATTCTAGAGAAAAAACTAGATTATTTGAATCTCAATGTTTTCTAATGTATTGAATTATTACAAACAATATTGTTTAAACCTAAGTATTATTATGAAGATATAAACCTTTATAATATGGTGAGATTATCCTAAAATTAATTTTCTTCCAAGTTCTTTTTAAGGTTATTAAGTTAGAACTCACTTAGGAACATTCATGGATGTAATAATCACAAAATGTGTTGGTTAAAATTTATAGAGTTCTTGCAAGTTTCAAGAACTTACCTATTTATGGGTATTTCCTAAGTGTTGAGATATAACACAAGAATAAGAGACAACATTTGTCTTGGGGTGTTATATCCGATTATAGCAAAGGTTTTAAAACCTTTTCCTAGTAATTATCCTATCTTATACACATGTAGTTTTTATTATTACATAGGTATTAATAATTATACCTTAAAGAAATAGTTATGAAATCATAAATCATCTATGAGTAGAGTTATGAGAGTTCATACCTTTTTGATGATTAATACCAAAAGTGCTATTAATCCAGATGAGCACTCAAGTGATTAGAGAAGATACCTTTGTATTCATCAATGTATCTTGAGTAAGATCATAACGACCAAACCCTTCATACCTAGAGAAAACTTGAGTGTTTGGTCCCCAATATTTCATGGGTCCTTTTTGGGTTAAACAACATATTACCATGGTTCACTAATATCTCCGAAATAGTCAAATGGTATTTGTTTACTAAGCTCATTTCCTATGTATGATTTTACTGTTGTCTTAACAACATTCCTGTCTTTGATCGTTTTTGAATTAGTTTTACTTGAATATTGATTTTTTTTGATTTTTCTACTAGCGATCTGGATCCTATTGTGTTTTACTACATGATTCGTTTTGATCCTATCGCGGCTTTAACTCAGTTGGTGTGTTTTGATTTTCATTTATCGTTTCAAAATCACTTAAATGACTATTTTTCATAAAATCAGGCTTGAAGCTACCATGAGATGACTTAAGAATTCTCATAGTGTCATCTGCACAGTTTATATGTTTATTGAATCTTTGAAACTTGAGATTTTGTTTTATGTATTTGCTTAGTGTGAGTTTATGTGATACTAATTTAAGTTCTATTTCTTGACATGATGCACAACATTCAGTTTCCACTTTTTCTTCCAAGTTTTTAACTTTTTCTTTCAGCTTATGTATTTTATTCATTAAGTATTCCTCTTTGGTTTTCAAGTTCTTATTTTCACTTATGACGTTTATAATGAACTTACTTAATCTATTGTATTCTATATCTAATGTGTCGTAGTTTTTAATATATATGAAGAGTCAGAGGATACCTTTTCTGTTTTGTTAGCCGTACTATCCACTTTGTTGTCTTTTAACATATCTTCACTGTTGAAACTAGTGCTAGAAGCTATCAACTCCTTTTTGCCTCTAGGTAACTCCGAGTCTTTTTCCATTATTGCTAGATGAGCTTTGAGGTATCCTATGAGCTCGTCTAATGTCATCCTTGAATGATCCTTAGAATCTTCAATATTAGTTGCTTTAACTATCCACTTTGGGTCAAGATCTTTCCTGTCAAAATACTTACTAGAAATGGATTTATCAAGAGCTTTAGGTGAAATATTGTGTCTAGCTAAAGTACTATCTAGATCTAAGTCTTTTGACATTACATACAAAAAAATAGGTTTTTCCAAACTATAAAAACTGTTTTTGCTGACTGGTGATCTTTGCAAGGATTTCCCTTCTTTAAAGTTTTCAAAATCGATTTGATCGTTTCAAGTTTAAAATACAGTTTATTTTAAAAATCTTGAGTAACGTAGCTCTGATGCCAATTGTGGAAAACTAGAAGGGGGGTTGAATAGTTTTTGCCGTTTCTTTTGTTTTAATTTGTTAGTTATAGGTAAACATTCACAAATTAAGTTATCACACAATATAAACTAGAGATAAAGAGATGAAAGATCAAACCACATAACACAAGTGTTTATAGTGGTTCGGCTTGCAAGAGATCCTTATCCTTGCCCTACTCCACTTCCTCGAGTTGCTTACTCGAGAGATATCTTTCACTAAGAAACAAACTCCCTTCAAGGTGGAGAAAACCTTTACACGTCGCTTACTTCCTTTTCCGGTACTAAGCTAAACACCGGGTTCTTTTCACAAGGTAGAACCAACCTGACGTCGCCTACTTACTTTACCGACACTAAGCTAGATGTCGAGTTCTTTACACGGGTACAACCACTCCCTACACTCTTTGTACTTTAAGGACTAAAGTACTAACCACACTTACTGATCTAACTGATACAAATGATAAGAAACACTTAAAGTGTTTACACAGAACCTATACTGCAACTTCACAACAGTCTGCTTGTTTGAAGCTTGTATACTTGATCTTCTTTGCTACAAAAGAAACATCAATGATATTTATAACTACTATGGTTAGTAACTAAAGTGTATGTATGTGTTTTTCTTTTCTAAGTGGATAATAAGATCAAATGCCAAGCCTGCTATTTATAGGCAAGCAAGGAAAGGCTCCTACGGATCCGGCGGATCCCTCAGAAGGGATCCGTCCTTGTATGGACTTGGATCCGTGGGATGGTGACAGCTATGGATTAGTTGTCTCTTACCATATCTTAGTTGTATCTTACCATATCATCCAAGATCTTCAAATGTCAACTATGTTGCTTGCATATCTATCCAAGATATCTTACTAAGATTGTATTTGTGATGTATACCATGATATCACTTAGTAACTTAAACTAAAGTTTCCATTAAAGGAAATACACATGTAATATGATGTTAGTGATCATGTTATATAAAAGATGTGTTTTGAAAAAGTCTTTAACTAGTATTTATAATTTGCTTAAGGAGTATACTTTGTGTTTGTCATGAACAAAACATTAAGCAAAGATCGTAAAATATAAATAACGTTTTTAGTACGATATTTGTATTAACACAACCTTCTTCCCAAAAACTGGCAACCCCCAGTAGTATATTTTCGATCAAAGTTAGCTCCAGCATAGTCACTGTCACTATAAGCTTCCAGGACAAAATGAGAATCCTTTGGGTACCAAAGTCCCAGCTTAGGCTGTCCTTTTAAGTACTTGAAGATTTTCTTGACAACATTTAAATGGGAAGTCAAAGGTGTAACCTGATGTCTAGCACAAGCACTGACTGCAAACATGATATCAGGCCTTGAAGCTGTCAAATACATCAAAGAACCTATCATAGACCTGTATAAGTGAACATTTACAGCATCATCAGGTTCAGTATTGGATTTAGGCTTTGAAGCTTCATAAGGTGTTGTTGCAGTCCTCACACTTTCCAAGTCAAACTTCTTAAGTATGTCATGAACATACTTTTCTTGGTTTATGAAGATACCATCTGGTCTCTTTTGAACCTGTAAGCCCAAGAAGAATGTCATCTCCCCCATAGCACTCATTTTAAATTCACTTTTCATTAATTCCTAAAATCCTTACACCAATCTTCATTAGTGGAACCAAAAATAATATCATCTACATACACTTGTACCAAGATGATATCTTTAAAATTCTTCCTTATGAAGAGTGTTTTATCTATTGTTCCTCTTCTGTAACCATGTTTAAGTAGAAAGGCAGATAACCTGGCATACCATGCTCTTGGTGCTTGATGAAGTCCATAGAGTGCTTTCACCACTTTATAAACCAAATCAGGATGCTGTGGATCCACAAATCCCTGTGGTTGAGTAACATACACTTCCTCTTCAATACTTCCATACAGAAATGGAATCTTCACATCCATCTGATAAACCACAAACCCCATAAATGAAGCAAAAGCCAAAAACAATCGAATAGCTTCAACTCTTGCTACTGGTGCAAACACCTCATCATAGTCGATACCCTCTTCTTGTCTATGTCCTTGAGCTACCAATCTAGCTTTATTTCGAACCACAATTCCCCTAGCATCCCGTTTATTCTTGAGAATCCATTTAGTTCCAATTGCATGTTTGCCTTCAGGCAATTGTACTAATACCCATACTTTCTGATTCTTGAACTGCTGCATTTCCTCTTGCATAGCCTCAACCCAATCAGAATTATCAAGAGCTTGAGCTACACTGCTTAGTTTAACTTGAGATAGAAAGCAAGCATAGAGGCAATGAAGATAGTCAGTGTGATTGCTCCTTAACTGTTCCTGAATATAACTAAGAAAAGCAGATTCTCCAAACTTGAGTTGACTTAACCTGCTTCTTGTTTGAACAGGGGAATTGAGATCACCAAGAATCAAAGATTGAGGATGTACAGTGTTAATCCTCTTGGTAACAACAGGATCTACATCATAGGTTGTGGCTTGATTAGTAATAGAGGGATTTGCTGCACCATCATAAGAAGAGTGAGTGAAAATTCCAGATCTTGATTGATGATGAGGATCATTCAGCTTAGCTTCTGAAGAGAGTGAATTTCCAAGATCAGATGGACTTGGGAATCTAGTTGGAGGCTCACTGAATCCCAATAAATCAGCAGATGGAGTAGACAAAGAAGCAGCAGGAGTGGTGACACCAGCAGAAGCAGCAGATGTATCAGCAGTAACATGTTTACTACCAGCAGAATTGACATCAGCAGGAACAGGAATACCACCAGCAGAAGCCATTTGTCTTATGACTTCAGCTTCAACATTTCTCAATAGCTCCACTGTTTCTTGTGAAAACTTAGAACCAAACTTTTCAGCAGCTCTCTTGGCATGATGTTCTTGTCTTTGAAGCCTAGCAAGGTCTTCTGCAAAACTTGAATTATCTTCAGCCTTATCAGAAGTATCTTTGAGTTCTGTACCTGAAAAGTGGTTAGAGGGAAAAGAAGGAACAACTATGGGTTGTTCATCACACTCTGAATCAGACTCATCATCTGAGGTACCTGCATTGTTAGATGGATAAACATGTGTACCTACAGATTGATTAGCTTTATATCTAGAATAACCTAATGAATCATTCAGATAATCCAGGTCAAAATACCAGTCATGACCTGCACCCTGTAAATTAGGTTTGTCCTCTAGAAACCTTAAGTTGAGTGTTTCTTCTACCCTCTTAGCAGACAAGTTATAAACCCTATAGGCCTTACTATGAGCAGAATATCCTACAATGAACCCCTCATCTGCCTTCTCTTCAAATTTACCTAGGTGATCACTAGTATTCAAGATAGTTACATGACATCCAAAAGGCTTAAGGTAACTAATGTTGGGAACCTTTCCAGACAAGAGCTCATAAGGAGTTTTGTTGTGGGGATTAGTAATAGATACCCTATTCAGTACATAGCAAGCAGTGCTTACTGCTTCAGTCCAAAACATGGTAGGCAACTTAGAGTCAGCTAGCATAGATCTAGCTGCTTCTATAAGGGTCCTATTTTTCCTTTCTGCAACCCCATTTTGTTGTGGGGTTCTGGCATTACTATAATCTCTTTTAATCCCCTTATTCCCACAAAATTCAATTAGATTAGAATTTTTAAACTCAGTTCCATTATCACACCTTATAGCCTTAACCTTTCTATTTAGCTGGTTTTCAATTAAGGTAATAAAATCCCTAATCACAGAATAGGTTTCATTTTTAGTACCTAAAAAGAAAGTCCAAGAAAACCTGCTAAAATCATCAGTAATCACCAGACAAAAGTACTTATGGTCTCTACTTCTGATAGAAGTTGGACCAAAAAGATCCATATGAAGCAGCTGCAGAGGCTCAGAGATGGTGCTCACAGCAGTAATGGCCTTGTATGAAGTCTTGTGTTGCTTTCCTTTATTGCAGGCAACACAGTTGTGTTCATTTGTGAAGGTCTTGAAAGGGAGCCCTTGTACTAAGCCATTCTTTGCCAGCTTGTTGATGGTCTTAAAGTTCACATGAGCCATTCTTCTGTGCCATTTGTTTGCTTCATCCACAGAAGCTTTTGCCACCATACAAGCAATTTTACCCTCAGGCTTAACATCATTCAGATTGAAACAATACAGGTTGTGTGTCCTTGGAACTTTGAGTACTATATCACTTTCATCAGGCATCTTGAAGTCCTTGGAGAGCACAAGACAGTCAGTCTCAGTGAAGAGAACCCCATTCTTCTTATCACATATTTGTGAGACAGAGAACAAATTGAAGTTCTTGAGTTCCTTCACATAGAGAACATTCTCAAAGTCCAGTTTAGGAGTCTTAATGGTTCCTTTCCCTGTAATCTTTCCATCACCTCCTCCAAATGTCACAGTTCCTCAATGTAAGGGTACAAAGTCATGCAACCTTTCCAAATTTCCTGTCATACTTCTTGAACAACCACTATCTACAATACCTACATCTTTACTCTTAAAAGGAATGTCCTGAGATGGATGGCCCATCATTCCAAATTCTCCAGCCACATGTGTCTCAGCTCCATATCCAGCAATCATCCCATAAATCCGTAAAGCTCCAGTCTCCTCATGTTGTTCCCAATCCAGCATTGAATCCACAGACACTAGGGCTTTAGCTTCCTCTGGCTCCAATTCTTTCATTCTGAATGCCGAATACCTTGTTCTGTCATCAACTTTCTTTTCTTGGCATTCTCTGGCAAAGTGACCTATCTGACCACATTTGAAGCACTTCACCTTCCTTCTGTCAAACCTTGCACCTTCCCTTTCATTGAGATTGAGCTTCCTCCCTGACTGCTGCTCAAACCTGTTAACCTTTAATGACAGCATAGCCAGCTGCCACTTGATGTCCATCACCTCCAAATCAAATTGATCAATTTGATCAAAGTCATCATACATAAATTGCTGTTGTGGAGTACTTTCAGCAACAAATGAATGAAGGATTTCCTCAACAACATTTTCAGTCCTTGATTGAGATCTAGGTGTTGCAGGAGAATAGGAAACAGATGAAGATGAGG
>CP139503.1:71955525-72458638 GCA_021014915.2 Artemisia tridentata subsp. tridentata
CTTGGAACTTTCGTAATTGTAGGTTGATCATGGTTTCCATTTTTCAGAAGAAAAATATCTGAGCCATTCATAGTTGTAGTAAAGTTGTGATCCTTCACAGGGGTAACCTGCCAAATGAACATTATATATATGTATCAGTGGATGTTTATATTCTCCAATTTTTTTCTATTGTAATAGGTTCCCACTTTGAGCTTATTGTTTCCTACTAGTAATAACTTTGGACATAGAATTGATTTACTGTTTTGCATGTTACCTAAAATTTGCTCATTGGAAAAAAGTTAATGAATATAGTTTAACATAGTGCAAATTTACAACCTAAGAAGTGTTTTCCACTTTTGATAAGAATTTATTTGTTATATATATACTTAAATTTACTAATTCTTTCTCCTTTAAGTTGACTGGCCAACGCAATAAGCCAACTGCATGAGGAAAGTGGGCACATCCATATCACAGCACACCCACACCGGTACCTAGCTACTTTTGTAAGCAATGTGCCAATTCATATAAATTTATCAGCACACATGATTGCATTATGATCTCTTAAGAGGTTATAAACCTTTTAGTTAACCTTACAAATACACCATATATCTAAGAGAACCCAATTCAACCCCTAGGAACCCATGTGACACATAACTTATATGCTTTAACAAACACCAACCATAAGCCTCTTAAACAATATCTAATAACCTAAGAACAAGATTATAATTAAAGTTTATCCACAATTGATCCAAAACCAGAGAGTTTAAAATCCAAAAAGGCTTACGTCAAGGTGACCCTATATCTCCATTTTTCATCATCACGGTTGAGGCTCTAAATGTCACCCTAGAATAAGCTGAATCGAAATATATATTCCAGGAATGATAGTTGGTTATATTATGGTAGATATTTCTCATCTCCAATTTATTGAATATATGTGTTGTGATTTGTCTAGACATAAATGAAAGAATCATTTACTCATCTCAATACATAAAATGGTCGCTAGTATAATATATGCTAGAGTAAAATAAATTTATTCTTTTGGAAGCATTAATTTAATACTAAACAACCCTCATGTTAAGATATGGAGACGAAAGTTCACTAATATCTATTTGTAAGATTTGTGTGCATATGACCAACAACTTTCACAACTGGTACTCCTAGAAATGCTGACAGATCACATCTATTTACACTAAACACAACAAGGAAGTTGAATGAGAAAATGAGATAAGAAATGAAATGGAAATGATGAGAAAATGAGGATATGGAATACTCTCTTACAGGTGTATTATAGTAAGGGGTTATATTTATCTAGGATATATATCAAATTCCAATCCATATATAATTATTATATTCTATATGGATCGACCCATATGTTAATATATGGGAGGGACTAAGTTTGACGAATTGTCAAATTTAGGGACTTAAGGGTAATATGTAAGAACCTACGAAAATCCGTCATGATAATCTTTGTTAATTAATAATAACCTCGACTTACCGTTTAACCAAACCCATTTTTATGGGAAAATTTAAATTTTATTTACTTACTACATTATTCTACCGTGTCACAACATCACAACAAATACCAAATGTCAACACTAGACCACGGCTTATATTACGTAACGTAACCAAATCACAATGAGTAATATTTCATAAATCACACTATATGCAAATCTCCTTGATTATTATTTAATCATCAATAAATTACACAAAATCTACTCTAAATATATTTTACATCCTTTATTACATATAACCTAACTACATTTAACTACACAATTATTCACTCTAAACATATTTCATTTCTTTCACCAAAGTGACCAAACTACAAACCAAATGGACCCTCAGCCCAGTCCACGCTCCACGAATCCAACTTCAAACCCAATCCTTCTTTCCTTGTTATTCCATGTGATCCGACCAATTGACCATCTACAAAACGCACTTCGTGCGCTTAAATACTAAACGCGACCTACACAAAATTTTGCATCATCTTACTCACAACCTACGAGGCTTCATGCATGTTAAATCTCACACTTAGACAACAAGTATTTCTATGACCTTGAAAGCCCATTTATTCGTCCCAAAATTTCCCATGCATATAAACAAAACTCTCCAAAACTCGACTGTTTTGAGATTCGACTTTTCCTACATTCCACTAAAGCTATTTCTAACATATTAGATCACTTAGAACATGGTTAGAGCAGCAGTGGTCGTATTAAGCACACTAGTTCCACTTTAAACAAGCTAAAATACCAAACGTGTAAGGACATACACAACCCAACAACCAAAGGTAGATATTATCTATCCAATGTCTTCTTTTGTCGGTAAAGATAACTTAGGTGTCCCTTAATATACAGTGCCATCAATGATTGAGTGAAACAAAACGTGGGTAACTCCTCTCTATAAAATCCCACCCTTCTAATCATTTGCAATACCTACCCTTCACTCATTCTACTCTCACAGTGCACTTCACAAACCCAGAAACACATATTACAATTTAAATGAAGCAAATCTAGTAAGAGCTAAACTCTTAAAAAAAACATGCATCAAGTGCATTGAAGGCTTACTGCCCTCTTTACTTCATACAACCTGTCGAACTAACCAACTTCCTACATCACCCATTCACCTCTCCTACTTCATACCACTCGCATCACACTTTGTCTCCCTCACGAAATATTCGTAGAAACGCGAAAAGGGTAAGAAACCCACCCCGCATAAGCGTACCTCAGCTAGCTAAGTGGACTGTCTCAATCCTCGCGTTCCAGTACGATCTCCTCAGTTTTCTTCACCACCTTTCTAGAGGTGTAGTAAGTGTTATCCATCTCTTTTAATTTCATATCTCACACTCCACATTCCATTATCACATACATGCATATACTCTTTTACTTTCATACTCGAACATATTTTTACATTGTATTAATGCATGACATTTTTTTTCGTATGACCCAACTCACTGCATGCAACATTCTATTACCTCACTCGAGCGTATATATTAGCACTAAGTTATTTTACTTGCATCATCTTAAGTGACTCACACCATGAGTCGAAAGCTCACCTCATTTTCATGCTTAAGATGTCAAGTCATGTATTACCATTCGAACGTACAACACTTTTATACACTTTTGAAACACAGTATCTTAATTTAAAATATGTACACTGCCAAACTCGCCTTGTGGAATCTTAATGATCACTCAACCATTTCTTATAAACACACATTGCATGCATCGAACTTTAATACCTAGAACGCATGTAAACATTAAAAATGGAAGACACTTGGAAGAAGAGATTAAATGATTTGGCTGAATAAAACAGTTTCCAGTCGCTTCAAATACGACTCCATAACTCTCAAATCGACTTAATAACTATACATTATTTATACTAGACTTACTACACCACATAACTAACTATCCACCTCGTTTAGAACCTTGTAAAGACAAATGAGTTACAACCATTTAAGACAACTACACTAGTCACAGAAACACTAGATTGATTTTAGAAAGCATAACCCAAAAATCATTTTCTATAATGGACTAAGCTAAAGCCCACTAAGCCCTTACGATCAAACAGCCCAACAGGCCCGTGTGGCATATTTTTAGAATCATAAAAACAGCCCAAGTCCAAGCCCAAAACTATTTTCATGCCCTCGCCTCTCGATTTCTTAACGGGCCTAGGTATATTTCGTTAATAAGCCCAATAAGCTAAAAATAAGGTATTTTCAGAAATAAGCAGTGACTTAAACTTTAATAAGATTAAATAGACTCCATAAAAATTTTAGATAATTTTTCCCATAATTTTTGTACAAAAAGGGCTAAAAATGTAACGCGACAACACCTAGAGGGACTAAAACTGCCAACTGTAAAAACTATGGACTGGAGCTGTTAAAACAGGTTATAAAGGACTTAAATTGACATACCTTTGGGCTTCAAGCCTTATATGGACATATGGACAAATTTTGGACTATTATGGACTTTGGACTTAACCAAGGACTAACGACGTAACGCAATTGCAGTTATACTAAAAAGTATAAAATCTGAAAAGGACAAGGACCTATTTAATTTCACTTGACATTCTTATTGATTTTCTATTTTCACCCTTCATTTCATATGCATTTTTCATTATAAGTTATGCATTATTTAAAAGTTTCGCTATTAGAAAATTTAGTAGCTTCACTTGCATATTATTTCAACATACTCCGGGAAAATAATATTTTGGGTCGATTAAGATAAGAACCGAGATAATATTATAGATATATCATATTTTTAACTTGAGACATTTTAAGCATATCACACACTCACATCACCGATCAAATCGTTGTACGATTTATCCTTCCCACATTCATTATTAGTAGAAAAATTAGACTCTTAGACTTCGCTTATACTCAGGTCTCGTATTGAAGAAGTTTTTCGTAATCGTTTACTTGGTCTTATAATTCCGTCTTGTCAGATACGCTCCAGGTGAGTCGTGGCCCCTACTCTTTTAACTCTTGTTTTAATAACTCTTTTGGGGGAGATACATGCTTTAACTGTTTTTAAGTTACTCATATAAAACTCTCATGATTTACTCAAAATCATCCACTATGTTTTACATGTTTGAATCATACTTGAAAGGAATACATGCTCATTATATGTGCAAATTGTCTGTTTAGCTTAAACACGAAACTTGGAAGATAACATTTTAAGCTACTTAATGTAATATGACACTGAGACTCATTGTATGCATTCATGTGACAAATGAATGTACTGCTACTTTAATATGATATTTCTACATTTCTCTATAACTAATTGCCAAGACTAAAATTACGCATGATTCACCTATATTGCCTAAGCACACTTTATTGCCATAAAGTCCCTCGATCATGAGCCATTAATCACTGCGGTGAGCGCGAATATAGTGGACAGCTTCGAAACCTGTTAGGCTGACGACCTATCCCACTAAATACTGTGACGGAATGCCTACATGGTTAGTCGTATTTAGTCGCGATGCACTATATTTGAGAAAAATAGGAATTGGCAAGCACCTATTAACATGAGGGCTATAAAAACCCATCAGTAACCCTGGTGGGACACCGCCGTTTTACGGTACTCTGTTAACGTTTTGCGTGTCATGAGGCTTAGGGCGATATAACTTTATGAATATATGAATGTTTCATATATATCCTAGGATACAGCTGTATTTAGCAGACCACCACTTTACACTGATAGATTTCAGACTCTAAATTACTATTCCCACTATGTGATATAATTGTGAATCCTGTACTTGAACTTTAATTGTTAGCATATGTGACTTAAATGAGAATTCTACACAAGATGCTTGGTATATCGTTACATTTACAAGCTGACTCAGCAGTCTATATCAAGCGTATAACAACGTAGCTCATCTGCATCTATAACTTGAAACTTATGATTTTGGAGATCATACATGATTTGCTTGTGAATTTTTATACAACACAACTGGCTATTTATTTCATGGAGAATTATTATTTACTTCAAACCATCACTATACACCTTTCGAAGAAAGTTATTTTCTATAAACTCCACGAACTCACCAACCATTGCGTTGACGTTTTAAGCATGTTTATCTCAGGTAATTAACGGAGCAGGACAAGACACGGAGCGGGCATCTTCTACTCTGATAAATAAATTGGTGTAAAATCAAATATGTCATTCTTTCCAAATTATCACATTTTCTCATGGGATTTTCGAATCAAATAATTTACTTTTGTATCAAAAAATATTCTTTTGAATGACATATAACTTTCAAAACGCCCCTTCCGGGCCGTTTTCCTGAAATTTAAAACTCGATCCTCACCGTAACACCCTAATTACTTTTCCGCTGCCACAAACCGAATTAGGGGGTGTTACATAATAACTAGATATGCCAGTTGTGGTAGGATTGTCATTGGAGACCTAAAAATACCAATGCATCCTAAAGGGATTCAAACCCTAATTGAACATAGGTCAATCCGTGTGTTCTAATGCCGCATAGGATCTAGCCTTAGTATGGTGGATACGTGACGCAACCAACAAAGGTGATTTTCCCCATAAACCCTTAGACGATCGATTAAGTTACATCCCTAATCTAGAGATTTTGATATTTGGGCTTTGCCATATTGTCAATAACTGTTTATTTTCCATTATGCATATTGTGTCGACCATGTGGAGCTTATTAAAACCGTACACTATTGTGTTCTGGAAGAATTATTAGGTCATATTAATAAAAACATGTCATGACATGCCACAATCAATTTCAGATATCGAACTTGAATTCATATATTTGAAATATGAAATATAAGGAAACGAATCAAAGCCAAGTATACCACTATATTGGGGTTTTGCCATATCATAACTGTTTAATTTTCGTTGTGCATATTTGCTCACGATGTGGAGCTTACTAAAACCCTACATTATTGAGGCCTAGAAGAATTATTAAGTCATATTAATAAAGACGTATCATGACATGCCACAATTTGTAAAATTTAAGATATCGAACTTGAATTCATATATTTGAAATATGAAAAATAAGGAAACCAGTCAAAGCCATATATACCTCTTATCTCAAAGTGTCCCAATCAAACTATAGAATAAATAAGTCATAAAGTTTTAACTTTAAAAATTCTAGGAAGGTACTAATAACCACAATTGAAAGAAAAATTCAAGTAAGACAAAGATGATGACATTTTAAATAACTTTGTAAGTTACCTAAAATTGTAACAAATAATGTAAAGGTTGTTTTATTTGCAAAAGTGTGTGTGTACATGGAAAGGAATGTGTCTATACAATGAATCACATCACAAACAACTAACCATCGTTGATGGTTATTTATGTAACTAATTTGCGAATAGTTGCATTTATTTAGGAATCGATAATATTTGAACATTTTTTGTGTCATTATGTTCATTCTTCTAAGCCACAGCGATAGTTTTGGCATATGTGTGTGTGCCTACGTAGCTTAGCCACAATATGTTAGGTTGTACATTTCCATATTTCAAATATCAAGCATGTTTAATTGGATGAAACATTAATTTTTTCCAATACATTAATTCTCAATCAATGTTTAACAAGCACGACGTCAACAAATGAAATGAATCCTAGTAGCTCAAATTTTTATCAATTTTGTCCATATATATAATTTGATATTTTTTGTTGCCATTTACATGTGCACATTTTACCTCACTATCCAGAATTAGATCCTTATTTTAAGACAATGTTTACTATTTTTAGGTTATAAATACAATTAGTTATCTAAAGTCAAAAGTTGATCCTATCTTAAAGGATAGAAAGTAGGTCAAGAGGACAATAAACACGATTTACTCCCTAACTATTGCTCTATTGCCGTCGTTATCGACACAAATTATGACCGAAAAATGCATTACTGGTGTATCATATTGTGGATCTCGCAACACGCGTATCTTGCATATATTATTGATGCATAGTGTCACATGGGCAGGTTGGAGAGCAAGTCTTCGATAGATTTAAGTCACCAAAATGATCCATAAACTAAATTTAGAACTATATAGATCACTACTTTTATCAAAACTTTAGGCCAAAAAATCATACTTTTGCAAAATGACAAAATTAGTTGATTAACCTCGGTTATCAACTGGACGTTACAATATATGCCAGCATAATTGCAGAACAAATAAAAAAACAACTTTATTGCTTAAATAAGCACAATAACAGTCAAAACGCACATAGTGCCAAGCCAGCGGTCATAAAGTAGAATTGTATATCCTCTTACAGCCAAGGAGAAAAAGATATGAGGGATATTTAAAATTATATATTTAAAGACAGTAATTCTTTAAAATGTAGTAATATTTTTTATTAAAATACAGCTTGAACATAATTTTTCGGTGTTATTGACATGCAAAATGATCATCTTATCTAAAATTCAGAACACCAACAATATATAATAAAGTCCAAAAATGAAAATAAATAGATAAAATATAAAGGAAACAGAATCAAGAAGTTATATTGCATGCAAACTGAAAGCAAAGTCAATCATTCCTAAATAAGAAAAGTCGATTGAAAAGTACTTACAGGTTGTTGCATGTCCATATCTTCCTCAAGAACACCCGGTGGTGGTGTTGATGATGGCACCTCCGCCACGTGACCACCACTATCCACCGTCCTCCACCGCCGGTCCACCGATGAAACTGGTTCTTGTGCAGCAGAATCATTTATAGGTGAACCCCAAGTATAGTTATTAGAATACCCTATATCCCAGTTGGATTTCTTTAAAACCATAAACCCTAAAACAAGCATTAGTGGCATTATACATAACCATAAGATTTTCCCAGATGATGAATTTCTCCAAGTTCCCATCTTTCTATATAATAAAACCCAAATTTTATTTTAGAAAACTATGTTCAAATTCATTTACAATACTGTGAAAAGCCAAGAAGATGAAGGTTTATGTAAGTGTGTGTTTTTGAAGGTGTTTTTTGTGTGTGTGAAGTCAGAGAGAGTGTTGTAAGAGTTTTGCATGTATACGTGTAGGAAATAGTCTGCTTTACATTGGTATTTTTTTTTATTTATATATATTTTTTTTTTTTCGTTTTTATCCTTTCGACTTGCCTAGTCGCTAGTGTGACGTTTTCCAAAACTAATTTACTTTTTCAAAAAAAATTGGCATTTAGGGCATGTTTGGTAGGAGCTTTTTAAGGGAGCTGTTAGCTTTTTGTTACAAAATAATCTCATTTAAACTAAGTAGCTCCGTTTAGATACATTAACTTCAAGCTTTTATTTCAAACAAATAGCTCCTAAATGAAAAGCTGATTCATGAAGCTTTTTAAACATTTTGGAGCTGTTAAAACTTTAAATTACTGATATACCCTCCAAACATTTGTTTACAATTATAGATATGTCCTTTTATGTCATTTTAAATCTTATAATTACATTTAACAGCTAACTTACCAAACACTTTTATTTAAAAAAAAAAATACAGTTTGTAGCTCATGTTAACAGCTTTGCAGCTTACAGCTTACAGCCTACAATTTACAGCTTACAGCTAGTTTTGCCAAACATATCCAATTTCATGAAATAACTAATACAAACTCATCTCTAAGGGGACAAGGAGTCATGTGGTGCTTCATTTTAACCCTCCCAAATCCCTCCAATCACATCCCTTCAACTCATTTTACTCCTTCAACCCTCCCAACCAACCCTTTCAACTCATTTCTTAAGCATTCATAAATTTTTCAACCCTTCCAAATTTTTTTATTTTCTTTTTCATTTAATTTAATCAAACATTTAAAATAAAACCAACGCAAACAAACGAGTACTAGTATTGTGATCATAAAACTGACGCCCTATATTTTTGATCATATTATGGAACATTTAAACTAACATTTTTTTTTCACTTTCTTAAAGAAAGAAAAACACATGGCCATCAACCAGTAAAGACAGCCACGTATCAAAATGACGTGGTTAAGCAACATCATAATTCATATGATGGATATTTCCTTCCTATGAACCTTCCTCAGAAACCAACCTCTTCTTTATTTCACCATTCCATCCAAAATAATTTTATCTGATTCAAAATAATCATTCGATCAACAAAACTTCATAACCACTTGTGCTACATAAATTATATAACGTATATATAGATACAAACGTATATATACATACAAATGTATAACGATACAAACTTAGATAAAAACATATCAAATGGAGCTTCTTGGTGTTGATGTTGTTCTTCCTCTCCATGGATCCATTCACGGAGCAGCTGGGTATTTTTTTGGTTATGGTTTGCTTTTGGTTATGGTTTGCTATTGGTTATGGTTTGCTACGTTTTGTAGTAGTTGGGAACCAAACGGATACTTTTTTTTTTTTAAATACATTGCAACGGTCAAAATACATGTTTAATAGTTCAAGCAGCAGCTGGTAGCTAAGCCAGCAGAAACAAACCCGTTGGGCAGCCCGCCTGGTCGGCGGCGGTGTTTCCCAGCGGGTTGCTCCAACCCGTTTGCAACCAGTAGTCCACTCCGTGTCCCCTAAAGTATTTTTGAAGTATTTTAGTTAACTAATTATTAAACACGGACTAATAAGGTTACAGGTTCGGTTAATTAGAATAAAACTTAAAACGTGATTGATGAGAAATAACTATAACTAACTATTTAAGATAAATCGATGTGAATTATATATCTAATTTAGATGCATCTTATTTAGTTTCGAACGTAAACTTGAAGTGAAGATAATATTCTTTAGATATAACTCACGGATCGTTTCAGAAATCGGTAGGTAACTATAAGGACTATTTATGTAATTTTTCGCCACACAAACAATTCCCAAATTTAATGGAAGTGTCTATAATCGCAAGTGTTCGTTACACAAACAATCCCTAGATTAACCTTGGGATCGCTTCTGTAATCGTGAGTAACCGGAAAAACCTTTTTTTTCCCTTCAAATTTAAGACTTTTTTAGCAACACACCTAAATTGGAGGGAATTTTTTTTTTTTTTTTTTTTTTTTTTTTTTTTTTACACAAACAGTCCCTGGATTTAACCCCAGGACTGTTTAAGTAATACTTCGTAAAGAGCAAGCGATAAGGACCATTAATCCATTATTGCAATTTTTCACAGACTATATTTGTAACTATTATTAAATCACAAAGATCATTTTTGTCATTTTTTGTTGATGTTTACTATTTGTAAATAGTAAACATTTGATAAACTAAAGTGATTAAGGTAATGCCTACTCATGGACTAGTCAATTAGTCATCCCCACATAGAATCATTAAAAGATAAAACATATTGAAATGACTATCTAAAGGGAATAAATTTATCACTAAAAAACTTAAGAGAGTAAATTTATCACTAAAAGATAAAACAGATTGAAGTGACTATCTTAAGGTTGTTAGAAAATATTTGTTCAAAAATTTTCTAAGCTTTTGCAACCTTGTGACATTTTAAATTCAAACTTATCAATTCATCACAAATCTCTTTGAGATAATGAAATGTCAATCACTTAAAAGTTATTAAATCAATACACAAGATATAATCATAGATAACTAAGTACAAAAATTAAACATATGCATCTTAGTATACACTAAAGCAAGGGCGCAGCTACATAGGGGGGGGACCCCCGAAATTTTTTTTGCGATGTAGGGGGTATATAGTTTTCGTGTAGAAAAATTTCGGTATATTCGGTTTCGACCCCCCATTTTAATTGTGAAATTTCGGTATATTAGATCCCGACCCCCCACTGAATCCATTCTAGCTTCGCCACTACACTAAAGGCAATATAGTAATGCAATCCTAGTGTAGTTTTGTAATAAAACTTACTCATATGCATCGTAAGCATGAAATTCATGATCTCTTTTGAAAGTGATCACATATAAAAATGATTTTGATATTAAAAACAATTTTGTGATCTTGTTGAAAAATGAGGTCGGAACAATTTCATAACATTTTGAACTTTGAAACAAGTCGAAGATTAGCTCATGACATTAGAAAAGTTTTGTTTTTTATCACTAGAGTTCTTGGAACAATTTTGAAAATATCTTTGTAAAGACAAGTAACATTTGAAAAAAGACTTGCAACTTTTCATGAAAGTATGTCTCGTAACTTATAAAGTCTTAACATTTTTGATAAATTTTGACATGACCTCGTTATTGTTTGAAAAAAAAAAAAAAAAAAAAAAAAGTCTTTAAGTTAGGGTGTTTATCGGTTCGGTTATCGGGTTGTTCGGTTTATTCAGTTCGGTTAGCTCGGTTTATTTTTTTGGGTGAAACCGAACCGAACTAAATTCAAATTTGATTAAACCGCACGGTTAATTTTAATTATTTATTTATATAGATTTTTAGCAAATAATAATAATAATAATAATAATAATAATAATAATAATAATGTTTATAATAATAATAATAATAATAATGTTTCTTTCAACACTGTGGGCGATTATGGCGATTTCTCTTGATCGTCTTCTTCATGGTTCCAGGTTTCCATCACGGGCATGATTTAACACCCTCGGTTACATCAACCTTTCAACATCTCTATTGGACTTCGGTTGTGATTCGGAATTTTGGGGTTTCGTTCTTGAAACCCTCCTCTTTCTCCTTAACAGCTGTTGGTTTTTTTTTTTTTTTTTTTTTTCTTTTTTCTTCTGCGATTGTGGTTCGCTTTAGGTTGGATTATCTTCTATTTTGTGGTTGTGTTTCTCTTTGAATATCAACCTGTAGGGTTGGTTGGTTTCCTGCCTGCGTTTTGGACTCGAAGTTGTACGGACCTGGTTCTTGTCCTTTGGGTAATACTGGTTTGCGTTTTGCTCTGTGGGCCCTACCTTGTTTGATTGCGTTTTCAAGATAAGGCTTTGCGTTTTGCTCTTTTTCTGGATGCGATTTGAGGGGCCTGCTTTTTGGATGGTGACTGGCTCTTGTCCTTTGGGTAATACAGGTTTGTGTTTTGCTCTGTGGGCCCTATCTTGTTTGATTGCATTTTCATGATAAGGTCTTGCGTTTTGGCTGCTTTGCGTGTTGCTCTTTTTCTGGATACGATTTGTGGGGCCTGCATTTTTGGCTGGTGACTTTTTATTATATTGCGTTTTGACCCTAAGTGACTTGCGTTTTGACCCTAAGCTTATGGAGGTTTGACTCTGGACAAACTTGCGTTATTATTGCGGTTTGTCTTTAGAATACTTGTTGTTTGACTAGTGGGTTGACTCGTGGTTTGTCTCACGTGACTCGTTTATTATGGCAATCATACGGTTTCATTGTCCTTTTGCGGGTTTAAGTGGTTGTCAGGATGGTAGTGGAAATGGGCTCACCAAAACCTCGTTGATCTCTCATCTTCGTGATCGTCATTTCAGTGAGGATGCGCTAGCCACCACCAAACTCTCCTTGGCCACTAATCTTGCTGTATTTGAGGCGGCTGAGGTTACGTTGAAACGTATGGGTCTTTGGTTATGTGGAATTTGTTTTAAGACGCATACTCTTCGTTCTAAGTGTCGGCATGGATCTGATTTTGTGTCACCCCCTGATTGTGGTGATGGTGTTGTTAGGTTTGTGTTGTTTGATCTCGCCAAACCACAAGTCCCTTCTTCGTTTCAAATTACTCGTAGTGAGGATTCGGTTCTGGAAGAGCATTATGGTTTCGATTTACACTTACTTGACAACTTGTTTTCTAAAGGGTTGCACACTGTCAAATCCATCCCTCTCAAATGTCGTTTGGGATTCTCTCGCGTATTGAAAGGAGCCCTTGATAAGGTGATCTGCACACTTGAGGACATTTCTTGTTGGGTTAGCCTGTTAGTCTTGCCTCTTTGTCTCCTTAAAACCCTTTAGCCGAGGAGTAACATGGAGTGTAGGTCTGCTACTAAACGGCAACGCCAAGAAGAATATATTGCTAATGCCATTCGCTCTTGGGGTACGTCGGGTGGTAGTTTGCAGCTTGTTAGGGAGGTTTTAGCTGAACCCTCCCCTGTATGGTCTACTATTGATGAGGGTAACTTGGACTTGGGTGAGCGTAATGTCAAGCAATGTGTGGAAAACTAGAAGGGGGGTTGAATAGTTTTTACCGTTTTAAAGTTTTATTTGCTTTGTTACTATATGTTAATTTCAAAGGAAACAATCACAAATAAATAATCACACAATGTAAACAAAAGATAAAGAGAGGAAAGATCAAACCACACGACACTGTTGTTTATAGTGGTTCGGCTACAAGGACTCTCTTCCTTGCCCTACTCCACTCCCCGAGTTTCCTACTCGAGAGTTTATCTTTCACTAAGAAACAAACTCCTTTTCTAGGCGGAGAAAACCTTTACACGTCGCTTACTTCCTTTTCCGGTACTAAGCTAAACACCGGGTTCTTTCACAAGGTAGAACCAACCTGACGTCGCCTATTTACTTTACCGACACTAAGCTAGATGTCGAGTTCTTTACACGGGTACAACTACTCCCAACACTCTTTGTGCTTTAAGGACTAAAGCACTAACCACACTCACTGATTACAAATGAAAGATATGATGTGTGAAACAAACTACAATATCACACAGTAATGCAACTAAAGATTACGGTTCTGTAGATCCTTGAATGCTTGATCTCTTTTCTACAAAATGAAAGATCAAAGTGAAATGCAACTATGAATGATGTTAGTAAGATATGTACTGAATGAATATGTGTGTTAAAGCTATATGAGTGATGAGAGAGCCAAATGATCAGCTTCCTATTTATAGGCAAGCTGATCTTCAGCTCACGGATCCCACGGATCCCTCACAAGGGATCCGTCCTTTATATGATTTGGATCCGTGGGACGTGACAGCTAAGGTTTAGTTGTCTCTTACCATATCTTAGTTGTATCTTACCAAATCATCCAAGATCTTCAAATGTCAACTATGTATCTTGCAAATCTATCCAAGATATATCAAAGATATTGTATGTGATGCATGCAATGATGTCATGGAATGGTTTAAGAATTAAAGTTTCCTTTTAAGGAAACAAGTTACTAAACTTGTAATTCTTGGTTATTATGTGAAGTGTAAAATGTGTACTTAAGAGACTTAAGCTAGTATTTATTATTTGCTAAAAGATATTCCTTTTATTTGTCATTAACAAAACTAATGAAAGATCAAAGAATATAAATAACGTTTTTGAGACGCTATTTGTATTAACAATCTCCCCCTTTTTGTTGATGACAAAACATAAGATATATTTTTGAGCAAGAGAATAAATATAGCATGAGTTCTTAAAAATATATATTAAGTTTGTTTATTAAAGAAAAGTTTTGTAAAAAATGTATGTACTGTGATGAATCACAGTTGATGCAAACTTAGTTCCTTTCTCCCCCTTTTTGTCGAAACAAAAAGAGTAGCGTAGCGGAATGCGATTTTTAGAACTTTAAAGCTCCCCCTTGTTTTATACTCCCCCTAGATAGAGTAATCAAGGAAATAATGCATGAATCTACAAAACAAACGGTTAGTATATGAAATGCTTATGAGATGCTCCCCCTTGATGTATACTCCTCACTTCTTGAGTACCAACGTATACTATGAAGGGTATGATATGTTGCAAATGAAATGTTAGTAATGAATGACTTCAATGAAGAAGTAGAATGCATTTGAAGTATTCTCCCAAACAAGCCTTTCAATAAGTTTTGACTTTTAAAAGTCAAAGTAAGTGTCTGATCATTATTTTTACCTAAAGCAATCATAATTATAGGTTAGATAGTGATGTTAGTTCACAATGATAATATGCAATATGTTGATCACTCATAAGCATAAAAACATCACATTCATTAATTGAAAATTATGTGACAAAAGTCACAAATATGATATGATGTTACATTACAAAATAAATCCTAAATAAAGACAACTACAACATCATCCTAGAAGGTTCCTAACAACACTTTTATTGAGGCGGATGAGAGATTGCATTGAGACGCTCGAGAACATGGTTCAAGATGAACCTCATCTCATTTTGAAGCTCATGGACCAAAATGTTGGTCCTTTGGGCCAAGTGAGATGTTCTCTCACAATGTGCGCAATCATGACTTGAAAAACCAGGAGGAAGACTAGGCTCCAAGTTTTGTGGTGGTGGTGGTGGTTGTTGGTTGGTTGTTGTTGTTGGATGGTTGTTGTTGTTGTTCGTTGGTTGGTGGTGTTTGGAGGGAGTTCATGAGGATGTTTTGGATGTCCATGGCTTCATTTAGACGGTGATCAACTATACCCGAGAGAGTGTAGAGACGGTTGAGCTCTTCACTAATCTCTTCTTGGGTTTGAGGCATATTCATCCACATTGCCTCGTCAATGGCAACTAGAGTGGATGTGGGTGATAGAGGTTGTGGTTGAGGTTGGGATGATGGTGCATCATGGTATAAAGGGCCATGGATATCCGGGTAAACCGGGTGAAAAAGCATGGGTTGTTGACCTTCAAAGGTCATGGGTGGAAGATTGGGTAATTTTGGTGAAAGTTCTTCTAAGTCATCAAGATGTGGTGATGTAGGAGGAGTCCTAAATAATTCCAAGGGTTGGAGTTTGGGTGATTTTGGTGGTGATGGTGATCTAACAGGCTGTGATGGATCCGGTGGTGGAGTAGTGGCTATTGGAGTAATGGTTGGTGGTGGTGTTTGTATAACAACATTTGATGGTGTTGGGGTGGAGAGTGTAAGGAAATTTTCACTAGCAATGGGTGATGATATATTGAGAGGAGAATTTTCCTCAGATGAGGAGTTTGCTAAGTTGATAAAACAACAAGGTTTAACACTAATGCGGGCTGTTCTTCTTGGAGGTCTAGATGTGGAAGAGTTGTTTGACTTGGTCATGGTGAAGTATGATAGCTAAGATGTACAGGAGAGGAAATGGTTGTTGTGTGAAGTGATGATCCTAAAGCACTAATTTATAGGCAGAAGGTATATGAGTCTGTGTGTTTGGATTTGATGTGAATCCAATAGAGAATGTTGGTTCTAAATGATTTGGAACAAAAATTTGTGCAGGTCATATCAAGGAAGTCAATCCATTGAGCTTTGGTTGAGTAATATGTTTTGGATATGCAGTTAATACAAGAGGATAGTGGAAAATCTGATGATTTGATATTTCCACGGATTTGACGGATCCCTAAAAAGGGTTCCTTCTTTGTATCAGTTTGGTAACTCACACCTAAAATTCAAAAATTTAAATTTTGGTGGGAAATTTAGTTCCTAAGTTTCTAAGAATTCCTAAATAATTTTAAGAGGAATTATGATGAGTGAATGAATCCTAAGTGATACTAAACATTTAAGATGTAAGGATTGGGATAAGTCGAAAAAGTTTTATAATTTTACTGGGAAACCTGCGGATCCAAGTGGATTCAAATGCGGAACCATGTTCTGGGATCCGCCAAATCCGCAGGTTGGCGGATGGAGGATCCAACGATAAGCCTTGGCGGAACCCTGGTTTAGGATCCGCCGGATCCGTATGCCTAATACTTAAAAACTAAACAGAACATATGTCATATTTCTCGTTTTTCGACGAAAACCCAAAAATTCACCTAGACCTTACATAACATCTAATATGTATAGCAAAACAACTAAATATGATAACATTAACACATGATTGCACATAGTTTAATCCGTACTTAGAAACTTACCGTTTTAGGTGTTATGCCAAACACTGGCTATAACCCGGAAAATTGATAACCATGATGGTTATCCACCTGCAAGTGTTAGTTATTACACATACACAACAAGTATTATCAGATAAATTCTAGACACATAGAAGTTTAACAACACAATATCCAACATTGTTTAAAACCAAACACTCCATCAACTCAGCTTCTTCTTCAACTTCTTCATCCCCTTGTGTAATTTCATCATCCAACGACCCAGATTCTTCACCATTCCTTTGATGTTTCGATACTCAGCGGATTCATTTTGAATTGGAGGAAGATGGCTCAAGTATTCGGGTGGAGGAATCCTAGAATTTGGCAATCCATCATCTTCACTCATTGAAGATGATGAGGATGATGTTGGTACACGAGGACGTTTGCCCTTATCAACACTAACCCTAAAGTCGCTCAAAGGAACGAAGGTATGTTCAATTTCATTGTAATCCGGAACAAAGCCTAAATGGTTTGGACGAGCGGGTGCAAAGGCTCTATAAAGTCGGGTTAAGAGCATACCATAAGGCATTGCAATCTTGCTTTGAACCGGAATGTCACACATTCTTTTGGCAACATAATAAGCAAGATTGAAGGGTTGATGAGTAGAGATGTTGTACATCATGTGACATAAACAAGCATTGATATGATCACGGTTTCCTATGGTGCACATCACATTGGCTTGGAATTCCTAAGACCTCACCAAATTGATCAAGAGGGATGTTGACAAGATTTCCATTTAGAGTAAAATGAAGACTTAAGTAACCTTCATCACTCGAACTAAGACCTACACTAGCATAGAACTCAAGTATGAACCTAGGAATAATTGGTTCATCTATATCTAAAAGAGAATCAAATCGAATTGCGGCTAATTGTTCCCTAAGTTGTGTTCCTTCATAGAACGATGAGTCTACGGCTCTACCCTCATGGACATACTTTTTCTCTAAGGCTTTGAAAATTTCGATTTGGGCATTGGTTAGACCTTTGGTTTTGTGGACTTTGGGTAAGTAGTTAACGGTTTTCTTGTGATCGTAGTTGGTTGCGGGAGGCATGATTTTCCTAAGTACAAAAAGTTACATAGTTTTAGTTAAAATGATCAAAGGAAGTGTAAAATTCCTAGTGTGTGCCTACATGGGGACAATGTGGAGGTGCGGTTATCTCGACTCCTTTTGATGCAAGAAAAATTAGTTTATGCAAATTTTGTTTACAAATGAGAGATAACCCAAACGCTCCTATTTTAATGTAGCTACGGTTGAATATACCCAAAAATACATATTAGTTATGTATTCCCTTTAGCATTCAAGAGACATTATGCAAGTGAAGTCTAAAAGATAACGTTTTTGCATTTGTATGAACAATGTAAGAAAAAATCATTTTACCTAGTCGTTAGAAGATTTTAGTGAAAATTTTTCATGGGGTTTTTGTTAAATTAAGACAATGTGCTATGAGATGCAATTCCTAACTAAGAAAAACATGTTTTTAAGTATAATGCAATAAATATGCTTCATGATTTTTCAAGAATTATGCATATACCCCAAGTTTATGTTTTGTGCATGAAATGGAAATCCTAGACGCAGATCAGGAGTATAAATATGATAAGAATACTTACAGTGATGTTAGAAGCACAAATTTGTGGAAGAAAATGGTCTAAAATGTGATGGAGATTAAGTGTGTGTCGAATGTAGTAAGGTGATATGTTTTGGAGTGAGGAATGAATAGTAGTTGTTCTTGTTTATTAAATAATAAACTGAACTCAGCATGCGACGGATCCGGCGGATCCCAAACAAAGGATCCGTCCTTGTTATCGATTGGATCCGCGGATTCAGAACACAGTTTTGGTTTAGTTTCGTGTGTATCTAAACTAATGTTTATACTAATGTTTCTCCTAATCACTAGGTTCCATTAATCCTAATCCAAGTCTAAGATAATTGAAAGGTTCTCGTTTAAGTGGTTTAGTGAGAATATCGGCAATGTTGTCCTCTGAGGAAACTTTCTCAATTGAGATGATTCCCTCATGTACATTGTCGCGAAGGAAGTGATGACGTATTTCAATATGTTTGGTTCTAGCGTGTTGGACTGGATTTTTGCTTAGATCGATAGCACCTTTGTTGTCGCAAAGAATGGGAATGTTGTTAAGTTCAATTCCATAGTCGACGAGAGCTTGTTTCATCCACAGTGCTTGTTGACACGCCTTTCCTGCAGACACATACTCTGCCTCTGTTGTTGAGATTGCGAGGGCAGTTTGTTTCTTAGCGAACCATGATGTTAGACAATATCCTACAAAAGTACAAATACCGCTAGTACTTTTCCTATCAACATAATCACCTGCGTGATCTGAGTCAGTATACACTATGGTTTCTACACCCGTTCCTTTGGGATACCATAATCCTAAGTGTGTAGTACCTTTGATGTACCTAAATATTCTTTTAACGGCTTCAAGATGGGACGTTTTTGGATCTTCTTGAAAACGTGCACATAGACAAACACTAAACATAATGTCAGGCCTACTAGCCGTAAGATAGAGTAAACTACCAATCATTCCTCTATATTTAGTGCTATCTACGGATTCATTTTCTTCATCCTTAGTAAGTTTGGTTTCGGAGGACATGGGTGTTCTCATGGGTTTTGAGTCTTCAAGACCAAACTTCTTAAGCATATCTTTGATATACTTTGATTGGTTAAGAATATCCCATCTTCTAATTGTTTAATTTGGAGACCTAAGAAAAAGTTTAGTTCCCCCATCATACTCATTTCAAACTCGTCATGCATGATTTTTGAGAAATCGTCGCATAACTCTTGACAAGTTGAACCGAATATAATGTCATCCACATATATTTGGACTATGATAATATGTGATCCCTTTTTCTTGGTGAAGAGAGTATTGTCTACTAGGCCCATGGTATACTTATGGTCAACTAGGAAAGTCTTAAGTCGATCATACCAAGCCTTTGGTGCTTGCTTAAGTCCGTATAAAGCTTTCTTAAGTTTGAAAACATAATTTGGTTTTTCAAAGTCGGCAAAGCCGGGAGGTTGTGCAACATATACTTCTTCATTTATAAGACCATTTAAGAAAGCACTTTTGACATCCATTTGAAATAACTTAAAATCATGTGCACATGCATATGCAAGTAATATTCTAATAGACTCAAGTCTAGCTACGGGTGCAAAGGTTTCATCGTAATCTATACCTTCTTGTTGATTGTAACCTTGAGCTACTAACCTAGCTTTATTTCTAGATATAATACCCTTTTCATCCATTTTATTTCTAAAGACCCATTTGGTGCCTATTATGGTTTGGTTTTTAGGTGGAGGGACCAATGTCCAAACATCATTTCTAATAAATTGATTAAGTTCTTCTTGCATAGCAATTACCCAAGATTCATCTTTTATTGCCTCGTCTATATTTTTAGGTTCAATGGTTGAAATAAAACAAAAATAATTACTTTCATTTTGAGCTTTGGATCTTAATGTTCTTTCATTAAGTTTTCCTATGACGTTTTCTAATGGATGACTTTTAGTTTCTTTAATATTGACTATTTCTCCTTTTACGGGTTCATTGTCATTTTCAATGTTTTCTATATCATTAACCATTTGACTTTCAACTAAGTCATCATCTACCAAAGGTGATGTCTTAGAGGGAGGTGGACTTTCGTTGAATGTTACGTTCAACGATTCCTAAGAAATACACCTTCATACGACTCTTGGGTCGAACTTAGTGAGATAATCCTTTGTGTTTAAAATGAAGCACTTGCTTCCAAAAACTCTAAAATATCCTAATGTAGGCTTTTTGCCTCGATAAATTTCATAAGGAGTTTTATTTAAAAATTGTCTAATTAAAACTCTATTTAGGATATATGTAGAAGTATCTACAGCGTGACACCAAAACTTTTGTGGTATGTTTTGTTCATTTAACATAGTTCTACTCATTTCTTGAATTGTTCTATTTTTACGTTCTACTACACCATTAGATTGAGGTGTACGAGGAGCCGAGAAATTATGAGTTATTCCATTATTATCACAAAATTTTCCAAATTGAATTTCATTGTCAAATTCTCGACCATGGTCAGTTCTAATAGATACTATATTACTTCCTATTTGATTTTGAATTTTCTTGCTTAGAATTTCAAATTTGTCGAATGCCTCATTTTTAGTTTTCAAAAACTTTGTCCATGTATATCTAGAGTAATCATCTACTATGACTAAAGTGTAAAAATTTCCTCCATAACTTTGTATAGCCGACGGGCCAAACAAATCCATATGTAATAATTCTAGACATCTAGATGTAGATACCATGTTTTTAGCCTTATGGCTATTATGTACTTGTTTCCCAATTTTGCAAGCATCACAAAAGTGTTGGTCATATTTCAACTTGGGTAGGTTCCTAACGAGTTCTTTGGATGACAAAGATTGAATAAGCCTCATATTAGCATGACCTAAGCGTCGATGCCATAGAGTTGAGTTTTCGTCCAAGGAGGTAAGACATAACTTATCTTTAGGTGTTTTATCTAATTTCATAACATAGACATTATTCTTTAAAACACCTTTTCCTACGGTTATGCCATCTTTAAGTATTTTACTTCCATTTTCACTGAAAAGGACGTTATACTTTTTGCGGCATAATTGACTTATACTAAGTAAATTAAATCCTAAATTATCTACATGAGCAACATCATCAATAGATAGAGAGTCATGAGAGATTGTACCTTTTCCGATGATTTTACTTTTAAGCTTGCTACCGAATGTGACATTACCTCCGTCATACACTTGATAGGTTGAGAAAAGATTTTTGTTTCCCGTCATATGTCTTGAGCACCCACTATCTTTGATCCACTCATCAGGTTCAAGATCAACTTTCAAGCATACCTAAGTTCATAAAAGACTCAAGCATTTGGTCCCCAATATCTCATGGGTCCGTTTGGGTTAATGATTGCGTGGTTTTGTAACCTTACAACAGGTTTTACCTCTCGAGGGATCTCAAGAGGCTTACAACCCCACCAGGCAGTGTACCTGACCGATGTAGTATAGTGTAGTGGTAAGTACGGGGGATTGATCGTTCTCCACAGGGAATAGTGTTCGTTAGGTGTGAAAGGCTACTCTAATTAGGTCTAAGGGTTGAGGAAGATTCTTTTTATGTTTTTATAATTTTTATGAAAGCAAGTAAAATCTCGGTTTTGAAGAGTGGGCGGAATTAGTTGCTAGTCAACTAACCCAAATTTACTACGAATGCAAATAAAATAAAATAACAAAAATGAAAAGTGGTGAGAAACTTATGTGTAGAGAAATGTGTTTACTTAGATTTCCTTACTCCCTAACTATCTTTTACCGGTTAATTAGTGTGTATTAGTCGCGTGGATGACGGGTGTATTCCTTAATACCATTCGTGGGGTGGCGTACTTACTTCCCCAACTCTACAAGCTCCTACTTCACTCCTATGTCGAGCCGGCTAGGAAGCTCCTAACATGGGATCACTAGAATTCGCTTGTGCGTTAAATACAACCATAAAAACCTTTAGTACGCGTTTGGTTCATGTTTCTTAAGACGTTCAAGCAAGTTACCGAATAGGAAGTTAGCCAGTTTTCTTAAGCCTAACATAGATAAACAATCATCCAATACAACTAACAACACACTAACAACCAATAATCAATAGCTAGGTTTCATTAGATCTAAGCAAACACAAGATAAAATTAGCCTAACATGTTAAACAAAAGACAAGCATAAGATAGAATCAAACAACACATAGACATATTGAATGATTAATTGATAACTTATCTTTCAATGAAACATGGAAGATCTCAAGGCAAAAAGCCCTGAAAAAGTAGCTAAAATCGTCTTAGGGTTTTATCCCAAAATTCCACACACTAAGCTCTCCCTTATGACAAAAGATTAGAAAACTATATATAGATTTTTGGATCTGACGGCGTCACCTTATGCATTGTGACGCCGTCACCTCGCCGCTTTTAGGGTTCCCGGGTGACCTTCTTGACGCCGTCCCTCTTTAGCTCTTCAAAAATCCATTCTGGCTTATCAAGGCTTGACGCCGTCTAACCCTGAACGTGACGCCGTCCCCTTATGATTTAAGCCGTGACGCCCTTGATTTAGTTAAAGCGTGACGCCGTCAGAATTCTCATGCTAACTCACTGGCCCGTCATGAGTAAATTTCACATCCCACTTTTCTTGCCAAGGCATGACGCCGTCAAGAGATGATTCTGACGCCGTCAAAGGTAAATTTCAGCCGATTTTGAGACTTTGTCGTATTCTTCACTTTAATGCTCCAAAAACGTCCAAAATGCCTCCTTTTCCAGATTTCTCCTCAAAAGTACCTAAAATGACAAAAGGAACGATTTAGGGCAATATTTGATCAAATAAATACGATTTCGGGCTTAAATGACCCCTTAAAAGCGGTACACTTTTCGCCTCATCAAATACCCTTACACTTGAGATTTGCTTGTCCTTAAGCAAATGCGCTTTTATTCTAATCAAAATACAAGTTAGGGGTCATTTAATGCAAACATAAAAGTAATTACAACAAATAATCGTTCCACTTCAATCATAATAAGCACGGAGATTACATACTAGCACCTCACAAGTAGTGTTTAGATACTCACATCTCTCAAGTGTCATCAAAATAAATCTCATAAATGAAAACGGAAAATATCTCTCACTACCTGTCATAGCAAATAGATTACCATAGGCTTGAGAAAGGATCGAAAACCTCCTCCACTAGGCGTAAGCACCTAAGATAAACTATCAAAGAGGGCTTTTAAATGGGTTATAACGTTAGGTGTAGGGAAAAGGAAAACACGGTTTTGTTGGATAAAGGATATTTTACTGGTGGCTAGTTAAAGATCTTGATCAATTACATGTACTATACAATGTTGCTAAGCCAAGACTAGACTCAATTTTAAGCTAGAAACAAAATAACAAAAAAACAAAAACATAAAGATAAACATAAAATGAAACGGGATGGTAGTCCGTATGTTTTTTCTACTTTTCATTTTCTCATTTTTTTGTGTTTTTCTTGATTTTTTTTATTTTTTTATTTTTTATTTTTTTTTTTTTTTTTGACATACATTTTTGCCCTACCATCCAAAATAATACATCATAGGGGCATTGCATTCCCCTTACACTTGAACTTTTACATAACTTTATAATTAACTAATCTAATGACTCGAATTAAGATAATTGAAAAACTTGGAGTACTTTTAAAACATTTAGCACATATGGGGGTAATAAATGATGTTCTTCCCCATTACTCCATTATACTAGTACTTTACCCATGAGTCCCAATCGTCCCAAAACAATATGTACAAGGATATGACTCGACTTAGCAACCATGTAATCAATTAGATAATTAACTTGGGTTTAAACAAATGTTGTAACAATAATGCACTAAAGATGAGTGCATACAAGGTAGGCTAAGGCGATTTGGGTGTACATTTTAGTGGGGTGTAACAAATTCTTCCTTTAAGTAAGATGCTTAAAGGTCGAAACGAAAAGATAGGCTCTGAGGGGTGTACTAGGGGTATCGTGTACTAAAAATGAGTACAACGCAAAGGGTGTGGGAGAATTACTTGACCAATGTAGCCAATGTAATTATAACAAAAACACAGGTGTAAAACAATGGGTTTATCCTAATGCCTCTTATCATGTAGTAAATCTAACTACACGAATGTAGTCTCACTTGTGGCCTTGGAATGGTCCTAACGCAAGTTCTAGAATCTAAGTGCTACCGGTACACACATCATAGCATAAATGCTTTTCCTACCAATTCTAGGGGCGAACCTCACATATTTGGGGTGGAAAATTTTTTTAGTGGTACGGTTTTTGTGCTAGTCATATAACTCCTATCCATGAGACGCTCATTAAGATCAAAGTTTCACTCCTATATGTTGTAAAAAATTTTAAATTTGGCACTAAAATTACCTTAACAAGTATTTCTCTCAGTTTTATTACACATCTATTATTAAACAAACAAAAGTCAAGCGCAATTGTATTCTCTAAAATCGTACTTTTACCCTCCCCTTACACTTAAGATGAACATTGTCCCCAATGTTCAAATAACAAGATGTAAAAGCAAAAAGTAAAAGAATGAAATCAAATACTCCCCTGATTCGCTCGTTGGATAGTGAAATTACACGGTTAGATCTTCCTCCAAAGAGAATGTTGAAGCTCCATGACTAATACATCGCCATAAGCTTGATTCCATAAACATCTCCTTGTCCAAAATAACCTGTTAACCTGAGAAAACAAACACGAGAACCTGCATAACATCGGCGGGATAAAACCTATATATAAGGATATAATGCTTGTGGAATGATAATTTTGCAGATTCCTGGAGATTATAAGTTGGAGATTTAATAAAAACTTTTTATGAAAACAAAACTTTCAAAAATTTCTGGAAATTAAATCTGACGCCGTCAGGTTATAACCCCTGACGCCGTCAGAAATGACCTGACAAAAATTTTCATTTTAAGTTTCCGGAAAATTTCTGGAAAAACCTTTACCTTACTTCCTGGAAATCCTGCAAAACATCATTATGACTCGATACAAGCATTTGACTCAAACAAACACTAATATGTATGCTAATATCTCATTGTTATCGTTCATGTTCAATCTTGTTCTTTAAAACAGATTTAAATTTCCCTTACACTTATCTTTTGCAAAATACCTTTATATGTAGTTAAGACGAAGTTAAAAACAAAATAAAGCATTTTCACAATTTATATTTGAGACATGAACAGTAAACAAAAAGAATAAGAAATGCATACGGAAACAAATAAAATTAAATAAACAAACAATCAAACAAATAAAGCAAATAAAGCTTGGGCTGCCTCCCAAGAGCGCTTGTTTTTGTTCGAGTCACGAGCCTGACTCTACCCTTATTTAATGGATAAAGGAGAGGTTTTCCCTACACTTAGGATTAAGTGCGGGTGATAGTAGCGATACACACCAGCTCGGTAGGAGTATGCCACGTGAGGAAAGAGTGGTGGATGAATTATATGCTCAAAGGGGTGTGCTCCTTTCATCATAACCTTACCTAGTTCACTTTGGTCAATGGGTGAGTTAAAGTTTTCTCCTAAAAAGGGATCATTTTCTAACAACTTCGAGAGACTCCTAATTGGGAATCCATCTTGACCCAATAGACCCGGTTTAAACCCATAATGTTTCTTGTGATCAATCATGAATGGGTGATGTAAGTATGTAAGGTCATGGTTCACTCCTATGTTAGCTTCCTCTCTACAAGGCTTAGAGTCTACTACCTTAATCTTAACATTGCCCAGACTACATGGTTTGATGGGTGGATCGGGACCTTTTTCAATTCCTAAGTTCACATCTAAGGATGGAAGATTAGGTAACGGTTTTGGTTTAGGCTCCGGTTCATCAAAACTAGGAACTTCCATAGAACTAAAAGAAAGGTTATGACTACAAGTATTCAAACCTATTTCTTCTAGTTTTGTTTGGTCCAAGGGCTCTACCTCTATTGGGGTTCCTATAGTCTCTTCTACTTCTTTCGGGTAAGTCACGGGCGGTGTATGTGCCTCAAATGATGGTAGGACTTGTGGGGTACTTGGTGGTCTTAGATTTTCTACTCTATCGTCCATCTTATCAAGATCACCTATATCCTCATCATGCGTTTTAGTAGGATCTAACCCTAACATTTTCCCAAGTATCTCAAGTGCTTCTCTAGGCATCTCAACTTCTATGTCCGAATCATAAGGATCATCCTCAATATTCTGACTGCTATATTCAAACTGCCTAAAAGATTCATCATGTGTTTCTTGAGATTCGACGTCATCAATCACAAAACCTAGGTCTTTTTGATCAATGTGATCATGTTCGGCTAAATCCTCCGTCACATCAAGGTCACCTATGTGTTTGTTTTGTACTATGGCATTACATGACAACCACTTAGGTATCTCAACACTAATGTATTCATCCCCAAACAAACTTGTTTCATGATCCAGGAAATTTATATTCAATTGACTTGTACTAACGTTTGTTGGGTTGTCTACCCTATAATAATATTGGGCACAATCTTCTATGGCATCCCATGCTTCTTCAGCACTTAATTCCCTAAAGTCCCCATTGGCAAAATCCTCAATGCGCATTTGGTCATATTGGCCAACACGATAGTAAAAGGTTCGGGTTAGGGATGCTAAAGCGAAACTATGATGAGGGAATTTTCGGAGTAAATTTCTAAAACGAGTCCATGCATCATATATGGGTTCATCTCGATATTGTTTGAAATTCGAGATGTCAATAGGGTAGAACGGCCTTTGTGGTTGGTGGTATGGTGGATTCGCGTACTCCATAATGGTGAACGGAAGAGTCAATGGAAATTACGAACAAACACACAAAGAAAAAGATAGACTAAAGAAATTCTAGAAAAATAAAATAAAAATCTCACTAGAAAGGAATCTTGTGAGTAGACCTAATAAAATAAAAATTCAACCTAAACAATAACTATTCCCCGGCAGCGGCGCCAAAAACTTGATGTGCGTGGTTTTGTAACCTTACAACAGGTTTTACCTCTCGAGGGATCTCAAGAGGCTTACAACCCCACCAGGCAGTGTACCTGACCGATGTAGTATAGTGTAGTGGTAAGTACGGGGGATTGATCGTTCTCCACAGGGAATAGTGTTCGTTAGGTGTGAAAGGCTACTCTAATTAGGTCTAAGGGTTGAGGAAGATTCTTTTTATGTTTTTATAATTTTTATGAAAGCAAGTAAAATCTCGGTTTTGAAGAGTGGGCGGAATTAGTTGCTAGTCAACTAACCCAAATTTACTACGAATGCAAATAAAATAAAATAACAAAAATGAAAAGTGGTGAGAAACTTATGTGTAGAGAAATGTGTTTACTTAGATTTCCTTACTCCCTAACTATCTTTTACCGGTTAATTAGTGTGTATTAGTCGCGTGGATGACGGGTGTATTCCTTAATACCATTCGTGGGGTGGCGTACTTACTTCCCCAACTCTACAAGCTCCTACTTCACTCCTATGTCGAGCCGGCTAGGAAGCTCCTAACATGGGATCACTAGAATTCGCTTGTGCGTTAAATACAACCATAAAAACCTTTAGTACGCGTTTGGTTCATGTTTCTTAAGACGTTCAAGCAAGTTACCGAATAGGAAGTTAGCCAGTTTTCTTAAGCCTAACATAGATAAACAATCATCCAATACAACTAACAACACACTAACAACCAATAATCAATAGCTAGGTTTCATTAGATCTAAGCAAACACAAGATAAAATTAGCCTAACATGTTAAACAAAAGACAAGCATAAGATAGAATCAAACAACACATAGACATATTGAATGATTAATTGATAACTTATCTTTCAATGAAACATGGAAGATCTCAAGGCAAAAAGCCCTGAAAAAGTAGCTAAAATCGTCTTAGGGTTTTATCCCAAAATTCCACACACTAAGCTCTCCCTTATGACAAAAGATTAGAAAACTATATATAGATTTTTGGATCTGACGGCGTCACCTTATGCATTGTGACGCCGTCACCTCGCCGCTTTTAGGGTTCCCGGGTGACCTTCTTGACGCCGTCCCTCTTTAGCTCTTCAAAAATCCATTCTGGCTTATCAAGGCTTGACGCCGTCTAACCCTGAACGTGACGCCGTCCCCTTATGATTTAAGCCGTGACGCCCTTGATTTAGTTAAAGCGTGACGCCGTCAGAATTCTCATGCTAACTCACTGGCCCGTCATGAGTAAATTTCACATCCCACTTTTCTTGCCAAGGCATGACGCCGTCAAGAGATGATTCTGACGCCGTCAAAGGTAAATTTCAGCCGATTTTGAGACTTTGTCGTATTCTTCACTTTAATGCTCCAAAAACGTCCAAAATGCCTCCTTTTCCAGATTTCTCCTCAAAAGTACCTAAAATGACAAAAGGAACGATTTAGGGCAATATTTGATCAAATAAATACGATTTCGGGCTTAAATGACCCCTTAAAAGCGGTACACTTTTCGCCTCATCAGTTAAACATGACATTATCATGGTTTATGTATGTAAATGGTGGACAATTGTTCCATGACATATAACTAGGACCATGAAAGTTTCTAGGTATATTTTGGTTCCAATTATTTTGATAAGTATGTTGTGGATTAACTATACTCTTTGGAAAGGGGTGTTTGGGAAAACTCATTTGAGGTCTCTGTTGATCCGTTTTAACTCTATATTCATTTCTAGCTTGTCCTCTTCCTAAAGATACTGCTGGTTTATGTTTATTATTATTTATACTACTGTTAGGTTTCTTAGTAACTTTAACAAACTCGGAACGGTTGACTTTGTGAACCTTCTGTTCAACTTCTGTACTCGCGGATCCTTTGGATACACTTGGCGGATCCAAATTTTTGGATCCGTCGGATCCGTGAGTGTCCAACTTGGTTGAATCAGTTTTATTCACAGTCTGTTCCTTATAATCACTTAAGGTTCCTAGTTTCATAAAGCCTAGTCCTGTTTTATCATGAGGTAGTTTTTGCATTTTCATTATTTCATCTGCACAACTTATGTTTTTATCAAACCTTTTAAACTTTGAATTTTGTTTGATTAAATCTTCCTGTGTGGTTCTTAAGGTTTCTAATTCAAGTTTTAGTTCTTGACAAGACACACACGTTTCTTTACTATCTTTACCTTTTTCAATTCGTATTGCTTTTTCTTTAAGCCAAAATACTTCATTTTCTAAAAGTGTTGTCTTTGTTTTCAAAAACTTGTTTTTGTTTATGTTAGGAATATAAATATTCATATGAAGGTTCGGTCACCCCGAGCATCTAATTAGCATTTATATAGCTCGTAGGCTTATATATATTCGTTTAGTATTATTAGTATTATTAGTTTTATTAGATTAGTCGTATCTATATTTGTGGAGTGGGTCGGGGCTTTCCCCACTGTCAGCTCACTCCACAGCCCACTAGGGGCACCAATATGTAGAAGTATAAATACCCCTTCCCACACTTGGGAAGGGTTGGAACTCTTCACACATTAATCTAACATTCCAGTTTTCTCTCAAAAGAGTTTCCCTCTCTCTCTCTAACATCTCACTAACTCACCATGGGATTCTTGATCTTTCATGAATCAAGACCACCCGAATCATACACACAATCAATATGGTTATTTCCTACAATTGGTATCAAGAGCCAAGGTTTCATCTTGGTCAAATCTGTGGTCCATGGTCAGATCTGTGGTCCATGGTTAGGTTCGAGTGATTTGATTGTGTGTCGGTTTTGTTGTCCTTAGTTCGAACATTTTTTTTTTGTTGTTGGCTTAAACTGTTTGCAACTAATTGTTTCTTGATATTATTTTTGTTGCCAACTGTCCACGCTTTAATCTGCTTAAACTGTTTGCAACTAAGTGCTTCTTGATATTATTTTTGTTGCCAACTGTCCACGCTTTAATCTGTCATACATATTGCCTCATCATTTTCTTCAAATACTAAAAACAAAAACCCATCTCACTTTGCATTATCATTTTCTTCAAATACTAAAAACAAGAACCCATCTCACTGATTAAAAACCATCTCTAAAATCTCACAAGAACAAAGAGTTTGACGGCGCGTGAGAGGTCTACGAGGCGCACGAGATGGTTTTCTCGGGGGTTTTGAAGGTCAAGTTGCTCGGATCTGCTGACGGTATCGCTTGTCTCTTCGTTTTTAATGAATCGTAAGATGCTGATGAAGCTCCGTATGAGTTCATGGTGATTCAGTGCGTGTGTTTTGTGGTGGTTTTTTTTGTTGGTTCGAGCAGTTATTGTGAATAACAGCTCATGGATTTCTTTTGCTGGTTTTTTTGGTGTTTGAAGCTGGTTGTGTACTTGTTGGAAGGGTGTTCATTGATGCGGTTTGTGTCAAATGTGGTGTTCTATGACTCGGTTTGTGTCCAATGGGATTGGTGTTTGGCTGTTTGCCAAAAATAGATAATGGGGACAAAAGGGTGAGAGTGACAGCATTGACTGGTCAAACATGCGGTTTGTCCTGGACTCGGTTTGTCCATACAGTCATGAACTCGATTTGTCTATTGGCTCACAGACTCGGTTTGTCTGTTTAACCCTGGACTCGGTTTGTCCATACAGTCAAGAACTCGGTTTGTCCATCTTATCGAGAATGCGGTTTGTCTATTCATTCATAGATGCGGTTTGTCTATCCGTTGAGAATGCGGTTTGTCTATCCATTCATGAGTGCGGTTTGTCTAAACTAAACAAATTGAAACGTCATGCTACCAAAATTTCTAAGACGTCATATTCAAGAACAAACCTTAATACCAAATCACGTGTAGACTTAAAATTACATTTTATATCCTTTCACGTGTAGACTTAAAGACTTACATGTAGACTTAAAAGACTACTCACATGTAGACTTAATGACTTAGTTATGTTGTCGTTTTGTTCCTCCTCATTCACGTGAATATCAAATAAAGTAACGGGGTTCAGTCAACTCAACTCACATAGAGAAACGTGAAATCACATGTGCAGACATTCACGTGAGGTGTTAATGTAGATAATCAAATAGAGAAGCGTGAGGTTTTTGTTTTTGTTTGGTACCAATCACGTGAATCAATGAAAGAAGAATGAAAAAGCAACATGATCACGTGAAGGTCTTTTGACTTTGGCAGCTGGTCTTGATGTGGCGTGATAATAGATGTGGCCTTTATTTCAAAATCGAAGTGATGTTTATTTAAAATATGCATTCATTTTGTTGTTGATACGTGATGTTACTTTGGTCTCACTTGAACATGAAGTTTTACATTTAAATACTTCATATTTGAACATTCTTTTGGGCTGAAGTTTGATTCTCGAATGGCTGTTGGGCTAAATTGATACTCGAATGGATGTTGGGCTGAATTTTGGGACACGTCATATGTATGAGCCACAAGTTTGAATCGTGAACCAGGCGTGCAATTTTTTTTAATCCGATTCTTATATCAAACTTGTAGCTTGAACAACTATTATCAAATTTTCTTAAATTCAATAAGTGTAAATTTGGTGAAATTGTTGGCGAAAAAGGTTGGTATGGTTGGATCCACAAAATTACACGAGAACACACAGGTCACGGCTGGTAATTTGACTTCTGTGACTTGAATTTCGAAGATTGGTATTGCACCTCACTCTTAGGTATTCTTGTTGATTTCACGGTTTCTCTTGTAGTTTTTAGAAAATCCCGCGAAAGATTCGATTTCTCGGTTTAAATCTCAAGAGCTGTAAAATCCCGTGAAATTAATTTTGGACAAGTAGGCTGGACTTGGATTTAGACATAATGAAACTTACGGGGTGTGACTAATTTTTCGGGATAAGCTTGTGCTTCAAGATCAGCAGGAATTGGGAAATTATGGTAACTTGGTTGGTTTGTTAATTCACGGGTTGGTGTACTTAGTGTCACAAACATCTCGGGGTGGATGGATGCACGATGTTTGTTGACCCTTGCTCAAGCGTATTTAAGGTGATCAGACCTGGATGTTCAAGAAGTGGATATATACAATAAAGGATGGAAGGTTGGGTATATATCACTACCTATATTTAAAGGAGTTACGTTGTTGTGCTCAATATAGGTTCTAAATCACAATTTGCAATTTAAGGTGATTAGACTTGGATGTTCACGAAGTGGATATATACAATTAAGGATGGAAGGTTGGGTATATATCACTACCTATATTTAAAGGAGTTACGTTGTTGTGCTCAATATAGGTTCTAAATCATAATTTAGTGCAAGTTTAAGTCGCGGACTTGTTCTTTATCAAGCTTCATCAAGTGATTGTTGTTTCTCAAGCTCCTAATGGAATTGTTGTTCAAGATCTTCTCAAGAGGTAGTCATGCTTAAAGACAAGTGGTGCTTTGTTCAGAGACGTGTTTTAACCTATTCCACATTCTATAGATAATCATATTTCATCAAGCGGTTTTGGCATATTATGAGCTTCAGGGAATTGTTAATCTGCTAAACCATTGGATGAGGAGGAAAGCAAAGGGTTACTACAAGAGAGTCTTAATCACCATCTTCGTTGCAGTAGTTTCATTTGTCTCTTTCCATGTTTTGTGCCTGACAAATTCACGAACATCACGGACTCTCAGCTTTGGCAAAAAGGTCATTTCATGTCCTTTTTTAGGGGGAGAATTATCGCAAGTTTCCTAGAAGTTCCGTCTCCAGCGATGTGAATTTTAGCGGTTCCGGTTACAGCGGGTCAGATCGTATCGGTTCAGTCTCCAGCGGTTTGAATCTTAGCAGTTTCGGTTACAGCGGGTCAGATCGTAGCGATTCAGGATTCAGTGGTTCAGTCTACAGCAGTTTGATACTTACTGTTGTGCAGTTAGTTCTTGAATTTATTTCTCAGATAACGCTCAAGAACTGTAAAATCCTGTACACAGTACAACATCTATTCCACATCTAAGTAGCTGGGTCAGACAGCTTTGTTTGATAGGACTGACTATGAGTCATGGGCACTTCTAAGAATTTGCGATTGTTTCTTCTCTTTTTGGCTAGTCAACAGCACAAGATGATCACGAAGTTAATCAGGTATTCTTTATTTGTGATTGAAGTTGAATTTCACGAAGGCGTCTACTTATTTTATCTTGAAGTCGGGGTTGGTTGGATGCATGACCTTCATTGATAACTTGCTCGTTAAAAATTTTAAGTTGAAGACTTGGGTTATCTAGTTACCAGCAGTCGGGGTAACTATCACTTAAGAGTCATGGGAGTACTCAGTGTCACACGTCAATGACGATGTCGATAATCGCAAGAGGTGTTAATGTCTCATACTTTGGTTGGGTATGGAGCTCTTAGAGATTTGCTTGGAGCATTAATTCTCTACACCGTTCTTCCAACATTAGTGCAAGCTTAAGTAACAAATTTGGGGTCTTCTACTTCAGTTTTCAGTATTGGTATATCGGGTTCTCTTCATCGAGTGGTCACTAATCTATGTTCAAGGTTGGTTAGTTGGCCAAAGGTTCTAAAAGTTGTGATGTGATCTGTTATCCTCACAAGATATTCTTTACCCAAACTGATGTTCACCAAAATCTAAATCAGTCATGCCACATTCAATCTGTTACTGCCTCACGGTTTCTTCTTGATTTTGTAAAATCCCGAGAAAGAACTTATTTCTCGGTTTAAATCATAGATTTGTAAAATCCCGTGATGATGGACTATGCGCTCTTAACCATGATCGGGTTAAAACCATTATCAAAGTTCAGTTAAAGCATCATAAAGGGCTAGATTTGGGCATTAACCACAAGGTGACTACGGCGTGAATTCATTATTATTTATTTGAGGCTGAAGTGAAATTTCATGGGTGCGTGTACTTAGTATCTGAAGATATCGGGGAGGTTGGATGAAGATTTTTCGAGATCCTTGTTCGAGCTTTCAATACAATGACAAGGACTTGGATATCTAGTTATTTTTTCTTTCTCCCTATTACAAAATAACTATCACTTTAAGGAGTCACGTTGTAGTGCTCAGTGTCACACGAAGTTGTGGATATCCAAGAGGTGATGTACGTCTTATACTTGATGGTTGGTTGGTTGAAGAGTATAGAGTACTTAGGGATTCGATGTTGCACGAAGTCTCTACACCGCTCTTTGTCACGCATTAGTACAAGTTTAAGTCACAAGTTCGGGTTATATTACTTCAGTATCAAGTTCATCATATTGGGTTTTCTCCATCAGTGGTCACGACATCAAGCCGACAGAATGATAATGGGGTTGGTAACGAGTTAGATGAGAGAAGAAGTAAAGAGAGAGAAATGACGTCTGTACAAGTCAGTGCAGGCCTCGCTCTTCAACATAATGACGTTTGAACACAGCAGTTCAAGCCTCGTTCTTCATCATTATGACGTCTGTACACTTCAGTGCAGGCCTCGTTCTTCATCAAATGACGTCTGAATACCTCAGTTCAGGCCTCGTTCTTCAAAGAAAAGAAAAGTGTACGCTTGAGTGCACTTTATCTTCAAAAGAAGAGGAGTCTTCTTATTTATGGCCATTATCATCAACAAGTTTCATGCTCTTTCCGTGCTTATTCAGTCTTCAAGTGGATCGGCGCACATTGGAGTATATTCTTATTCACTTGTTCAACCAAAAATTGCAGTTGACAGGCATATGCAATTTTTGAGGGGGGGAAAGGGTGAATAAACAGCATGTCAGTCGTCAAGAACCGTCAAGTGGAGCTACTTACCGTTGATGGTATTCATATTCACTAGTTCAATCATCAAAAATTGCAGTTGGAAGGCATATGCAATTTTTGAGGGGGGGAAAGGGTGAATATTAATCTACATGTTGGTTGATGATTGAGAAATGGTCATACGACTCCTGAATACGTCAGTTCAGGAGTCGTGCAAACCATGGTTCTCCAACACTACTTCTTCTGTCTATCAAGGTGTTGAAGAACATGGTCATGGAATGCTAATCAACAAAGTCTCACGGGTTGGTCTAATCAGCAACAATGGGTTTCCAGTCAATGCTTCAAGTACACGTCATCAGGCTACATGTACACATCATGATGATGATTCCGATTAATCGTAACCATCATGGGGGAGAGAAATGTGTAACCCAAGGACGCACAACAGGTTCACGTGATTGGGCTTAATCATATATTCCGGTGTTGAGAACTGCAGAGATGATCAGTGGTTCAACTTGTTACCTTGGTATTTAAGTTTCACTGTTACGTCATGGGCTGATTAATCGTAACCATCAGGGGAGAGAGAATGTGTACATCAAGGACGCACAACAGGTTCACGTGATCAGGGCTTAATATCCAAGGATGGATACATACTATAGATGATCAGTGGTTCAACTTGTTACTTTGGTGTTATACGTATGACTGAAGAAGGTCGAGTCGTCAGTCTATTCTACGTTCTCTGTTGGGAGTTATCATCTTATGTGTATGCTGTGGGCTGATGGGTTACATGTAAGGTTACTGGAAGGCATTGGGTGAGATGAAGATGATTGGTATTCTGTTCCTCCACATTGGGCAATCTTGAAGAAGGTCGAGTCTTCAGTCGTCTATACATTCAAAAATGTTGAGCTCTTTTCTTACAACTTGATATTTAACTTAATCCCATGACAGTTCTTGTTTGATGAGTTGTGGAGTTAAGTTAGGTTCAAGTTGTTCTGTAGTTTAAGGTTTGGTCCAACTTGATTTTAACCTAATCTCATGACAGTTCTTGTTTGATGAGTTGTGAGGTTAAGCTGAAATCAAGTTGTTACTGGGCTAAAATTTGTGGTTTAGTTTAACCTCATGACAGTTCTTGTTTGATGAGTTGTGGGGTTAAGCTAGACTTCAGTTGAGGCTCAACTTAAACTACCGAAAAGTTGCCTAAGGTTTTTGACGGAGTCACTCTAGGACGGGAGTGTTAGAAGATTAAAGACGGCATGCATTTGGTTATCAAAAGACTTCTTCATATTTCGGGCGTTCATCCAAAGTCTTCTTCCTATTATGGGTGATCGTCAGAGGTTGTCAGATTGGGGGAGAGCACTAATTAGGGGAGAGTGAAAAGCCAGAATCATTCCCTGATTGAAAGTGCTCACATTGCTCTTCAGCAAGTCAAGTGATGAATGCGGTGAAGATTCAGAATGCTGAGGAGTAATGGTTTCTGGTTCGTATCCTTGTACATATATACTTAGGCATATGTTATACCATCTTGTAAATAGATTTATAGAAATCTTGCTAATTGTAAATAGAGAAACTTAAAATCAGAAAAAACCCATAAAAATTGAAAAATTAGAAAATACCAAAAATAGTTTCACCTAGGCATGTCTTCTGTTTATCGATAACATTTACGGACTTAGAAATGTCATTCAATAATGGCACGGGTCTTTAAATGAAGCTCGAGCAGAAGTTAAAATGGAGGATTAAAACATGTCTAAATGGCTTGCTATTACTTTAGATAGCAACCCGCGCTTCATATTGGGGAAAGCACGTCGCCAAAAAGACGGCTGTTCCTCCAACTGGGTGATGTTCACCTGGGCATGGATTACTTCATATCCATGTTTCCTGATTTGATGTACGTTTCAGTGCATCATTTCTTGTAAAAGAAGAGAAATCTTCTTAGTATAACAAATAGTTTTCATTCTATGATTCTTCTGAAAATTATTTGTGAGACACTTGGTGAATATGTGTTGTATGAAATTTGTTTATACTTGGGTTATGCATAAAATTTGTCACTCAATCAACGACTACAAAACCTCATGACAGTTCTTGTTTGATGAGTTGTGGGGTTAAGCGTGATTTTAGTTGAGGTTCAACGAGAATACGGGTCATTGATTGAGGGGGAGAGTGAATTCAAATTTTATATCATCAAACGGATTTATTGGTTAAATCATACTTGTTAGAAATGGTTTTGTAGTTAATGGGGAATTAGTTGAAGAGGATCTTGCTTAAATATATCAAATGACCAAGTGTGTTAGTTGCTAGAAAGTTTAGGACATTATGTGCAATTTGCTTATAGTTTCCTAGCTTTATGTATCTAGAAGGTTCATTTGTGTTACTTTGGAATCCTCGTATAATCCCCAAAATACTTTAAGACTCAAAACCTAAAAGAAGTTAGAAAACCAGTTGTGTTTGATGTTTTTGAATGCTCCACTGACATCTGTATGAACTAAGTGAATGAGTTTCAAATGTTGTTTGTCTCTGCTGCTTAATTGTTGTTGATATTGTGCATATGTTATCAGGATTCGCTTAGGTAGATAGCTATTATGTTAGAATCATGTTCCTAAGATCCTGAATTGAATATTGAAATTCGTGTGAATTGCCATGTTCATGATTGCTAATTGCTCTTCATGCTAGATAGTGGTTTGACGTAGTTCCTGATTGGGGTTTGATTATAAGATGAACTTGGTATTATAATGTGGCAAGCTGCTGAAGGGTAGCTATTAAGGAATAGTGTATCTGTATGCATGTATATCTGTGTTGAGATTCTTATGCAGATTCCATAGCCAAAATGAATGTGCCAGTTCCCATTCTAACCATTTAATCAGACGTTCAAATTCTATTGATTGGCTCGGAATTCACCACGACAACAACATCGGCAGCAACAACAACAACAACAACAACAACACCTTCACCTCCACCACCATTCATCTATGTTGGTCTCGCCAAGTGGGGATCAACGACATTTGCGAAAGACTTGTTGGTGGATGGATAATTGATGTTGACTACTAACTCAGAAAAGCAGGTGATTACATCATCTGCGCAAAAAGGTCAATATCATTTGTGTCATAATTGTCGAATTGTGCAAAATAAGCAGTGAATCTCCCTCTTAGATTAAGGGGGAGCATAGTATGTTCCATTATCAGAATATATTAAATCGGACACATTTTCTCCCACATTTTTCCAACTTATTTAAATCAATTGGGATCACAAATCTCAAATGGTTTGAAATTTTTGATCGGGGGAGAGAATGTGATTTAAATATGAAATCTGATAAAATGTGATGATTTGAACATATATGTAAGCTCTCCCGTATGTGCTAAACCATTTTATATATCAATGCACATATTGAGGGGGAGCAAAATGCTTTGGATGTGAATGTAAGCTCTCCAGTAAGTGCTAAACTCTTTTGTATACCAATGCACTTATTGAGGGGGAGCAAAGGATTTGGCATGCATCTCATGTGAGCAAGGCTCAGACTTCACCAATGAATTGACGAAACTTGAACTGTCATCAATCGAAAGGATACGTCTTGGCCGGGTAATAATTTCAAGCTGGTCTAACCAGTGATGTAAGCGTGTCTCGAAAAAGACGTATCTGAGTAGAGTGTACCATTTCGAGAAACCTTCTGTGGACTTGACCAGGCCGGGTAATAATTTCAAGCTAGTCTAACTAGTGATGTAAGCGTGTCTCGAATCGGTCATGTTCACTGAAAGTGGATCAATTCAAAAAGTGCGAGCTCTACCTAACATGTGCAAATTTATAAAACGATCACTCGAGCACATGTTGAGGGGGAGCATTTGAAAAATATAAAACTCTCAAGTGTTTGCAAAAATGTGTTTCAGAATCATGAACACTTTGAGAGATTTTTCAATGATTTGGTTTATGGCAATCGTGGATGAATACCAAAGACCGACCATTTTAATTAATGCATGAAGTTATAAGGATGGTTAGGTTAGGCTCAAGTTCCCACGATCCCGCCAGAGCCGGAGGGATCTACCCAGGGACAATCCACTAGTTAGTGTAGAAGTCCTTAGGTATGATTAAAAAGGAGAAAAGTGTGATTAAGGGAAGAGTGCCGACTGAGATGGAGCTAGTACTGGAACAAACCCAACAAGGTACTAGTAATGAAGTCTCGGTAAGCACTGAAGGGGTTGAAGAATGAAAAAGAATTGTAAAGATAAAGGGTGAAAAGAAATAGCCCTCCTTACAACTTAGGCAGAAACCGGGTCAATACATATGCTGTCAGAATCACTTAGTTGATTGCTGGCATTGAAGACAAAGTATCATGGACCCAGTGATACGCTGCACAACCCTCCTTAGCCACTCAAGGTCCCTCAAAGGATTCTTGTTTCAATTGTCACGGAGTTCAATACATTCCTATCGTCTCTCTCACTCCGAGTTAGATGATATTGAATAGGTGGCAGTTCTCTCCAGCCTCCGCTCACTAAATCAAAACGCACTATAGAGTCTAGAGCCACGAGATGCATAAAAAGATCTCATAGGAACACGAATTATTTCTACACTGGGTGTTCAACATTAAGGACACCAGTTGTAAACTTAAGAGTCCTACGCAGATCTTAGCAATCTGCCAGAACATTTATGAGGGAATTTACAAATGTAATTCTCAATGATTGAATAGAAATTCCTGCCAGAGTCAACATCAAGCAGCCCTGAAAGTAGGTCACTTCGGTAATTCTTTATGGATTACGCTTAGTGGTCACGACAGTTTCTAACGGTCTACAGTCGTGGAGTGATCTCCAGCGACTCACCTAATCGTTGATGTGCTACGGTTCGATCTTAAAAAGCCCTCTGTGGGTTTTCGATTAGGAACGGTCTTGGTAAGGATTAGAGAGAGTTTTCACACTATGCTGTTAACAATCTCGAAGTCCGAACCTGTAAGTACCGGATGTTTTATTGCTAACTGTCGTATGCAGGAACTTCTGGCGATTGTAGCTGATTGCTGTTGCAGCTGTTTGCGGTTGTAGCTGAATGAAGTTGCAGCTGAATGCGGTTGTAGCTGGTTGCAGTAAAGATGCCAATCCTCTACCACATGTTCACACTACATCATCATTGTAACTCAAGAATGTCATGATCAACCTAAAAGACCTTTTAAACGGCTTCCGCAAACTCTGATGCTAAAGATCATGACACCAAATAGTGTGAGCATGTCGGCTCAAAGAATAACACATCACATGGAAACATACTGCTGAAAGATGACTTGGAAACAAATGTTGGATGATAAAGTCGAAGAATACTCAAAGATCATCCAAGACAATCAAACAGTCATCTAACGAACACTGCTGAATGCACAAAGATACAAGACTTTGAAGAATCAAAGACTACGAGCTATAAAGACAAGTTCAGAAGAAAGAATGCTAGAATTCAAATTATTATTTCCGGGGTGACCTCCCTTAGGGGGAGATTGTTAGGAATATAAATATTCATATGAAGGTTCGGTCACCCCGAGCATCTAATTAGCATTTATATAGCTCGTAGGCTTATATATATTCGTTTAGTATTATTAGTAATATTAGTTTTATTAGATTAGTCGTATCTATATTTGTGGAGTGGGTCGGGGCTTTCCCCACTGTCAGCTCACTCCACAGCCCACTAGGGGCACCAATATGTAGTAGTATAAATACCGCTTCCCACACTTGGGAAGGGTTGGAACTCTTCACACATTAATCTAACATTCCAGTTTTCTCTCAAAAGAGTTTCCCTCTCTCTCTCTCTCTAACATCTCACTAACTCACCATGGGATTCTTGATCTTTCATGAATCAAGACCACCCGAATCATACACACAATCAATATGGTTATTTCCTACAGTTTATGATTTTTAAAGTAACGTCACACAGTTTGTTATATTCTACTTCTAAGGTTTCATCATCTATAGAGGAGTATGAATCAGAATGTACCTCTTCTGTGTCATTAGCCATAAGTGCCATTTCGTTGTTCTTAGGCTCATCATCATCATCTCCTTCACTATCGCTCCAAGCTCCACTAACGAAGGCTCTTTGAGACTTGGTCTTTGGAGGCTTTGGACATTCTCCTATTAAGTGACTGGAGTCACCACACCTATAGCATTTCCTATCAACCTTACCTTTCTTATCGTCACGATCTTTCCGAGAGGATTTCTTTTCATCACGAGGTGGTTTTACAAACTTTCCTCGTCTCCTGAAGAATTTCTTGAAATTCCTCACGGCCATGGCATACTCTTCATCATCACTGTTTGAACAAGACTCATCATCATCACTTGACTCGACTTTGGCTTTCAAGGCAATAGACTTAATCTTCTCCTTTTTGCCTTTGACAATTTCCGAGTCTTTTTCCATAATCATTTCGTGAACTTTAAGGTTTCCTATGAGCTCATCCAGTGTCATGCTTGAGAGATCTTTAGATTCTTCAATAGCTGTCACCTTTGCTCTCCATTTCGGATGGAGTGCTCTTAGAAATTTCCTGACAAAATTCTTACTAGAAAAAGATTCATCAAGTGCTTTAAGTGATGTAATAATAGTATTGAACTTAGCAAACGCACTATCAATGGTCTCATCTTCAGAGATAACAAATTGTTCGTATTGTTGGACAAGGAGATCAATTTTGTTATCTTTTACTTGTGAGTTCCCTTGATGTGTGATAATAAGAGATTGCCAAATATCCTTAGCCGTTTTACACATAAAAACTCTTTCATATTCTTTCTTAGGTAAGGCATTATAAAGCATCATTTTGGCTTCATTATTTTTGGCAATTAGTTTCTTTTGCTCATCACTGTGACGAGTAAGAGAAGCTCCTTCATCCCGACCACCCGAAATATTATTACTAATAGGTTTGTAATCACCATCAACTATAATATACCATAGATCTATGTCCTTTGACTTTACATAAGTCTCAAAGCGATTTTTCCAATAAATAAAACAATTTGGTTCAAATAGAGGTGGTCTCTGCATAGATTGCCCTTCTTTAAAGTTTTCAAAATCCATGGATCGTTTTAAGTTTTAAAATACAATATATTTTAAAGATCTTAAGTAACGTAGCTCTTGATGCCAATTGTGGAAAACTAGAAGGGGGGTTGAATAGTTTTTACCGTTTTAAAGTTTTATTTGCTTTGTTACTATATGTTAATTTCAAAGGAAACAATCACAAATAAATAATCACACAATGTAAACAAAAGATAAAGAGAGGAAAGATCAAACCACACGACACTGTTGTTTATAGTGGTTCGGCTACAAGGACTCTCTTCCTTGCCCTACTCCACTCCCCGAGTTTCCTACTCGAGAGTTTATCTTTCACTAAGAAACAAACTCCTTTTCTAGGCGGAGAAAACCTTTACACGTCGCTTACTTCCTTTTCCGGTACTAAGCTAAACACCGGGTTCTTTCACAAGGTAGAACCAACCTGACGTCGCCTATTTACTTTACCGACACTAAGCTAGATGTCGAGTTCTTTACACGGGTACAACTACTCCCTACACTCTTTGTGCTTTAGGACTAAAGCACTAACCACACTCACTGATTACAAATGATAGATATGATGTGTGAAACAAACTACAATATCACACAGTAATGCAACTAAAGGATTACGGTTCTGTAGATCCTTGAATGCTTGATCTCTTTTCTACAAAATGAAAGATCAAAGTGAAATGCAACTATGAATGATGTTAGTAAGATATGTACTGAATGAATATGTGTGTTAAAGCTATATGAGTGATGAGAGAGCCAAATGATCAGCTTCCTATTTATAGGCAAGCTGATCTTCAGCTCACGGATCCCACGGATCCCTCACAAGGGATCCGTCCTTTATATGATTTGGATCCGTGGGACGTGACAGCTAAGGTTTAGTTGTCTCTTACCATATCTTAGTTGTATCTTACCAAATCATCCAAGATCTTCAAATGTCAACTATGTATCTTGCAAATCTATCCAAGATATATCAAAGATATTGTATGTGATGCATGCAATGATGTCATGGAATGGTTTAAGAATTAAAGTTTCCTTTTAAGGAAACAAGTTACTAAACTTGTAATTCTTGGTTATTATGTGAAGTGTAAAATATGTACTTAAGAGACTTAAGCTAGTATTTATTATTTGCTAAAAGATATTCCTTTTATTTGTCATTAACAAAACTAATGAAAGATCAAAGAATATAAATAACGTTTTTGAGACACTATTTGTATTAACACAATGTAAGAGGAAGATATGTGATGGTCATTATACTGCGGCTGTCAGAGTTCTTTCTTCTTCAGGTGTTGCTCCTTATAATGATACCACTCTTGAGGATTTAAAAGCTAAGCATCCCTTCAAGTCTGCCCCTTCTCGACCAGATACCCCTATTGATCATCATAACCTCATTGCATCTCCTGCTGTGGTTCTTGATATGATTAAGAGTTTCCCCCGTGGTACCTCTTGTGGTCGGGATGGTTTGTGCCCCCAACACCTTTTGGATTGTTTTAGTGGCGCTACTGTGGCTATTTCCGATGAGTTAATCGATTCTATCGCCCGCGTGGTAAATCTTTTTCTTGACGGTAAATGCCTTAGAGCATTGGGTGAGTTTATCGCTAGTGCTCCTCTCACACCACTAATCAAGCCCGGAGGTAGTATCCGCCCCATTGTTGTGGGTACTGTTTGGAGGCGTTTAGTCTCCAAGGTTGGTGCTTCTTTGATCGGCCATTCCTTGGACGATTATTTAAATGATCTTCAGTTTGGTGTTGGGGTTCCTGGTGGTGGAGAAGCTATTCTTCACGCTGTGAATATGTTTATTGAAAACTGTGGTGATGAGGAGGGCTTTTCGATGTTAATAGTGGATTTCAAAAACGCCTTCAATTTGGTAGACCGTGAGGTCATGTTACAGGAGGTTCGCCTGCATTGTCCTGCCATTTCACGCTGGGTGAAATTTTGTTACTCCAACCCAGCTAGATTATATTACGGGGAACACACGTTATGGTCGCACCAAGGTGTACAACAAGGTGATCCACTTGGACCTCTTCTCTTTGCTCTAGTGTTACATCCTTTGGTATGCAAGATTAGGGACTCCTTTAGTCTTTCCCTTCAAGCTTGGTATCTAGACGATGGCACTATTATTGAGATACTTTGGTCGTGGGGAAGGTTTTAGAGCTTATTATGATGGATGGTCCACGACGCGGTCTGCACCTTAATGTTGACAAAACTGAGGTTTTTTTGCCTAAGGAAGACCCCAGAAGCATGCTCGTAGGTGTCTTTCCGCCAAATATTGCTCGACCGTCACGTGGTGTTAAATTATTGGGTGGGCCTGCTAGTGTGGACTTTGAGTTTAGTAATGAGCTCGTCATGAAAAGGGTTGCTAAAACTATTGAGCTCATGGAGGCTGTTGTTGAGCTTAAGGACCCTCAATGTGAGTTGTTGCTCCTTCGTGCTTGTGCCGGCATTTCGAAGCTATACTTTTCTATGCGCACATGTTCTCCTCGGGTCTTTGAGCGTGCTTATATTTCTTTTGATGCAGCACTTCGCTCTTCTCTGGAGCGTATTGTCACTGCTTCCGGACCTGGTTTTGGTGATTGGCAATGGAGGCTTGCCACCCTGCCATTTGTTTTTGGGGGGCTTGGCGTATACTCTGCAGGTGATGCCTTGAACTATGCATTTCTTGCATCTAGACTCCAATCTGCCACCTTACAGACTAAACTCCTCAGGCATTCTGGTATTGTAACTCCTGGACCTTCCTTCGAAGAGGCCTTATGTGCTTTTAATGCGAAAATGGAGATCGACCTTCTGAGTAACCTGGATGAGATCGCTGCCCCAAAACTTATGAAGAAATTGGCAGATATATATTTCAAACGTGTTACCAAAATGGCTGAATCCACCTTTTGCCTATCTGCTCGACAAATGGCACTTTGGAGATCGCAAAGGGAGGACTACACTTCAGACTGGCTTAGGGTAGTTCCGATCTCTGGGTTGGGACAGACTATGAACGCCAGAACTTACCGATGTGTGCTATGCTATAGGCTGGGTGTTCCCCTGTTTTCCGTTCAAAGGTCGTGCTCAGCTTTTTCCAAGGTTTCTACGGGGGATATTTATGGGAACCATGCTGTATCGTGCACTGGCATTATTGGTATCAAACCTCGGCACAATATGGTGCGTGATACTCTGGTTGACATTTGTTCTCGATCTGGGGTTTCGACTCGTAAAGAGGTTGACATTGGACTTTGTGGTGCAAATGAGCAAGCCTTACGTCCGGCTGATATATTGCTTTATTCTTGGGACGAAGGGAAGGATGTTTGTGTTGATCTGACGGGGTCATCTCCCTTGACGCAAACGGGTATGATTGACTTTGTGCCAGGTCGTGTGGTGTCTGATGCCACACAACGTAAACGCGTCAAGTATGAAGCTAAGTGTGCAGAGATTGGATATGGGTTCCTCCCTTTCTCTTTCTCCTTTCTGGGGGAACTTGAGATGGATGCGGTGACCCTACTAAAGCGGATCCGGAGTTTTTCTGTAACTCAAGACATTGGGGCGCGTGCTGCTACTCATATCTTCAGTAGGATTAGTTTTGCTATTGCTAGAGGTGTGGGGGCCCAGATAGTTTCGAGGCTCCCCACTAATTTCTTGTAAATCCTATGGGTTTTCTAATAAAAGTGATGTTATAATAAAAAATAAATAAATAAATAAATAAATAAATAAATAAATAATAATAATAATAATAATAATAATAAATAATTAAAGCTTAAAAAATGTTGTATTTATACTATGAAAGAATTTTACTGGTTATTTTATGCAGGGACGGAACTTGAACGTTGTTGATTCGGTTTTTTTCGATTCGGTTTCAATTTTCGATTCCCTTGGGTATTACCCGAATTCTGAACACTAGTCTTTAAGAGTACCATACCACGGCATGCATGTGGGTGGATACATCACAACACTTTATTAGAGTGGTCCATGTAACATCCCGAATTCTGAACACTAGTCTTTAAGAGTACCATACCACGGCATGCATGTGGGTGAGGTGGGATAAACCCTGATACATCACAACACTTTATTAGAGTGGTCCATGTAACATTCTGATCTTGAACATCACAACAGCTTGAAAAAGCAAACAGAAGTGGTATATGTTATGCACTTTTAATACGTACGTTTGGCCTTTATTATAGTACACTAAAACTAAACAATGTAAGCCAACAATTCCACCATTCCGGACATAAATCAGGGCAAGAAAACCCATTAACAGAAAGAAATAGGCAACAACTTGCATCAAGTACAAGTCTTGCACCAAAACATGTTATAAAATAGTCATCGAGAGTAATAAGATTATTTGTACCTATGACATTTTCTGTTTATCTTCCTTTTACTGAATTTCATTTGCACTTTTCCAATCTATAATGCACAACAAAACAAAAACAAAAACAAAAACCAAAAAAAAAAAAAAAAAAAAAAAAAAAAAAAAAAAAAGCTCAAGCGAAACAGAAATCATGCAACAAAATGTTGCAATGAAATAACACGACCCTTGTCTTACTTCTTCCTGCTACTAAATGTTGCGGTGCCACTAAATATGGGAGAATTGCATATATACCCACTAAAACTCAAACACTTGCATATTTCCCTAAAATGCAAGTTTTCAATGCATGATGTACAACGCAAGTTAAGCATGTTTTGGGTATATATGCAAATATGTAAGTTTTAGTGGGTATATATGCAATCGCCCCACTAAATATTACAGTGAAATAACACGACCCTTGTAAACGAAATTTTTCTCAATGTACACAGATTATTGCTAACTTTGAACTAAAAAAACTGAAACGTAAACATATATCACATGAAATTATTGCAAAAATAGCTACTGAAAAAAATGAATTAATAATTTGTAACAACCTTACAGTAATATGTTTGAATCACAACTTAAGGGTAAAATGAGAAAGACCGAGTAAAATGATATGCACCAGTGCCGTCCTATATCGAGCAATTAAATTCAAAATTGAACACTATTATATGATGATTATAAGACAAACAAAACGTGTATGACTCTATTCGGAATTCGAGTACACAAATGTGTGTGAAAAAATGCTTACAACAGCCAGATTCATAATGAACTACGATAACTTGGATCAAACAACTTGGTAACTCTCGGTTACCAATTGTGTCCTCTGAGAATACTTGGGAGGAGGTCCACCTTTTAGCGGGACAATACTTGCAACCTGCAAAGGATTTATAATTTGGTTAGTCCATGCAAGTGTTTCTGGAGATTATGTCAATCACATGTGTCAACATCAACCCGTTGACATTGAAAACAGGTGTCAATTCAGGTTCTAAACTATTGATAATGGATTAGATAGGTAAAATGTAAGAAACAAAGCTAAAAATGGACCAAATACGTCAGAAGTCGTCTGATGCTTATTGCTTACCTTATAAGTTATAAGTAGTACACTGATTATCTACAAAACTAAATTAAATAAAGATAAATGTGTTAATGGGCTGGCTCAACCCATCATGACCCATTTTGACCGCAATCGATAAAAGAACAGACCAATCCATGGCAGAAACATCTCAGAATAAAGTAAGTTCCATTATGTTTACAGTGGGATACCTAGGGAATTATCAATTGAATCTTCAAGGAGTAAAACCATGAAAAACAGGGCAGAGACCTCAATCTAGTAAAAGAACTAAGAAAACTGTGGCATCTGATGACCATAACTTAACCTTTGCCTTATATTAGACAACAACAATACCCAATCCCGCCGGAGCGCTTTGCCATATATTAGAACCTACTTCAAATCCCATAACGGGTATTCAGTATATTTAGACAAACAACACCTACAGTCACCTCATTGATAGAAGGCAACCACAAATACTAAGGAAGTTTTATCACTTTACTTAAAAATAAATACTGTCCATCGTACGTCTGAATCAAGCTTAGTCCTTTACATTCGGAGTGTTTCAGATGAAGAATTATGTACATTACGAGGAATATGATCCGGTATCACCAAATTAGTCTGCACAATTTCCATCACTACCCAATATAGGTCCCATATTCATTTAACCTTACTTCAAGTAAATTAACGATAATCACATCTTTGTTTCTTAAGTCAAAATGATACGACTCACAATCCCAATCTTGTCACTTCCCACTACTCAAATGGTAAGCCAAATAAAAGGTTGGAGCAAGACTTCATAATCAATTGTATTGTAAAAACTGTAAGCTGTTGTTGGACAATTTTTAAGCAACGAAACCCGTGTGAAAGATTCAGGGGGGTGCTCGAATGTGCAGTCTGAAAACTATCATCAGATTACTGAGAGTTCGATTAGAAATAATTAGTCTCTTAGTTTTTGGGTAACGTAGAAAAATAATAAGTTTACACTGGTTGCAATAAATCTAATTATCAATTTATCATATACCAGTATTATTACACCTATATTGTACCATCATTTTATCTATAACTTTTCAAAAGTAACATAATTTGCTATATACTCAACATCGTTTGAGGTGATTACTATCAATTCAAGCTAAAGAAGCACATCCAAAATACCATCTCCTACGCCGCATTTGGTTTACTGCTGATAATCTGAGTTTCATCATCCAAAATAACAGTCACTTTCAAAACACACATCCAAACACACACTAAATGATGCTTTTTCACACATGATTCGACTTCCCTAAGTCAATGCTTCCAAGTTGATTCAAGTTGTAGATAGATGCAACCCATGTAGAGTAGGTGGTTAGCATTACAAATATTAAGTATTAAACCATAACTGGAAGGGGATTGTGGGGATAGAATGCATACCTTCATGTCGCTGAATGTCCTTGTTGCCGAGAAGCGTACAGAAATGGGGAAGAATGCCGATGTATCGGCAGGAGGAACAACAAACTCCATCGAGCCACTAAAAATTGTTCCATCACAACATTACAAGTTTAGCAAACTCGTAATTCAGAGCTCTAAAAGGAAAAATAAATTAAAATGATTGGACACTTGCCTGCGATTAGAGTTATCAATGAGAAGTATAGACCACTCCAATATTGAATTTCTAGAATCAAACCTGCATGGGGGAACAAATAAAATCTCAAACACAAATGAACAAACGAGTACTGTTTTGTATAACTTTAATCATCAGAAATGGCATTTTAGGTATGCATGTATCTACATACATACACATGTTGGTGGGTGTGCATACGCTTATGTGTGTGTATCTTTGTCAATCAATTGTAGCCAGATAATTATTACTCCGTACAAAGTAAGCTAGGAACTCACCTCCATTCGCCATCAATCTGCTTTACATTAGGTGCATCTCTAAGAGCTGGAAGAGGAACCGAAATAACCACATTTTGTAAGTCAAACATTGACGAAGCTTCATATTCAATGCTCACGTAAGTCTCATTTCCAGAAACCGAGGGCCAGCAGTTAACTGGCAGAAAATGAAGTTTGAAACAGATTAGAGTTAACAGAAACAGCATCCACTATAGAACGGCACATAAAACTTAGAGGTGGCTTTCGCCCCATTTAGAATATTTCGGGACTGTGTTTCTCAAACTTGTTGTATATGAAAATAGCTAAAAGTGATAACGGGTCGAAAGTTACCTTATTTATAGATAATGCATACAACCTAATCTACATTTTGGCCCATCCGATAAAGATGTCTAAGTTCCGCCACTGGGATCAACCCAATCAAAACCGTATAAACATATTAACATACTACAATATGTTCAACTTCAACCAAAAATCCATTTTTAACAATTATACAATCAGACCGACCAGCCCATCTTGCCACCTCTAGTAAAATGAGACCATCATCCAGCATAGAAACAGAAACATAAAGAAACTTACTAGTCAATGGCACAGCTGACTCATCTTTACTTTGCATTCTCCACTTGAGGAGACCAAGACCGTCACCAGACTGACCAGCAGGAAATGGCCTGTCAGGATCTTTTGATCCCAGAATATTTTCATTGGAGAAAAGGTCTTTGTTGATGTTTGGATGTGTCTTGAATTTAATCTCAGGATTACCTGCACTCTCAATCTGTACATCACATCATAAGAAAAGTGTCTTTACAGAGGCCACGACATAAACAGCTTTAAGGGTTAAGCTTTATGCTTAAAACTAAAAAAAATGGTGTGACTCTTCCGCTTTGAACTTAATGCCTAAAGTTGCTATAATCCCAAGTGCAATCATAGAAGCCAATATAATTTTCATGGTACACATGTTAAGATGAAACGGCCAGTTAGTAAACTAGGGTCCCTACCTTTTCACATTTTAACACACACATTTTAACATGTCCATAAACTACATAGGCACAACATTACACTGTTTTGTGGGTAAAGAAGGACGATACCTCCCGCAAAATTACACTACATTACATTACAATTTCGAGACCCTTATTTATTTGCACTACATAATCACATATACTGTGATTTGCAGAATTGAAATGGTAATTGATCATATATGACATGCGACTGAAGAGGAAGAAAGAAAGTAATAGAATGAAAACCTGAACTTGGATAAACCCATCATCCTCATTAAGTATTTGAAGAGACAAAGTTCCCTGCACATCGAAGTTGCTGAGACCACCATCTCTCTTAAGTGTCACATTAAGCTTCTCTTCAGCTGTCAAAGTGACAGGATCCGTAGGTGAGGGACCAGCGGCTTTGCTTAAATTAGCATTTGGTCTTACATCCTCGACGATCATTTCACCTTCAGCTTTCAGTGATTCCAGGAACTGGTTTGCCTTTTGTGATTTGCCTAGCCTCATACCCATGCCTTTAGCTGGAGTAGTAACAGCTACAGATGGACGACCTGCAAGAAAAATCAATAACAGCAATCAATAAAACTTACTAGTTGGTTAAACGTATAGGTGAAAAATATCATATGCTATAAATAAAAGGATACCATCTTAGTCTTGAATTTTTTGAAATATAGATGACAAGTTCATGAAGGACCAGGACGGTTGACTCACTTACCTTATTGTTGACGATTAAAGAATGATCTAATTTCTTTTATATAAAACAATTTAGAACAGTACAAGCATTTTATTGCCTTTTAGGCAACTTTTTACCTGTTTAAGTCATTTGACCTACTTCATTTCTAGCTAAAAATTAGCACAACAGTAGATGACCCATATTTATATATATAGATGAAAACATGTCCACCAACCTTTAGGCTTGCTTGAGAAGGAGTCCACGTCAGAGGTTATTCCAAAACCAGAACCGCTTCCAAAGGTATTACCATTTGATATACCCATATCGTTGCTAAAACCATTATCCATTCTACCCATTGATCCCATTGAGCCCATTGATTGTAAAGATGAATAGCCACCTTTTTCCAGCTTTGCCCTCTCTGACTGCAGAAATGACACAAACTTGTTGCATCAGACATAAAAGCGGAGGGGCAATGAAAGTATATAATTATTGATTAGAGAGGAATGTAGGTTATTACTTCACCTTTTTCTGCTCAATCTCATTAACTCTACGATTCATTTCATCCTTGGCACCATCGATCTTGCTTTGTTTTAACTCTTTGTACAATCGCTCCTCATGACTGTCCATCTCACAGTATTGCCTGACTTGGGCAACAGTGACATTCTCCTTGTGCCCAAGAGAAATGACTTCATCAAAAGCAAAAATCAGCTCAAAAGCATTCTTACAAATGCCTTCTTCGTCTAACGAGTCTGAAAACTCAGGGACCTATCCTAGTTAAGGAATCAATTTGTAGGAATCTCTTTGGCAGAAAAATAGGACAGTATATTGTGAAGTGAAAAGAAAGAACATGAAATGAATCGACTAAAGCGGTTCTACCCTTTATTACAATACAAAAATAATAAGTGGGATTCAAATTAGCTCACTGAAAAACATGTAGATCTTCATATCATTAAGAAACAGTTTTGGATAGGCTAGAAATTAAATTGAGTCCATTTTACTCAGTTCTGGAACAAAGTAATGGCATTGAGAAACATGACACAAATTTCTCATCATTATAAAAACAAAACCAGAAGCAAAGCTTTTCTAAATAGTTTTCAATCATACAAGTTCCAGTCAGTATGTAGATATAAATAAACATTTTCCAGGTAAACCCATTTTTTTAAGTTAAATTTAGCGTGACTATTGTAATTCCATACTACATGTTATTATTATTATCAAGATCCAACAGTAAACTTGTATATAAAGCGTACAAACAGACACACATAAACATGACACAATCGTTCTGTAGATTTATAAAGGATGCTAAGATTTTGGATATACGCTATGTATAATCAAAAAATTGAATAACTTGTGTCAGAAAGGATACGACTTTAGAGAGAAGCCTGAGTGTATCAAGATCTTCAAGAATATTACTTTGCTTGTTTGTCACAAGCACCAGAAATATACCCTCCATTGGCTGGTACACATAGCGTACATTTTCAGTCTCAACATACGTATGCTGTTTCCCACTTCCAATCAGCTTAGGAAACGCTGCAAGAAGCCCTTCAATTCTGATCCGAGACATTTCAACGAACGGCCTTGAAACAAGGGCTGCAGAAAGGTTATATGACAGCAATAAGTTAGCAAAATCTGTTTACGATACACTAAGATGACATCATACAAGCGACTTATATAAGATAAACTTCACTTATAAACAATCCATCCCACCAGTTCTATTTTGGTACGAGTCATAGGCTACAACTTAAGTCGAAATTTCACCACTGTTACTGCACTGCAAATAATATATGTTTTCTGTTATGAGAGGTGCGCCTAAGTGGATGTCTAGGGTAAACGAAAATTAAGGTGCTTAGATCGAAACATCACTAAATATAAAACACATTTCTGCGGGCTTTAAGTTCGGTATGAAACTTAAGCCTCTGTATTGGGTTAATGGTGCATCATATATTCATAGACCGAGTATTGAAACACTTGATAATATGTAAAAGAGTTTCTTACTGCAGATATTAACATATGCCAAAAAAGCAATCAAGCCATTAAAAAAAACTCTCTCTCCGTCAGACCACATAAATATTTGCTTGTGTCATAGCTACTACTGCCTCAAATCAAGTAGATCCCCCATCCCACCAAGATAAAGATGTGAAACGGCTATGCTTAGTTGGATTAAAACGCGCATATAAAAAGTTTAGTACAAAACAAGGAAAACGGAAATCACCTTCAAATTGGATTTTTCTTACTAAACACATTTTCTGCATTTTCCTTGTTTCCTTTGTATCCAGGGACGGAACTTGAACGTTGTTGATGGAAGGGCCAACTTGAAAAGTATTTATTCTAGGGGGGGCGATATACACTACTACGCTGAAATTTTTGTATTAAAAATTACTAAAACCATATATAAAAAGTTATAAAATGTACATAGGGTAAAAATATTTGCGCGGGCCACATAAGACATCATATGAATGCATAAAAAATCCCTCAAACAACTCTCCAACTAAACACACCATAAAAGTTCTCTACTAACAAACGAAAAGTTGTGCAATATGCCTAGAAAATGCTTCTTATTACAGCATTTATAAGGAACATTATTCTATCCATAACACATTGCAGATTTCAAAATAAAGGTATAAGATCTGACCTTTTCCAGATTTACTGACAATCGAGGCTGCTAAAACAACCTATTTATTAATTAATTAATTAAACAAAAACAAATATAAGTTAGAGAATTCATAATGTGATTCAAGAATTGAATTTTAACGAATACGAAATTGATATAATTACCATTGTGACGGAATGCTGAATCTTTAATAATAAACCTATCATGAATAATAAGATGAAGAATGTGATTAGAATTATCGGTGCTAATTGAATTACTATAATAAAAGAAAATCCACGTACCTTTTTTGGTTGGCAAAAGAATGGGGAGGTTTTGCTTTTGTGATTTGTGAAACGGTTGAAAGAAGAAAAGAAGAAGAGATTTGAATCTCACAAGATTTTGTTTTACGTACTAAATAAAAAGAAATAAAAAGAGGAGAGTTATTTTGCAACCAAACAAATCTCAAAAGCAAAGAGGAGAGTGACAGTCCATCTAAAAACAAAAGATTAAAACATTTTACTAATTAAAAAAATATCAACAACGCAGAGGGGCATTTTTGTCAATTCAAAAAACACAACTAACACCCCCTCTCATTCATTATCACCGTAACTTCTCACCAAACACACACTAGCAAATTTACACCGATCAAAATAACCTCTCATTTACTCACACCATAACCGTATCAAACATAAAATTTTAACCAAAATATGACATCAAAATGGAAGATAAAGATGCAGATGATGGTGTTTTAGACCAGAACTTAATTAAGAAGCCTACTGGTGAAGGTTCGAGTAAAAAACCGGTGACAAAGACGATTAAAATCATCGATTCAGGTATAAAACACATTATCTACATAGTTTACTGTTATTTATGTTTAAATAATGAAGCGTAGTGTTTATAGAGTTTCTGTTGTGATTTTATATATGAATGATAGTTACATTTAAATTGTTTAATGAGTTTTTGTTGAAGTTATTGTGTTTTTAATGAAGAAATATGTGAATTGTGATTATAAGTTATGTTATCACTATTTATAAATATTTTGATGATGTTATTATGATAAGTAAGATTTTCAGTTATAGATAGAGTATGTTGATGTTATTAAGATTTTAATGAAGGTATGTGTGATTAGAAGTTAGGTTTTCACTTTTAGAAAAGATTTGTTGAGGATATTGTGATTTTAGAAACGAAATGAATAACTAGAAGTTAGCTCGAGTAATGGAATTATAGTGTAAGAGCACGGCTAAGCCATTGCCGAAGTTGTAGGTTAAGCCTAAGGCGAAGCCGAAGGCTTAGTCTACGGTGAAGAGTTAGAATATCATGTTTTAGTCAAAAATCACATGTGATTAGTTGCTTAAAAAAGTGTAAAAACATACATTTTATATCAAATTTTCTTGTTATAGCTATTGTAACATGAAGCTAATTTTACTTTACCATTCTTATCTGGTGATGTTTAACGAATGATTGTTTGAGATTGTGATTGATGGCGTTTTGTTCCATTGATTTTGCTAACGAGAATTATGTTTGTTGTGATTGATGCAGTAAGCTTATAAATGTGGCAGTCCCAGGGACGATTGATGAAAGAGCGATTAATACTAAGACGGTTGTGAATCCATGGGAGAGAAACGAGAATCTTACGTTGTGCCTTAACTCTACCAAGGCAATTGGATGTACTGTGGTTAACATTGGAACACAGGACTTCATTGAAGGAAGGGTGAGTAGTATGCTCATTGGGTATTTTCATTCAAACAGTATTTATTTCGGTTATTGTCACTTTTTATCTTATGTTGCTTATATATGATGATGTCATTAGTGGGTTAAATCACGAAACCAGACTATTGAGTTTTGACCATGTAAGCGTGCTTCTACAATCTTCCAGTTAACTTGACTAAACTAACTATTATTGATCATATTGTGTATTAAGATCAATCTTTTTTTTTTTTTTTTTTGTTTCAGAGGCATCTTGTGCTTGGAGTAATATCGCAAATTATAAAGGTGAGTTCAGTTCATCACCAACTTTCCAAGTAATTTGTGCTTTTGGGATAATATATATAATCCGGGAGATATAGTTGAAACACTTTACACTAAATGGAGAAACATATTTGGTATTTGTAATATGAAAATAATAGGTTGGTTGTTCATTACTGATAGTAACAAATTGCATACAAAATCTGTGGTTCATAGGCACTCTGCTCTTTTTATAAGAGTTTAGAAAAATGTAAATTTTGTAGTTATTGAATTTTGGGCAAATATTGTGAAGAAGCGAGAGTGTTGAGTTATTATTTGTTATTGAGTACATGTGATTTTCAAATGAATGAAGTTGTTAACATTTGGTATTGTGCTTGTGTGGATATTAGGACGAGAAGATTGCTATGATTGTTGGTACAGTTACTGATGATGTTTGTGTGCCTGAGATTCCTTGCATGAAAGTTACTGCTTTGAGGTTCACCGAGACTGCCAGAGCCAGAATTGAGAAGGCTGGTGGAGAGTGCTTGACCTTTTATCAGTTGGCTCTTAGAGCTCCTCTTGGACAGAACACGGTATGCTTGTCTTTTAGTTTTTGCATAATGGAATTAGCAAAGGTTATTGGATTATGAAAAATTGTATATGTATGTATTAGCTGTTATCGCATAATTGTCTGTCAGAAGATATTGATTGCATTACGAGTGCACAACTTAATTAATATTTTTCTTTATGTGTCTACTTATGCTCTTGTGTCTACTTAATTAATATTCTGAATATCACAAGTGATATTCTGAGTATCATATGTGATATTCAGAATATGGATATTCTGAATATCACAAGTGATTTTCTGAATATCACATGTGATATTCCAAGTATCACATGTGATATTCGGAATTTTTTTTATTTTTTTGGATTCTTATTTAGGTATCCATGACTTGTCTGGAATCATGGACCAAATTGTTGATTAACAAAATCATTAATAAAAAAAACCCTCACCAATGGTAGCTACTAGTTTAAGAATTACCATTCATACTCGAAAACATTTTCTTAACTTTGTGCTCATTAAGGTGAAACTGTTTCTTCATCTTAAATAAGCACTTTGAAATAACATTTTTGATTTTGATTTTTTTTTTCTTCATGTTGATCGGTTTATACTGGGATTTAGGTTAGATATGATGGTAAAAAAGTAAATTTAGTTTCATCTTAAATAAATAAGCATGTCGCAACCTGCTTATTAAAAACTGATTATTTGTCCCCAACATAAGTAGATAAGAAGATAAGCAGAAAAATAAGCAATCCCGAACACCCTCTTAATACGCTATTTGTAACGGGTTAACAGGCTTACTCTTCTTTATCGCCTCTTTTTGTTTATTCAGTTGTGCAAGGCTGAGCCTTTTCTTTTCTATTTCAGTACGCAGCTGTCAAGATGGTCAAAGATAACCGTCGTAGTAACAAAGTTAAAGCTAATGAAAATATAAAATGAAAGGAGAAAGCAGTTTATATTTCTAGCGGCGGATCAATGAAGAAAATAGTAAAGCAAGATGCATCTCCCCCTTCTAACTTAAGAAGGTCATCGAGAGACCTGGCAGCTGATAAAAAAGTTACGGGTAATTAAAATATTACGCCAAAGAAGAAAACTATGACACCAAATGCATCTCCTGCTTCTAGCTCAAGAAGGTCATCAACATCATCGAGGAAACAGACAAAAGAAACTCCGAGTAAAGATAACCCGACTAACATGCGCAAGTCTGTAAGATTGGAGAATATGAATCCATCAGATACACCTCAAAGTAAGGAGAAAAGAAATAAAACAACTCCTGTAAGCGATAGACGCAATAAGCTTGTTGAAGAATCTCCTTCATCAAATACGAAGTCAAAGAAGAAAAAAAGCTGTAAAGAGTTTGGATCAGTCCATGATGGATACTAGGGAAAATAAGAAACAGGAAAAAACAAGTTTGGGTGCTGGTGGTAGGAAAAGGAAGGGCAGAAAAAAGTTTTTCTCTAGAGTTAAACAAAAAAGAGTTGTAGCAGGTCGGTGAACTTATCTGGTTTCCCGTATTTTCTGCTCTATTATGTTTTTTTAACTCAATATATGGTTTAAACGCTCTTTCTTGTTGACATGTAGATGGTGACAAGGCTAAAGACAGTGAAGAATCGTTGTCTGAAGCTATTACCAGCAGCAGCAGTGGTATTGCTTATTTTCTTAACAAAAGATTCAAGATTTGCAAAAGAAATGGAATGATAAGTGTTTGCGAGTTCATCCGAATTATAATCAGTCTCCGAGATTGGATAGAGTTGTACCGATGGCGATGTCTGTACCTTTGACCAGAGGCTATAAACTGAATATGTTATGTAATGTTTTTATTAAAATATTAAGAATTTGATAAGCTATTTTCATGTTGCTTATTGTATAGACTTTTAAGTTTATTTTTTTTTTTGCTAAATACTTGTTGTTACCTACTTACATTATGAGGTATCACCTATGATACAAAATAATTTATTGTGTATCACCAGTGATACAAAATAACATATTAGGTATCACCTGTGATAGTTAGACTGTAGTTAGCTACTTGTTTTTGTAGATACAAAATATGAGGTATCACCTGTGATACATACAAAATCATAGGTGATACAAAATAACATATTAGGTATCACCTGTGATACAAAATAAGTAAGTAAATCACAAATAAGCAAAAACGCAAATTACATTGTCTTTGTTTACCCGCAAAGAAGTTAATACACATGGGTAGTTAGTTACATATACTGAAAATAGCAAGCTAACATGTGACAACCCATTGAGTTCTAAGTTCTAACTTTGTGTTAATTTTCTTAAACAAAGGCTAACATATATCGTGTACTAACAATACAAAATTGCCAAAAAGTTGCAACTGCAACTGATACGATGATCAGAAAAACAAAAGTAGCCGCTAATATGACCGCAAATTTTTGGTATCTAAAGTTGTATATAACAAGAATAAGAATAATCGATGGATATAACATTCGTTACAATGATTAACGATGTCGTGATGAATTCATGCTATTGTATAATATGAGACTATTAACCATGACAAATACAACCCTGGTCTTATTGACTAACCAGCAAACAATGGTTGATAACACCAGAACGGATCTCAATTACAAATACTGCAACCTGCTATAACATATACCAATTACAAATTACCAATACAAATGACTCAGTGTTTTCTTTTGCAGAATCACTAGGATGAATGTCAAAGAAGCTAAGTGCAGTTTTCTTTCTAACGAATCTGATATTACAAAGCTGTGAATGATGAAATCAAATATATGGCCTTCATTTTACATGGTTCAGTTCACATTTAGCCAACATCTTCATTATTGAAGGACTTTGCACTCTCAACAACATTACAGTTAACCGTACATAAAACTAACAAACTATCATGTAAAGCAAACACAAGTGAAAAAAAGACTGATTTAGACTAACTTTTGGATATGGTAGTTCACAATAGCTTCTCGGTTAAGCGGATCATGAATGAATTTACAACAATAGCTTCCAAAATGATCCATGATGACTCAAAAAGCTCATGGAAGAACTCAGCCCCTGTCTCCTCAGCTGCGGTTCTGAATGCAATCCCAAATGCATTTCCTTGAACCGCTCCCAGCCTCGGTTTACCACAAACCGCAACAATTAACACTTTCTCCCTTCCTTCAGTGTAGCAAACACATATCAATGGTTTCATTTTTGCGCCCTTTTCCTTCAAAGCATCCATCAGGAAATACCCAAATTTTGTTAACGCTTGTGGGTAGCCCAAAAGTTTTGCATCGACGGAATCTTCAAGTTTGACCCATCTAAACTTACTTCCACTTCTTATCTAACCTTTTCTGGTAATAGCACTGCTTCCTTGTCTAAGAATCGCCCGTTGGATTTTGATAGCGTGTCTCATTCCCATTTCAAGCTTATCAAGTTTCCTCAATGATAAAGCATCGTACGCTTCCCCAAACTGCTTAGGAGCACATGAATCGTTTGTGTCAATGGAAGATTCCAATAATGCAGTGACTCCATAAACCACATCTGCAGCTGAAATTTTGGAGCTATATCCATGTAACAACAAGAAGCCTCGGTAATAAAAGTCGTTCAGTCTATAATCAGGTAAATAATGGTCAAACTCCTCTTTCATTTTCTTCTTAATCTCAACACTCATGTAGCGAAACTTCTGCTTACACTCCTCGAGTGCAAACCCCATTTGAGCAAGAAGCAACATAAGCTTTTTAGTCCCGTTATCACTCCAAGTCTTCAATTTTGTCGCCATGTAAGAAGAACACAACATCGAATCAAACAAATTCCATTCTTGTAACAGCATAAGCCTAGGCTCATCTTCATGAGCAATTCTCGAAGCCTTGGGTGCACAAATTATTGTTCCGTCTTTAAGAGTTACTGAAGTAGTAACCTCACGCAAATTTTCTAGCCTCAATATAAATTCCTCAAGCTCCATCATCCCCTCTTGGTACCTTTCATTTGGCAACCTCTCGTGAACAAACTGGTCAGTCAAAGCCACACACGCAAGCCACAGCAAATCATTAGTACTTTTCCTCATTAAATCCGACAACTTATACATCAAACACCCTGACGATTTCCCATGAAAAGTACCCATATGATAATACTCTTTCTTAAACTTCCTAAAAACCTTGACTGGGTCATCTTCATCTTTCGAATCCCTCTACCTTTTCCTACCCCCATCCCCGTCCCCATCCTCATCATCGCTATCACTGTCATCATCACTATCCTCCTCCTCAACCTCATAAACACCATCCACATCACACGCATCCACCAACACCTTCACATCACACCCGTATCTCAAATCACCCTGCACCTCATCATCCTCCGTATACAACACAACCACCCTCTCATTCTGCTCACTCAAATTCCTCAAATGAATCGGCCTATGACTATACACCACAAAAACACGCGCAAACTCACCAATCTCCAACACTTTCCTTAAATCCCTATGACAACCCCAATTAATCAACAATATAGTCACCGCCTCATCCTTACCTAACCCCCCCCCCCACTCAACCCAGGCCCAGCATACTTATAAAGCTCCTTAAAACTAGAAACTGGATAACACGCATACCTAACCGAATCACTTTCCATCACATGTCCTATTATTTTCAATACGCATAACGAATCGACATCCGACGTCGAAGGGAATATCAATAAAGGGGTATTACCAGCTGACCTTGTAGCAGATTCACGTAACTTACTATAAAATGATTCAATACTTTTTTCTCTAACCATAACTACTACTAATTAGGGCTTCAAATTAAAACATAAAAATTAGGGCTTGATATTGTACCTGATTTGAGATTGGATCTGGGTTTGATTTGAATTGAGTTAACCTAATTTTTTTTATTTTTTTTTTTGAGATGATGGTACTAGAGAGATAAAAGGGGGGAAGTGTGTTTGTTTTTTAGTGTATGTGAAATTGGATTTGAAATGAAAGTGTTTTGATTAGATTTGTTCTGTTTTGTTGTTTCTTTGGGTTTTGGGATTGAAAATTTGAAATTTTGGAGTGGCGGTAAGGTTTGGCACTGAAAGGAGAAAAATGGAAAATGGGAAAAAGGGAAATTTGCATTTTTCACTTACTTCTAATGTGACATTTATAAGTAGCATATTGCTAATCTATAAATTTAAAAATGTGAACCGAGAGAAACGCTTTTACTTTGAATGTGACATTTATAAGTAGCATATTGCCTTTCGAAAAAAGTGTTTACAAGATTAATCACATTTAATTAAAAATGTTTAATATAATCAAGTAAATGAACAAAATAGAAGCATTGTCACAAGCACTAACAAGAAGTGTTGGACTTTGAATGCGGTATGACCCGATAATAAGTCACCTCAAGTTCTCAACAGCCCAAATTCAAGAATGAGTCACGTTGATCCAACAAGCTTTGGTCACGCTGCATGGGGTTTCTAGAAAAGAAAACGATATTAGAAATAGGTAAGCTGCAAGAATCTCGAGAGAAAAGAAAAATATTAAGTTCGCTACAGAGTACAAAGTTTAAGCATAAACTCTGTAAAAGAAATTTATCTTTAGCCTTTAGGATGTAATTAAAATAATTATGTTGGAGCACTATCTTGTGATGCAAGAGTTCTTAGAAAGTTAGAATAATTCTCATATTAAAAGTTTAAAACCGTTATGATGCAATAATATTGAGTAAATGACCATGTGAGACATGCCATGAGTTAATAGTGCAATAATAAAAGTTTGGATACTTTTTAAGTGATATATGAATGATGTGAAGCAAATCAAGCAATGCATGAGCATATGGTCACCTGGAGCATGTTAACGAGATGGAAAACGAGATAATTTATTCATATGATTTTAATTCCTTAGAACTTACGAAACCAAAACGAGATATAGGTTGTTAGATATCACATATGACGCAATCGGTGGCCTAAAGAGTTTAACATTAAACTAAAATATCTTAACTTTGATAGGATTTTGCAACAGGAAAAAAACATGTGTTGAACAACATTTTCACCTTCTAGCTGCATCTTAAGCTGCCACCTAGATGTTAAGCATCACCTAGTAACTTGTGGTTTCAAGTAAAAACCATTGTGAAAGATACTATCCTACAACTTAAGATTTATAAAAGACTTTAAATTATCAAAATTTGTCCATATTAAACAACTTGATCGAAGCTTTTTTTATCATTTTTTGATGCCAATTGTATCATGATGATATACTGTTGTTCCCTAGCACACTAAGAAATAACTATTAAGTTAATCTCAGGGAGCTAATGACTGATTAGCAATGCAAAGAATTATTCTAACAGTTAATAATATGTGAAAATAAAAACACAATATTTTTCAACGTTTAAATTCTTATTAGAAATAATTCCAAGAATCTATTACCCAAGTGTTTTACGGAATATACACTTGGGATTGAATAGACAAGGGTTTGTGTCTCCTACGAAACTCAAGCTTTGCTTTGAGTGGTAACAATATACCCACTGAGCTATCTCAGTGAGTTGTATACTCTTTGTAGGAGGGAAGTTACTTTGCAAAAGTCTAAGCTTTCAATATACAAAGCACACATAACTTCTCTCCTGTTTGATCTATTTATACACATCTATTCTAAGTATAAGTGATTAAATTATTACAAGTTGTTGAGGTTGCGTGTCTGACAATTATACTTGAGTAATTGTCATTTCCAAGAACCAATAGGAACGTGCCAAAAGTGGATAGGAGTTGTTGGCTGACACTCCATGACTTTTAGCCGCAATAGGGAAGGTTGGTGTCTGACAAGATAAGCGTGTTGGGTCTGACACTCTTATCTTCTCAGATCCTTCTATTTTGTTCTCGCCTTTTCTTCAGGCGTTGGTTCCTCAGTCTTCAATCACTCTAATGTTGTTGAGGAGACTAGGGTTCAGTGAGCTCTTGTCCAATGCTCACTGAACCATCATCTTCTTCTTTGGCTTAAGTCCTACTCAGGGAGTCCCGCCTTCCTGAGAGTGAATCCTTCTTCTTGGATTCGCCTTAAGCATCATGAAGATGACTCACTGAGAGGCTGTTCTCTCAGTGACTTGAATTGTTCTCGGTTTAAGTTAACACTTAGTTAATTTGTGTCCAAATCTAGCTTTAAGTATTCTTGGGTATTTACGAACCCAACAATCTCCCCCTATTTGGATATAAATTATTCCTAAGTGTTTTGATCAGTAATGAGTGAGCTAATGACTTCTGCTCATACTGAATGTACTAGAATGTAAATTAGGACACTGATATAACAAAATATTCATCAATTTATTATCATCATTACAAGTCCTAACATACTAAGTACAAAAGATACAGGCCGGTTCTCATTCAGTCCAACTTGATTCCAAGATCAGCAAGCTTTGTTTTCTTCGACTGAAGCTCATGTTGATCAGGATGCTCTTGGATCTTCCTCTTCAGGTCTATGCAAAATCTTACGTTCTCAGGCGTCTTGAGAGGGGAGGCTAACATAAGGAACCCAAGCATAGCTTTGATTCCTGATAGATCAATGTCACTCCACCTCTGGAAGGCTGGATCTCCGAACTCATCAGTGAAGAAGAGTCCTCTCTCAGGCTGTTCAATGACCTTGTTGTTCTGGAATGTAACTCCTTCAGGGAAGGCTCGGTTGCATTCAAGGCCAGGAACTTTCATTTCAGCCTCAGCTTCAACCATCTTTCTCTTCCTTGAGGAAGATTGAGCTGGAGCAGGGTGTTCAGCTGAGGCAGAAGCAAGAGATGGTATGCCAAGTTCCTGAGGTGCTGCTGCCAATTTATTATACCTCTGACTTAGAGTCTTCAACAGACAAGGGACCACAACATTTGTTTTCTTTGCAAGTATAGGACTTAATTCATCTAGTTCTGTAATCCCGAAGTCAGCAAACCTAAAAGGGTTGTGTACATCAAGAATTCTTTTATCAGCACCCCTGAAGACAGTGACAATAGCAGGAGAAGTTTTTGCTTGAATTCTAATATCAGTGATTGGTTCTGGTTTTAATCAGCTGGTCATATCCCACTGATACTTCTTAATCTTGTTCTGCCTGATCTCTTCAGCCCTCTTGTTTCTTTCTGCCCTTTTCTGCCTGAGAGCCTCTATTTCAGCTGACTGGGCTTTCACAAAAGTTGCCCCACCCTGTCTTCCTGAAACAACCTGAGGAGGTAGGCCAATCTTCTTTGCCTCCTCATGAACAACCTTGATAAGAGCAGACTTGCTAACTCTTTCTTCCTCAGCTCTTTTCTTTAATCTATCTTCCTTCTCAAGAAAGGAAGTTAGTTCATCAACAGTGAAATTGTAAAGAACTCCTCTGATCTCGTAAAGGATCCTAATTGGCTCTTCAGGATCTTGACTTTCAGTTTGAGATTCAACCACCAAGGTTGTTATAGGTTCAGGCTCAGGCTCAGTGAGGACGCCTTTGCCTTTGTCTTGGCGGGAAGAAAATTCAGGTTGTTCAGGAATCTCCCCCTCAGTGTGAGAAGGAGGTTCAGGTTGTTCTTCAGTGAGCTTTTCCTCCCCCTCAACTGTTGCTGGAGCCATAGTGAGAGCAAGAGTTGGAGTCACTGAAGCAGCAGCAGGACCTTTGAAAGCTTTATAAATTTCAGTCATCATGGATTTGATGTCTGATGTGTCCTGCTGGATGGTGGAGACCTTAGCCTCAAGAGAAGCCTGAGAAGCTTCGATGCCATACATCCTTGACCCAAGAGACCATGCCAAGGATGTTGAGGATTTTGCCCAAGAAGCCAGATGTTGCTCCTGAAGACCCAAGGAAGTCTTGATGGAATCCACGAAAGAGCTAAGACCCTGAATGTTAGAATCCTTCAGTAAGCTGAGAGTTTCACTGAATTCGCCTGACTGTTTTTGGTAAGTCTCAGCCGCCTGAAGGATCTTCTTGGTGAGTTTCGGGTCATCCTTGAAAGCTGTCTGAATAGTTCCAAGGCTTTTGGTGATGCCTTCAAGTGTATCATTGAACTTCCTAAGATGAAGATCAATAGCTGTCAGGGAGTGATTGGTGTCAGATTGTTGCTCGTTCACATCATCATGGTAACTTTCAACTGATGTCTTCAGGTCGACATAGTGAACGGCAGTTTCAGTATGGAAATCGAACATTTCATCAGTGACACCTTGGAAGAGAGCATTTGTGTTCTTGTTCAGGTATTTGACCAATTTTCTTTCAGTAACAGGAAGAGTATCATCAAATTTCTTGAGATATTCAGGGACGGATGATTCAGAGTCCGAAGAGGCCTGAGATTCGGACTCTTCACTTTGTTGTGAGGGAGACTGATGAGTTTGTTTAGTAGGTGGTTCAGTGGGTTGTTCATCAGTCTCCATGTCTTCCCCTGCATCAAAGATTTCTTCCTCGCTCTCTTCCTTGAGCTCTTGATCAGAATCCAAGACTGCTTGGATGTCTGCCATGGAGTCCATAAAAAGTTGGTTATCCGGCTCCTCTTCATAAGAAGACTTGCCTTCGTTTTGGCCATGTCCTGATCCCGTTGTCATAATAACTGGTGGGGTTGTACCAGCCTGACTAGTCATAATAACTGGGGGGGGGGGGTTTGCCCAGCCTGACTTTTGGGATCAGTTCCCAAGTGAATGAGATTGCCTGAGGTGGTTGCGGGTTCCATATCGACGGGTGGTTTAAATCCCTTCGAGTCTTTGTCCCCCAGGGTGCCTTCATCTACTGACGGGTGTTTTTCAGTAGAGTCATGAGACACAGATTGGTTTATGGGTTCCATATCAGCGGGTGGTTTCTTTCCCTCTGAGTCTTTGTCCCCCTTGGCGCCTTCATCTACTGATGGGTGTTTTTCAGTAGAATCATGAGGCACCGTTTGTGATGGTTGTTGGGCCCCTTTCTCATTAGGATTGTGCTGTCCTTCTGAGGGTATAGGGCCCTGAACTCCCTCAGGCTCTGATTGGGATTTATCAGTGCCTTCATGGGGATGTGATTGCTTGAGTTTTCCTGACCTCTTAGACTTATGTTTGCCTAAGGGGACATTAGGAGTGGGTTTGCCCGAGGATACTGAGGGTGATTTCTCAGTAACCTCCGTTGGCGGTTGTTTTGTGGCCAAGGTGGTCTCTGTAGTGGGTGTCTCAGAGGTCTGGGCCTTTTTCAACCTTTTCAGGATGAGCTTGCTTTGGGGGTCAGTCTCAGTGGCGAGTGCCTTGGGTTTAGACACCTTCCTGGACTTCTCCCCTTTTCGGGTTACCTTCTTCGTCACCGTTTTGGTTGGTGACGGTATTGGAGAAACAGAGTTCTCCCCCTGAATCACCAACATCATGTAGGTGGTCAGGGCAATTGGTGTAACCTCAGTGATGCCACTTATGAAGTTTGACTTGTGCAGAACATCAGGCTTCGTACCTTCTGCATCAGTCCTCATATAGTCAGAACCAAGTAGGTCCTGAAGCACACAGGAAACAAATCTAGGATAAGACATATGCCTTTGCCTATGTTTTCCTGAGAGCTTGGCTATCAAGTCTCGGAAGATTATTCCTCCGATGTCAATTTTTGTACCTCAAGGAGACTGAACAGCATCAATTGTTGTGATGAGTTCAATTGTTCTGTAGAGGATTTATTCCCACCTAGTACCTGAATGACAAATGTCATCAGTATCCTCCAGATGGGATGGAACCAAGTTTTTACTATTGGAGCCTTCTCCAATATTTCTCCCGCAGAAGATGAAGGTCGTCTGGGATCATTTGGTCTAAGAAAGATCAGTTTGTTTTTTACGTCCTGATCTGAGGGGTTGGGTTTAAAGACCTCAGCATAATCAAAACCTGTGGCTTTGATGAAGGTTTTGTAATCCATTGAGAGTGTCCTTCTCCCGTTCATCACGATGAAAGTGATGATGGATTCTTTGGTGTCTTTGGGGCTAGTTGCCGCCGCAGTGCACCAGAATTCCCTTAAGTAGTCATGATAGATGACTGAGGGTGTGTGGGTGAAAGCCTTAGCAAGAAAACAGTTCTGAAGATATTTCATAACGTTCTTGTAGGCTGGGTACTTTTGTGGATAAGAAAAATTTCCTACCACATTGTTCTTTGTGAGGTCAACACCCTCTAAAGTGAAATCCACATTAGGGGCGTATTTCACAGCTTTAGAAGAAGCCATTAGTGTTGGTTGGTCCGGGAAACTAAGGTTTCTGGGTTTCTAAAGCTTAAGGGCACACACAAGATTTTGAGCTTTGAAAAAGGCAGAGTTTTGCTAAGTTTTTCAAAAACGTGTGTGTGTTTGTTTTGGTTAGGGTTTTTATAGGGTCGTGGAGATGGGGGCATTTGTGTAATTTAGCGGATATATTTAATCAAAATATAATTTTAGAAATTATTTTGAATAATATGTTTGGGATCCGCATTAAATGCCACCACTCCACTTTTTGCGCAACTGTCGAGGTGAACAGTTGAGCAGTCTCTGCAAAAGGGAAGTTGCAGAGGTTCTCATCATCACACAGTGTTTTATGTGAGAGAAGGCATTGAATGCCAAGTTGGGAAGTGGGGGCCTAAAGGTGGATGCCAGAAAGGCAAAGTGACAAATATTCTTATATTAAATAAGAATTCAGTTACCAACCTCGAACATTTACTAACGAGATACTTAGAGCATTTAAGTTAGTATTGAATGTCCTTTTCAGGGCCCCTGAATGAATTTTTTCATTCTTTTAGGGTTTCAGGGACTTGGGTTTAGTCACTGAAGGATCAGGAATTTGGACTAATTCCTGAGTAGTCAGGTTTCAGGAACTTGGGTTTAGTTCCTGAAGACCATGATTTCAGGAACTTGGGTTTAGTTCCTGAAGACTAAGATTTTAGTAACTTGGGTTTAGTTCCTGAGGTTTAAGGATTCAGTGAGCTTTTTTTTTTCCACTGGGGTACACATTGAGTCAGGGACATGAGGTTTTCAGAATTTACACTTGATAGGGAGAAATTCAATCAGTCGACTGATTTTCTATATCCAACATTCCTAATTCAGCTTTCAGTCTTGTGAAAGTTGGTTCATCCAATGGTTTGATGAATATATCAGCTAGCTGATATTCAGTAGGAATGAAGTGTAATTCAATGTTACCATTCATGATATGGTCCCTGATGAAGTGATATCTAATATCAATGTGCTTTGTTCTCTGATGGAGAACAGGGTTGTTTGATATTGTAATTGCACTTGTGTTATCACAAAAGATGGGTACCATCTTGTACTGAATTCCATAGTCACTGAGTTGACTTTTCATCCACAGTACATTTGCACAACAACTAGCTGCTGCAACATATTCAGCTTCAGCTGAGGACAAGGCAACGGATTATTGCTTCTTAGCACTCCAACAGACTAATTTTCCACCAAGGATTTGGCAGGAGCCTGAGGTGCTTTTTCTGTCCATGTTGCATCCAGCATAGTCAGAGTCTGAGTATCCTTTAAGATCAAAGCCTGAACATTTTGGATAATATAATCCAAGGTTCGGAGTACCTTTCAGGTACCTGAATATCCTTTTCACAGTTGTGATGTGTGATTCTCTTGGGTCAGATTGATATCTGGCACATAGACATACTGAGAATTGGATATCAGGCCTTGATGCAAGTAGATACATCAGTGATCTCATCAAAGGTGACATGGAATGTTTCCTCAGTCTGCTGTCTCCTTGTGTTGAACACTCTGAAGGCTTTTGAGACAAGTGAGTGTCCTAGGAAGTATCCATCATCAGCTTTTGCATCAAATTTGCCTAAGTGATCCTTGTGATTATGAATGAACATAGGACACCCAAAGACATGAAAGTAGCTGATGTCAGGAATTCTTCCTTTGAATAATTCATACGGGGTTTTCCCATGTCTCTTGACAATGATGGATCTATTTTGTGTATAACAGGCAGTTTTAACTGCGTCAGTCCAAAAATGTTTGGAAAGGACTGATCCACTTAGCATTGTTCTAGCAGCTTCAATGAGTGTTCTATTTTTCCTTTCAGCAACACCATTTTGTTCAGGTGTGTATGGTAAGGAAAATTTTTGAGAGATACCTTTCTCATCACAGAAACATTCAAGTTCAGTATTTTTGAACACAGTTCCATTGTCAGTTCTAATTTGTTTGACTTTAGGGATAATTACCAAAATAGCCCAAACACAAATGGGCGGTTCCCTATCTAACCCGAAATCCGAAAATAATTGTGTTGCCCAGGGCAACCGGCATTTTTTGGGGCAACCGAAGGATTTCCAGTGTATTTTTTGGGCAACAATAGCCCTTTTTTGGGCAACTGGGGGCATTGCCCAGGGCAACCGGGGTAGAAATATCCCATTTGGGTTTTGGGCTATTTTAGTAATTATCCCTTTGTTTTACTTTAATGTCATTTTGATTTTCAATGTTCCTGACAAAGGACATGATTGTTTCTGCTGCCTGACTCTTTTTGGTCAGGAAGTATACCCAAGTGTATCTTGAGTATTCATCCACTATGACCAGAGTATACTTCTCATGGTTAATAGACCTTGGTCTGACAGGTCCAAATAGATCCATATGGAGAAGATGTAGGCAGTTCCTGATGGAAAAGTTGGTTTTGGTTTTAAAGGATGCTCTGTGATGTTTACCTTTTTCACAAGCTGAGCATGGTTTATCCTTTGAAAACACAAGTGATGGTAAGCCAAGAACCTTGTTTTGTTTTACAAGATTGTTTATGTTTTTGAAGTTCAGGTGGGTGAGTCTCTTATGCCAAAGCCAGTTGAGTGTATCAGTGGCCTTAGCAAAGAGGCAAGTTCCATCCTGAGTTAGAATGGACATGTCTAAGACATAAACATCTTGTCTTCTTGGTGCAATGAGGATAATTTCCTTATTTACATTGAAGATGGTTCCTTGCTTATCATCAAATTGAACTATGTATTTTGCATCACATAGTTGACTGACACTTATCAAGTTGTACTTAAGACCATTTACATAAGCTATCCTAGTAAAGACTATACCATTGCAATTTACTGAACCATAACCTTCAGTGAGACATGATGAATTATCAGAAAATATCACTTTGGGTCCTGGTTCTTCCACATATTTGTGCAGATACTCCTTGACACCAGTCATGCTCCTTGAACATCCACTGTCAAGGTGCCAAACAAGTTCCCTGGCATGCCTCTGCACAAATAGTAAACTGGGTCAGTTCTTTCTAGGACTCCACTTCATGGAGGGTTTGGTTTTGTAGGTCTTTTTGAAAGTATCAACTGATTCATGGTCAGTGGTTCAGTGGACTGAGCTACCACATGTTTTGCATTTAGGTGCAGGGGTAGCCTCAGCAGTCTGAGAGGATTGTTTGTTCTTTCCTCTTCCTGACTGAATGACCTCTTTTCCTGAGGATTTGTGAGTGGAACTTCCACTTGATTCACAGTGTTTGTCAAATTGACAATCCTTAGGATGATGGTCATTGTATCCACACAAAGGGCAAGGTGGAAAAGGCTTGGCTTTTTGCTTTTTTTTATGCATAGAATCAGAAGGGTAGTTTAAGCACTAAGCCTTTAGTCCTGAAAAGTTTGACATGACTGAGCATTTTTTGTGATCAGAGGTCCTGTGATCTTCTGATTTGCAAATCATGCAATAAAGGACTCTATAGCAATCATCATTATGATGATTTGTATAGTTGCATAGTTCACACCTTTTTAGGGGTTTTGTTGGTTTGGGATTGGTCTTTGAGGAAGCTGGTTTTTGTTCCTTCTTGGGTTGAGAAGGTTTCTCAGAAGATGCAATCTTCTCACTAAGCTTCCTGACCATTTCAATCAACTGATCAATTCTTGGATCAGGACTTTGGGTTACAACTTCAGAAGGGACTGAAGTTGATGACTCAACAGTACTTACTGAGAGTTCAATGGATGGTCTTTTCAGGATGATTTTTCCTAATCCTGATATCTCCTTTGGAGAGTGTGGGGAGAAGACCATTGGTGGGAGGCCTGAGTCTGGTGCAACACCCAGAAGGGTAATTAGTGGAGGTAGTGGTGGGCACAAATCTGATTCAGGCTTACTGACAACCTCAGTACCACTGGGTTGATCAGGAAGTCCAAGCATATTTTTCAGGGCTTGACTTTCAGGAAGCAAGATTTTTCCAGTCTCAAAGTTTTGTAACTCACTAACTGGGTTGTCCCTGACAATCCAGTTATTTGACTTGGGTTTCATCTCTTGCTCATAAGATATGCCAGTTGGAACAAAGGACAAATCATTGGAACTTACATCAGGGTAATCATGGGGATGGTCAATTCCAATTGTTTTCCTAGGATACATACCCACAGTATCAAAGACTTTGGGGTTCTTTTTGGTCCAGCTTTCAATGACAGCCTTTTCTTTGTTGAGTTCAGTTTGTAAGGCTTGATTTTGTTTCAAAATTTCAGTGTTTTGAATTTGTAGAGTGACATATTCTAATTTAGCTTGTTTTAGCTCAAGTAGTTCATTTGTAACACCCCAACCCGCCAAGGGTAGAAGCATCACATCATGGTGACAAATCAAAGCATAGATACATATACACAGCGAAAGCCATAAAACATAATCATTAAATAAACCAAGTCAACAAGACTTGAATTCATAATACATAAGTCTCAAATGAAAGAGAAATAATCCAACATCAATAAACAAGGAAAAAGAGTTCAAAAGACAAAAGTCTAAACATAAGGTAGTCATCTAAGGTACTAGCTCCAACTAACTCTCATCCCAAGCATAAATCCAACTCCCAGCTAGATACCTGCCGCAGGAAAAGAAATGCGGCTGAGCTTACAAAGCTCAGTGAACAGATACAAATATAAAGCAAGGAATACGAAACAGAAATATAGTGAAACACTGGGAATATCATAAGGTATAATCAAAGCAAAAGAATAGTAAGGAAATATAGGATAGTCATCTACCACGAGCCCAAAACTCAAAGTCAAGTCTCAAAGTCAACATCTCAAAGTCTTAGTCTCACAATCAGAGGGGATACCTCTCAGGCAACCAGATAATATGAGGGGTGTCCTCATGTATCATAATAGTGGAGTAGCTAGCTCCAGCTAAATGTGAAAGGCGTGTATTGCACACAAGCACCAGTCACCTCAAAGTCATACTCAAAGTCATAGTTAAATCCACTAAACAAAACGAACCTAGGATTGCAACCCATACGCCCCAAACTCAAAGTCAATCTCAAAGTCAAGTAGCCATGGCAGATAATATAAAAGGGACGGTGTGAGAAATCACTCCCCCACACGGGAGTCATGCCAGTGGTGCATCACAGACATGGCCAGGTTACCTTCCTGGCTAGGAAAACAGAAAATGGCTCGGGTATCAAACTAAGAGTCAGGTCTCAAAGTCATAACAAAAGGTCATATATCAAAAGGTGCATCTCAAAGTCATATCAAAAGTAATATCAAAGGTTCGCTCAAAGGGAACATAGCAATGGCTTGGGAAATATTAACTGAATCATAACTCAAAATCAATGTATAGAATATGAGAACCCTTACTGAAAAAAGGGCAGAGTATCTGTACCTTATGACGAAAGCAAAAACAAAGCAAGCACAAAATATGGGAAACGGCTCAAAGTCTCTCCTTCTTCACACCTAAAGGAGTAGAAGGGGATTACAAATCATTCTTAATTAATCGCCTTTCCGTTTTAAGTAACTTTCCCTTTTTAGTAAGTTTCCAAATTTAGTAAGTTTCCATCTTCGGTAAGTTTCCATTCTTAGATTAAGCCCCAAATAACGTATTATGGATACAAAGTGTATTTTAGCAAGTTCCACAAGTTTAGGGTTTATAATGATCACTTTTCAAAGTATAGGGTTATAACCGTAATTATCTCAAAGTCAAAGGTTAAGAATGAAAATACTTTAAATAATTCGTACAAACCCTCAAGTAATCAAGTTAACGAATTAAACCCTTAAGGATTTCCTATTTTTACATTTTATACCCTCTAGTTTATAAGTTTCTAAATTAAACCCCATAGTTTACTTAAATCTCATTTTAACCCTTTATATATCCATATTAACACAACAAGCCCTCAATATTTCAAAATTACAGAATATATCCCATATCTTAAATGTTGTACGAATTAGTCCCCATCTTTTCATAAATTGCACATTTAGTCCTTTAACTTAAATAAAACCACAAATCGTTATTATGCTAACATATTTACACCTTAATCCATTTAATATCCAATTTACATATTGATGATGTACCCTCCTAACGGGTCGAAGGACTCCCCTTCGAGCCTGTAGAAAGCCCTCCCTTCGGAGGCCCAGGTTAACCTTCTAATACGTTTCATTGGCGTAAAACCATTCGCCTGCGAATGGTTACCATGTGGGAATCCGCCAATCGAAGCCCTAAGCCCTTCGGGGTATTCCTGACGAAGGGACTAACACGAAGGATCATCCAGACCTGGTCAAACCCACGTCTCCTCTATCCTTTGGCTTCCCGCCAAAACAGAGATCGTGGGCTACAAAGCCCTAGCGGTTACCACTTTCCATGGGACGCCCCCATGATCTCCGAACTATGTGCAACCGCCCACTATGTCCTATTTCTCACCTATAAATAGCATAGTCGGGCCAAGAACAATGTAAGTAATTTTCAAGTTAACCTCACTCTCTAAATTTACGACCTACATTACCATTACACATACTTACTCGCACGCCGGAGGTGGTTCGCAGGGTCCAACCCCTGCGCAATCACTTAACGTAGTGTCTTTGTATTTCTTATTCTCAGGTTAAGAACAAGCTTGGCGCAATCTCAACACCCCATTATTCCTTTGATCACCATCGAAGGCTTGGTTGACAAATATTTGTTCAATCAGTGGCGCCATCCGTGGGACCGCTACAATTGGTCTCGTTAATTCCGAGCTTTTAACCTACCAACCAATTTCACTATTATTCCGGCATAGATCAAGGGAGAGAAGATACTCCCCCGCCGGGCTTCTCTACCTTAACACCAATACCAGTCGACGACCCTAACAACCTTCCCCCAATAACCGCCTCCACTTTCACAACACGTTCTCACCCAGAAATCACGACCAACAATTATGCTTCGACATCAGCCAACCCAGAACCTGTCATTAGCCCAGCCTTTGTCGAAGCCAACCATGAAGTGTTAGAAACCCTTTTAAGGGCTCGCAACAGGCAAGTCAGGAATGCTGAGGTACGAAAGGAGTTGGAATACTCGAGTGAAGAGTATGATGAGGAAATGGAGATGGAACCTAGGCCTCCGACCCAAGGACCAACCCTATCTGCCTTAAGGATTGGTTCTCCAGTTGGCCGAAGGCTAAGAAAAAGGTCTGTTGGTTTCGAAGGAGTCCCCGAGAGGGCTCCGACAAGACGAGAAGGGGCGGTTGCTGAAGGCTCTAACGGTAGGAGTCAGCTTAGGGAAGAAAGGGGGATGACTTTACCTCCATTACTAGCCGCTCATCTTGGGAGAACTGAAGCCATGGTTCCGGTGCAGCCTTCTCATGCGTCAGGCGTAGAAGGCAATCCGTCTACAATCAATATGGGAGGAAATCTTCCTCCCAATGGTATGTACCCCCCGTTCCAAACTCAGTCTTATCCTCAAAATTTATATCCTCCCGTGAATGGACAACCTAATAACCCAAGCTTCCCTCAAAATTATGGGAGCATGCCCTTCGGCCACCCTATGGCGTACCCTCCATACGCCATGGGAAACAGTTACCCGTTTGCCATGAACACACCTTATCAGTCCTACCCTGGCCAAACTCCTATGGGAATGCCCCCAAACAGCAATCCATACAATACAGTCCCCATGTATGCACCACCTTATAATTGTCTATATTCAGACCCTATGGGTTCAGCTACACCCTTCGTTAGGTGGATAGAAGATTACCCATTGCCTGATGGTTTGAAAATGCCTTCACATGTCGGGACTTATGACGGGAAAGGGGATCCGGACAATTTCTTACACTTGTTCGAAGGGGCTATCAAAATGCAAAAGTGGGTTATGCCGGTGGCCTGTCACATGTTCACATACACCCTTCGGGATTCTGCTCGCATTTGGTGGAATGGGCAAAAGCCCGGTAGCATCGTCAATCTTGATGATCTCAAAGCTAAGTTCCGGTCACACTTCAGTCAGCAAAAGAAATTCACAAGGACTCTGCCCGTATTTGGTGGAATGGGCAAAAGCCCGGTAGCAGGGCCTTCGTCAATCTTGATGATCTCAAAGCTAAGTTCCGGTCACACTTCAGTCAGCAAAAGAAATTCACAAGGACTCATTTAACGGTACACAACATCAAGCAAAAAGAAAATGAAAGTACCAGGGCCTTCGTTACTAGGTACACCGATGAGACTTTGCAAATTTTGGGTCTTCATGAAGATCAACGTATTTCTGGTTTCGTACATGGCCTTCGGAATAGGAGTTTGGTGGAATTCTTGTCCACCGACCTTCCGACAACTTACAAGGGCCTGACCGAGAAGACATACACTTGGATCGAAGCCAAAGAGGTATCCACTAATGGGGCTCCGATAGATAAAGATAGCAACAACAAGTTTTCGAAGCATTCCACGTGGGAAGGGTCCAAGAACAAGAACAAGAACAGAGATAGGTTCTCTCCGTACAACAAAGGCCCCAACCATGGTTTGTTGAGCAATCTATCGAAGTCTCCAAAAGAAATACTTGCTACAGAGAGGGCGGCCAAAGCTTTCGAAGCGCCTCCACGTATGACGAGTAAGGGTAAAAACAGGGATACCAGCAAGTACTGCCACTTCCACGAAGACAATGGCCACGATACGAACAGTTGCAGGGAATTAAAGAAACAAATTGAAGAGGCCGTAAGATCTGGGCAGTTGGCACACCTGGTAAAAGGAATCAAGAAAGGCAAAGAAAAGATGACTGACACTCAAATGGCCAAGGATACTAACCCTACCGAAGCCCCCATACTAATGATACACAGAGACGAAACCACTTTGAAAAGGAAGGTACCGGAGTCGGAAGCAAACAAGATAAGGGATGTAACGTTTTCCCCTATCTCAGGCAGGATCCCTTCGAACGATCCAGTGGTTATCAAAGTCCTAATTTTTGGCCAAGAAATAAGGGGAGCCTACATGGACTGCGGAAGCCCTTGCGAAGTCATATATGAACATTGCTTTCGAAAGCTCTCGTCGGCGGTCAGGTCTCAAAGGGTCAATTCGAAGAGGCCTTTAGTAGGGTTTTCTGGTGAACGTTCGTGGCCCCTAGGGGAAGTTCCGCTGGAAATAACAATCGGAGAAGGCAGGATCGCAAGGACAGAAACCCTCATGTTCACTATCGTAAGGTCCGACTCTCCTTACAACTTGTTGATAGGGAGGACCGCTATGCAAAAGATGGGTATAGTAGTCTCCACTATACATGCAGCGGTAAAGTTTCACACACCCAACGGAATAGGGACGGTATTCTCTGAGCACAGTCCGAAGGATAGCAAGAAAAAGATGGAAGGCTCTAAAAAGCCTCCGAATGATGTTATTGGAAGTGCGGATGAGGAAGAAGATATCGTCACAAATAAGCATCGAAACGGAACGCATCGTGAACTTTGAAGAATGGACAAATAATGAAAAGGTTCGAGAAAATCTTGATCTTCTGGAAGAAAGAAGAGAAATAGCTTCGATCAGGGAGGCTGCCCACAAACAGAAGATTGAAAAGTACTATAACAGCCGAGTTCGACCTTCCACACTCAAGCCAGGTGACTATGTCCTTCGTCTGAATAGCGCAAGCAAAGCTGAATACGAAGGAAAACTAGGGCCAACGTGGGAAGGACCCTACGTTATATCAGAAGCCTACGGCAATGGCGCGTACAAGCTCGCAACACTTAAAGGGGAAGTCATGGATAGAACTTGGAACGGTACTAACCTTCGTAAGTTTTACATATAAAACTTACTACTCATCTTGTTTTTCAAATTTCATGTAACGCATTCTTCTCATTCGGGGAAAGAAGCATTAATGGTAGGTGTCCTAGTATTCATTTCTTAAAATGATGTAATCCTCCCTACCCAATTAATGATATAACGCATTTCCCTCAAATCTCTTGTTTCGTTCTTTACAACAAAGATTTGTCCAGCCAAGTAGTGTAAAAGTTTCAATGTCGAAGGATGTGGCAAGGCACAAGCCTTGTATATATGTAACATCCAGTATAATTCACATTAACTTTCCTATGAAGTCTCAGGGTATTAAAAGCCCTTTGCTACTTAAGGATAAAGGCGGAGTGGGTCGCGACCCTCTGTCGCAATCAAATTATACGATTGCTTAAAATCTTGGTCCAAAATATACACAATAAGGTTATAACCTTAGGTTGTATGTGTACGCTCTTGAAGTAAGCGTAAGAGAAGATAAACATGACAAAAAGAGTGGGACATATTCCACTAAATTATGACGAACAAAGGCTACGTGAAGTCTTAGTCACAAAAAGGACGATTGTCTAAAGTTACTGGTCGAAGCCCAGCGACACAAAAGATAAATTGTTCAAACAGAAATAAAAGATAAAATTATAGCATGGTGGGGACCATTTCAAGGTAGAGCAGAGTTGGATTTCCTTGTTGAGGATGAAGGTTGGATCTTCATAGGCTTCTTTGCCAACAGCTCCTCAATTGAAGCCAATGGATCTTTGGTCACTTCGGAAAGATATGGGTACTTTGTTGAAATAAAAGCATCACCAGCTTCATCAAACTCTCGCTCCGAATTGGGGCGATAGTAAGACACCTCCGACAGAACAACGGGTTTCTTTGTTTTGGCAACTTCTTCCAAGGCGGTGCACGTTCCGTAGAAGATGGCTGCGTTCACAAGCCTCCCAATAACTTCCCCTACCTCATCGCTACGATACAATTCCATAGCAACATGAGGAACAACTCTTGAAACTACCTCAGCTCGGTCCCTCTCCAAGATTTGCAGCTGGGATTCAAGATCATGGAGTTTATCAACCACGTTACTCTCCTGCTCAGCTAGCCTAGACCTTTCAATCTCCAAGCTTGTACATTTAGACTCAAGCGCGGCAATTTGGGCTCTATAGATGGAAACTTTGGACTCCTCAACCTTCAATTTATTACACCTCTCCTGGGATTCTTTCAGTTGGATTTCGAGTCTGTTAATTTTGACCCGCATATCTCGTACGAAGGGATTCTTCTCAAAGTCCTCCATCACCTCTTTACACTTAGCCTCCAACTTATCATATCCCTGATCCTTAGCTTTTTCTTTAGATAAAATAGCATCCATTTTTACCCTCGCATCCAACAACGTTTGCATTAATTCCCTTGTTCGCGAATTAAGATGATTATCCAAAACAACCTGCCTAGCGTAACTTTTGGAGTGAAAATCGCAGAGTTCTTCAATAGACATGTTATTCAAAACTCCTTTCCAGCTGGTAGGCGTCATTTTGTCAACCAATTGTCGACAGGCATGTGCAGTAGGAAGTTCCACAACATCGGGAAGGCCTGAAAAAGCATAGAACACAAGTTATATGGCGAATGGCTTTCGATACGCATGAAAGATGCTAGCTTACTTGGAGTAGGATCACAAGGGATCGTTAGAGGAGTGGGTATAAAAGTTTTAGAGGGTGATCCTTTGGCTTTCACAACTCTCGTTGGAAGGCTGGGAAGGGCTAATTTCCTCTTTGGAGGACTCCTTACAGACATGACAGCCTTTGCTCTACTACTTCTCTTGCTTGAAACACCGGAGGACCTTGCGAGCCTCGTTTGAAATTCCTTGATAAGGGGGTCATCGGAATCTGCAACAGTTTCCACAAACTGCGGGGTTTTGTCATTCTCAATTGACATAGATGGAGAACCTACCCCATAGCTTGTTTCTTCTGGCTCTTTGGGGACAAAACTAACTTCTCTAACACCACGAGCCACGACGAAGTTCCTGAATGCCATCCCTACAGAGATACAACGAGAAGAGATAAATATCATCAGATAAGTAATTTACTTTATTTTAATAGGTATACGCATACTTTTCCCATTGCAGATTATAGCAGGTTCCAGCGGAGAGCCTTCCCAATGATCTACAATCCCCGCCATAAACAGTATCGGCTCAGGAAAAGTTTGCACGTCAAATGGGTGACGTTCAAGACGTTGGTAAAGGGGATAGCTTCTGACGAAGTGTGGCAAAGGATCATCAAAACGTTTCTCGTCAAAACGAAAGTCTTTGTCTAGCAACGCTGGATACTGGGGAGGTATGATAGTGTCTTGCACATAGAAAAACAAACCTTTCCATTTTCTTATGTTGGCAAAAGGTTTTGTTATTAAACAGGGAACATCAGGTTCACTTCTTTTGCCTAAAGTTAACCAATCACCACCAGGGCAAAGGTTGGTAAAACCTCTAAGCACGTTAAGTGTGGGTTCATAGCCATAAGCTTTGCATACAACAATGTAGGTGGTTAGTTTAGCCAGGCCAAATGGGTTCAACCTAGAGATATGTACTTGATAATACTGTAAAAATTCTAAGATTCGTGGATGAATAGGAATCCTAAAGTTGGATTCCGTAAAAGCATGAACATACAACCCAACATATCCAGCAGGGGCATCAAAGATACTTTGGTTTTCGTTTGGTAACATAATTTTAACTTCTTTGGGCATAGGGTATTTCCTTAAAAACTCCATTAAAGCCTGTTCCGATAAGGAACATTTTTGCTGCCTGATAATCCTTTTGGCTGCCATACTCATATCGTATTTGTAACAATGAGAACGAGGTGGGATAATTACCTTAAAATTTGTGAAGAAGCACAAAGCACCGTACTGTGTATGTGTATTATGGGCGCAACCAAAAAGTATGATCAAGTAGGGATTAGAAAGAGTTTATGCATATTTATTGGAAATTTACCCTAACCGTCCACGTGTACTCATAGTTTGAGACTTTGAGTAGAATACGGATTCCAAACCATTTTTCAATTTTGAAAAGAAGTTTGAAATTACCGATATAGTAGCTGCTGCAGCCTAGGGTGTAGTAGGTGGAGAGTTATTAGCCGCATTTATTGCGCATAATTTCTTTAAACACTTATCTTTATCTCGTTCGGCTTTGTGACAGAGGGGATAGAGTGTAGCAGATTTTTTGAGTCGAAAGCAATTTATACTCGTACGTATATATCGCCTTCGACTGGGGGGCTTGATGATGTACCCTCCTAACGGGTCGAAGGACTCCCCTTCGAGCCTGTAGAAAGCCCTCCCTTCGGAGGCCCAGGTTAACCTTCTAATACGTTTCATTGGCGTAAAACCATTCGCCTGCGAATGGTTACCATGTGGGAATCCGCCAATCGAAGCCCTAAGCCCTTCAGGGTATTCCTGACGAAGGGACTAACACGAAGGATCATCCAGACCTGGTCAAACCCACGTCTCCTCTATCCTTTGGCTTGCCCGCCAAAACAGAGATCGTGGGCTACAAAGCCCTAGCGGTTACCACTTTCCATGGGACGCCCCCATGATCTCCGAACTATGTGCAACCGCCCACTATGTCCTATTTCTCACCTATAAATAGCATAGTCGGGCCAAGAACAATGTAAGTAATTTTCAAGTTAACCTCACTCTCTAAATTTACGACCTACATTACCATTACACATACTTACTCGCACGCCGGAGGTGGTTCGCAGGGTCCAACCCCTGCGCAATCACTTAACGTAGTGTCTTTGTATTTCTTATTCTCAGGTTAAGAACAAGCTTGGCGCAATCTCAACACCCCATTATTCCTTTGATCACCATCGAAGGCTTGGTTGACGAATATTTGTTCAATCACATATTAAGTCCCTCATAAAACCATTTATACGAAGCATCCACAAGTATTCCAAAGTTACAAAACAGGTCCTTCTATTTATCTATTTATCAATTCGACATATATATATCTACAATTTCCAATTTAAATCAACATGTTCCATATTTTACACTAACGACCCACATGTTATATTTTTTCTCACATCAGCCCTGATTTAAGGAGTATGACAAAAATGACCCATCAGTTTCATAAGTTACAAAATGCCCCCTTTTGTTTTAAAAATTCCAATCGTATATACTTATAATTCGAAACCCTAATCCAAATTTAACCAAACATGTCCCAATCATTTGACCATCATTACACTGCATTAATTACCTCAGAAAAATACCCAAACCCTAACCCTAATCGCAGTTAGGGTTTTTAAAACCCATTCGATCCAACCTTTCCAATTTATGCGACATGTACAAAATTAACCACGATCAACCCAAGCTTCTAATATTCGAAACATTAATTTTCCCAGGTCACATGAGTCGTATAAGGTCCAATAAAAATGATTACAACACCTAGAAAATTCGCATAACATATATTGCGTTTTATACGTATTTTAACCACTTTAATTCGTATGATTTATTTTAGGTTGCATGGGTCAATTTTCACATTTTATCTGAGTTATATGAGATTGAAAGATCATAGGAAAAATACCAATTCAAAGAATGAACGTGTGAAAGAGTCGAGAGCAAAATACACCTATCGAATGGATTTTAGTGAGTCAAAACTTCTCCAACGATCAACCACAGCCTCCACGACCTTAGAGACATTTTATACAAAGCATATACGACGTAAGGAACATGAGAAAAATGCTAAATGGATTTTAGAAAAGTCGTATGAATCGTTTGGATTATTACCTATCGAATGACAAAATAATTGTTAGCGAGCGAACGAGCGATCCCCACGACTTAAACCAAATTTTCTAGGCTTCCACTAATCGAGAACAACACCAGAAAATTATCCCTTGAGCTCCAAAAAATCGTATGAAGTTGCTATGAATTTGTGTGTGTGTTTTAGTTTTCTCGGTAAAGGATTTTAGGGTTTTGGATGAGATTTATTATAAATAAATTGGGTGTGCCGAGTCATAGGGGAGGGGTGATTGCCAAAATCACGGAAAATTTGTTAGGGAATTAATTTGATTGATTTCCTAATTTAAATGCATTTTTATTACTTTTTAAAACATAATAATATAGTATTAATTCCATTCGGTTCATAGAGGGGCATTTTGGTCATTTTGTAACTTGTACAAATATTAATCGTAGTTGTCAAAATTATTTGATATCATATCTTGTTCCTTTCCAGAAGTTTGGGATTGATTCGGTACTTTATAAGCTTTTAAATAAATTAATAAACTTGTAGGGGCAATTTGGTCATTTTACATATTTTCAGATTTTAGGTGTTACATCATCTCTACATTTATTCATTTCTGACAGTAAGTTGTTATATTTTGAAAACAGGTTAAGCCTTTGTTCTTCTACAAACTTTAGATCTACACAAATATAATCCATATAAGACTGCCAATCAGAATCATCATCCATAGAAAGTAAGGTGTTTACCTTCTTCATGGTGATGTTTACCCACTCTCCATTTCTAGCATGGCTCTTTCCAACAGCCACCTGATCCTCTGCAGAAAGTGCCATCAGTGCACTGACTCTTATTTCCTCATCTGAGGAGACCTCTTCTTCATCCCAATCATATGATTCAGCTACTAAGACCTTGTTCTTTGCCTGAAAAGGTTTGGGTGGTGAAGCAGCCTGAGACATTGTGGGGTTAGATTCAAGAAGTGCAAGTTTAGCTTTGATTTTTCGGTATTTTGTTTCAAAGTCCTTTTGACCCTTGTTTTGAAATTGTTGGGTGGACTGAAACATTTTTGGCTGAAACTTGCCAGTTCCTGAGGAACTATTTCCTGAAAATTTATAAGAGGGTTCTGAGATGGTTTTTGAATAACAGTCCCTAGCAAAATGACCCTTTTTACCACATTTAAAACATTCAGTGGTCTCATTTGCTTTTGATTTTGAAAAGTTGGACTGATTTCTTTTGATGAAACGTCTTGAACTAGCAAGGAGTGCCCTTTCTTGGAATTCTAAGTTCAAGTCCTTTAGGTACTCCTCACCAGTCCTTTCATCAATCTCATCCTCAGAATCCTCTTGGAAGTCCTGCACAACACCATTAGAATAGAAGGCAGTTGATATGGGTGTTAAGGCCTTTTTGGATTCAGGAGCTTTTGAGTCAGGATATCTCCTTGAGATCAAGTTGTCTTCATAGACAAACTTCCCATAGATTTCAGGGAGCTCAAGGGTCTGGATGTGGTTAGCATTCCTCAGGCCTTGTGAGAAGTTGAGCCACTTCTCAGGGAGACTGTTGACAAAGCCAACATTTGTCTCATGCTTAGATAATACTACACCATCATTTGATAGCTCGTTTATCAAAGTCTTGTATCTGGTGTAAGTCTGAGAGAGACTTTTAGAGTCCTTTGCCCTGAAAGTATTATACTCAAGTTTGAGTTCCATGACCCTATTTTCCTTGGTATCTGAGGGCCCCTCAAAGCTATTAACCAAGTCATCCCAAGTTTGTTTGGCTGTTGAACAGTTGATGACTGATTCCATTATATCGTCAGGAAGACATGATATAAGGATGCTTTTCAGGCGTTGGTCCTGATTGACCACCCTCCTCTCATCAATGGTCCATTGAGCTTCAGGCTTGTTTAGCCCTGCAGCAGTTTTTGGGACAAATGGGCCATCTTTGATACAAGAGATGTAGTAAGGTTCCATCCCAGTTAAATAGCAAATCATAAGTTTTTTCCATTTGCTAAATTTGTCAGACTCAAGTCTGGGTGCTACAGGAGAATTGCTGCCACCTTTTTTATCGACTAACTGGGGTACATTGGTATCAGTCATTTTAGGATCTTGGTTTTAAAAACCTGGAGCACTCTGGGTTTTTGAAAGGTTTTATAAACCAGAGGCTCTGATACCACTTGTTGTTCCCTAGCACACTAAGAAATAACTATTAAGTTAATCTCAGGGAGCTAATGACTGATTAGCGATGCAAAGAATTATTCTAACAGTTAATAATATGTGAAAATAAAAACACAATATTTTTCAACGTTTAAATTCTTATTAGAAATAATTCCAAGAATCTATTACCCAAGTGTTTTGCGGAATAAACACTTGGGATTGAATAGACAAGGGTTTGTGTCTCCTACGAAACTCAAGCTTTGCTTTGAGTGGTAACAATATACCCACTGAGCTATCTCAGTGAGTTGTATACTCTTTGTAGGAGGGAAGTTACTTTGCAAAAGTCTAAGCTTTCAATATACAAAGCACACATAACTTCTCTCCCGTTTGATCTATTTATACACATCTATTCTAAGTATAAGTGATTAAATTATTACAAGTTGTTGAGGTTGCGTGTCTGACAATTATACTTGAGTAATTGTCATTTCCAAGAACCAATAGGAATGCGCCAAAAGTGGATAGGAGTTGTTGGCTGACACTCCATGACTTTTAGCCGCAATAGGGAAGGTTGGTGTCTGACAAGATATGCGTGTTGGGTCTGACACTCTTATCTTCTCAGATCCTTCCCTTTTATTCCTGCCTTTTCTTCAGGCGTTGTTTCCTCAGTCTTCAATCACTCTAATGTTGTTGAGGAGACTGGGGTTCAGTGAGCTCTTGTCCAATGCTCACTGAACCATCATCTTCTTCTTTGGCTTAAGTCCTACTCATGGAGTCCCGCCTTCCTGAGAGTGAATCCTTCTTCTTGGATTCGCCTTAAGCATCTTGAAGATGACTCACTGAGAGGCTGTTCTCTCAGTGACTTGAATTGTTCTCGGTTTAAGTTAACACTTAGTTAATTTGTGTCCAAATCTAGCTTTAAGTATTCTTGGGTATTTACGAACCCAACATATACTTATAAAGTACTCCCTCGGTTTCAAAATAATTGTCACCCGACATAAAACACGCAATTTAAGAAAAAACATAATTGTTGCAACTTTCTCGTTCTCTGTTAGATCTAAACATCTTAATTGTGTGGATCGGGTGGTCTTGGATCATGGAAGAACATGATGTTCATGGTTAGAGTTAGTGAGAGAAATATAGAGACATAGGAACCTTGAGAGAAACTTGTGTCAATTAGATTGTATGTGTGAAAGTTACAAGAGTTCCAACCCTCCCCAAGTGTGGGAAGGGGTTTATATAGTACCTAATATTGGTGCCCCTAGTGGGCTGTGGAGTGAGCTGACAGTGGGTAAAGGCCCGACCCACTCCACAAATATAAATACAACTAAGCTAATAATACTAATACTACTAATAATAATAATAAGCCTACGAGCTATATAAATGCTAAATAGATACTCGGGGTGACCGAGTCTTCACATGAATATTTATATTCCTAACAATCTCCCCCTAAGGGAGGTCACCCCGGAAATAATAATTTGAATTCTAGCATTCTGTCTTCTGAACTTGACTTCATAGCTCGTAGTCTTTGATTCTTCAATGTCTTTGATCATTGTGCCTGTTAGACCCGTATCCCGGTTACGAGTAGGCCCCACCCTAGATGAAATATGCTAAGGTTGGATGTAATTGGTTGGTCAACGAAGTTACGTGGAAAGTCAAACCCGATGGTCAAACTAGTAGTCAAAGTATGACTCATGTAGTAATATGAAATGTGATGTATAAACTAGAAGGACCTAAGTTGCCAATTGTTAGTTATGTGTTATAAGTTAGTGTGGCCAAAATAGAAGAAAAGAGACTTGAGGGACCATCTTTGACTTTGCCCCAAACTTGTACCTAACTAGTTATATCTAGTTTTATCTAGATAATTCTCTCATTTTTGAGAGAGAGTGAGAGGCCGGTTTTTAGAGAGAAGGAAAAAGAGAGGGAAAAACTAGTTATTGATCAAGGATGAAGAAGATGAAGATCTTATGTCCATAGCCTTCCTTAGTTATGATCTTATGCAAGTAAGTAATCTATTATCTTGTTTTAGTGAAGTTGTAGATGAGTAGGAAAGTGGGATATCATCATATGATCTAGGTGTGATCATATGATGATTTGGTAAGAAAGATGATTTTGTTTAATGGGTTTTGTTAACCCTTGTTTATGTATTTGATTATTATGTTATTAGGTCTTGATTAGTTGTGAAGGATGATGATGATGATGGAAGATTGTATTGTTGGATGATGTTCTTGATGTTGTTTAGCTTGGACCAAGGTAAGTAAAATGATGATGGCATGTATTATATGGATGTCTAACATATATGTGTTATGTATGTTTTGTGGTTAGTGATAAGAGATTGGATATGTGCTTATGTGCTAGGATGAATAGGATCTAAGTGGTGAATTTGGTTGTGATGGTAAGTTGATGTTAGGTGATTATGCAAGAATTAGAGAGTGGAGTAGCTAAGTAAGTGTTTGGAGATATGTGATGCTTATGTGTTTGATTTGAAGTATGATGTTATGTGATTATCGTTTTACTTACTAAGCGTAAGCTTATTCTTTTAGTTGTCAACGTTTTGTAGGTTAATGGCGATGAGGATAACTTGGCTTGGATTATAGCATAGGGATTTGGAAGCGGATTCGGGAGATAATAAGCATAGGAGCTAGGTAGAATACCGAGCTTGAGTCAATGTTGTACCCCCGAGAGTCTCTTTTATGAGTCCTATAATGTGTGTCAAAGTCGTGTAATGGTTTGGTGGTCTAATGATGTGTCGAGTGTGTTTTAAGTGTTTTTGAGTAATGATAATGGAGTGTTTGGTTTAAGCGTGTTCATACCTATTTTGGATTGTAAACGGGTCAAGTGCCCTTGGAAAACATTGGGTATGTTAATGTAATGCTTTTGGTAAAGTTTGGGTGGTTAACGGTGTGTCCAAGTGCGTTAAGTGGTTTATAGTGAATGTTTAAGGGGGGTGTTTGGTAAAAGGGTAAATGTACCCATTTTGATGTGTAAGCGGGTCAAGTGTATATTGGAACATATTATATGTATTAAAGTAACGATTTTGGTTGAGTTTGAAGTGTTGTGAAAGTCGTATGTGGCTTTTGTCATGAAATGGGTCAAAAAGGGGTTATGTGCATGACCCGTCTAATTTGTAAAGCACCATTCCGGGATGTCAAACGGTCAATGTTTTTGTATGAAAATGATGTTTATGATGTGTTAATGAAATCTGGAAAGTTTCATTTAATTGTTGGGTCATAGAAGTTGTCTTTCCGGAAAATGGGTCAAAAAGGATGTTAAAAGTGTTATGCAGTTAAAGGGGTGTTTGGGTTAAGAGTGTTTTTACCCATTGTGGGTAGTAAATCGGGTTGATTGAGTATATAAACGACTTGTATGTTATGTTAATGGCTTTGAGTGAGTTGGCGTGGATGTAAGTCGTCACGGGTCTACTTTGGTCTGTGTAGACTACTTTGGTCTGTGTAGACTACTTTGGGTTTGTGTAGACTACTTTTGGTCTGTGTAGACTACTTTGGTCTGTGTAGACTACTTTGGTCTGTGTAGACTACTTTTGGTCGGTGTAGACTACTTTGGTCTGTGTAGACTACTTTTAGTCTGAGTAGACTACTTATAGTCTTATCGATATTTAAAGTCTTCTGTTCATGTATGGGTCATGGTTCAAGCGTTTCCGCGTATAAAGTCAAAAAGTTTTAAATTTTTGGGTCTAAGTGGGCACGGGGTGTAACAACTTGGTATCAAAGCTTCGGTTTAAGTGAATTAGGTTTCCACTTTAGGTTGCCTAGACTTAAACCACTCGTAGACGCGTTAAGTTAAGTTTGAGATAGGCGGGCTAATAGTTTGTGAGTTATAGGATGTGGATGTAGAGTTTGAAACGAATGATGTGATTGTTATATGGGTAGTATGATGGGGACTTAAGGATGTGTCTTGTGTGATATATGTTGTGGGAGACTTGGTGTGTGAGTGATAGGATTACCGTGCACCTCGGGCTGTCTCGGTAATTATTATATGATTATGTGATTATGTGCTATGGTAGTTAGTGAGGGTGAATAGGTGTAATAAGATTGTGTAGTGGGTTATAAGAAATGTGACTAAAAATGAAAGTGCGTAACTTGTATGATAGGGATGATCAAGGCATGGCCTTGTGAGCATTTATATTTAGCATGGTGATCATTAAAGAGGTATTAGAGGCGGGTTAGTGGAGAGTTAAAGTATTAGGAGTATAAGTATGAACATGTGGTGACGTTGAATGTGTGTGGTGAAGAAATGAAATAAAAATATAGGCATAATAAGTTTGTGATGAACTTAGTTATAAATTGAGAAAAAGGCATAGGAGTTGAGTAAATAATGAAATAGAGCGAAATTTCTTAAGTAATAATAGCTAAAATGAGATGAATATGTGTGAAGCTAAGGTGTTGTTATGAAATAATTATATTACGGCTAAGGCGATTAGCTGTAATTATTAATAAATAATGAACGTGTTGTAGTTGACGATCTATGTAAGATCTATATGTAAAGGAAGCGAGTGAGACTAAAAGAAGAGAGATAAGATATGAAAATAAAAAAAATGTGATGGATTAAAAACGTAAGAAAGAATGAGAGGAGTATGTGTGAGAATAAAGACGTTGTCTTGAAATTATCATATTACGGCGCTGTAATCACTATAATGAATGCATGAGTTACAATTGGTAAAATGTGAGAAGTCTAGATGTAAATCAGTCGAGTGGACTAAAATGTGAAGTAAGAATGTGAAAATGATTAACGAAGGCTAAGAATGCAAGAGGTAAAGTAAAGATGTGAAAATAACTAAGGCGGATTAAAAATGTAAGGAGTGTGTATGAGATAAGGGCGTTGTTCTAAAATTATCATATTACTACTAAGGTGATTAGCGGTAATTACTATAATAAACGAATGTAATAATGTGTGTTTGTGGTGCTTATGGCTTGGATCCGATGTTAAAATGTGAAAGTGGTAAAGTGATGAATGTAATGATCCTTCGAGATGAATGTTAAATGTGGTATTCATCGGGATGCCCAAGTAAAGGAATGTTAAGGAATCCTTCGGGATGAATGTTAAAGATCCTTCGGGATAAAAATGCATTGCCTTCACAGGCAAAGATTGCCTACATCCTTGGCATGTGTGAAAGTCCTTTCGGGAAAAATGTTAAAGTAAAGCGGATCCAAGCTAGAAAATAGAAGAATTTAAATATCAAATGAAATATAAAATGAAAATGAAATAATAAAAGTTAGGTTGGGAATTAGGAGTAGTGGTGTTATGTCGGGAGTACATAACCACTAGTTTATATTTCTTGATTTACATCGATTGGGACGCCTCTCCATGTAAATGAGGAATTATAAACGAGTGGGCTATGTGTTGCCGACACGGCACGAGTAAGGTTAGAGAAGTAGAAAGCGAGAGTTTAGAATTTGTAGAAATTTTAAGGACTAAGATAGGAGGATTAGAATTTGGCCATGGCTTTAGTTGAGACTTAGAAGGACCTTGATGGGATGAAGAAATTGTAATGATGATAGGATGGGCCTTGCGGTGTGGTGCAAAAGATGATGAATGAAGATAAAAGAATGTGAACGTATTAGCCGTGTGTTTATCATGTAAAGTCAACTAGTACGAGTTTCTTAAGTATTGAGTAGTCAAGAATGAGGGTAGAGGATAAAGCGAGTGAAATAATGATGTACGGTAATAGGGCGGATTAGGATGATGATTGGCAATAATAAATAAGTCTATTATTATGTAAAATCTAAGCGAGAGTTGTGTGGTATAAAAGTAAGCGGGGGTAATGTAGATTAGGGCATGTGATGCGTTATAGTATGCACAGAGTTGTGAGGTTACTTAAGTCGTTGAACTAAGTAACTAGGGATTAAGGTGTTAGGAATGAGATGAGTTAGGTGACTAAGTGTAGGCTAGAAAAGAATGACAGATTTCGGGGACGAAATCTAAATAAGGGGGGTAGAATTGTTAGACCCGTATCCCGGTTACGAGTAGGCCCCACCCTAGATGAAATATGCTAAGGTTGGATGTAATTGGTTGGTCAACGAAGTTACGTGGAAAGTCAAACCCGATGGTCAAACTAGTAGTCAAAGTATGACTCATGTAGTAATATGAAATGTGATGTATAAACTAGAAGGACCTAAGTTGCCAATTGTTAGTTATGTGTTATAAGTTAGTGTGGCCAAAATAGAAGAAAAGAGACTTGAGGGACCATCTTTGCCTTTGCCCCAAACTTGTACCTAACTAGTTATATCTAGTTTTATCTAGATAATTCTCTCATTTTTTAGAGAGAGTGAGAGGCCGGTTTTTAGAGAGAAGGAAAAAGAGAGGGAAAAACTAGTTATTGATCAAGGATGAAGAAGATGAAGATCTTATGTCCATAGCCTTCCTTAGTTATGATCTTATGCAAGTAAGTAATCTATTATCTTGTTTTAGTGAAGTTGTAGATGAGTAGGAAAGTGGGATATCATCATATGATCTAGGTGTGATCATATGATGATTTGGTAAGAAAGATGATTTTGTTTAATGGGTTTTGTTAACCCTTGTTTATGTATTTGATTATTATGTTATTAGGTCTTGATTAGTTGTGAAGGATGATGATGATGATGGAAGATTGTATTGTTGATGATGTTCTTGATGTTGTTTAGCTTGGACCAAGGTAAGTAAAATGATGATGGCATGTATTATATGGATGTCTAACATATATGTGTTATGTATGTTTTGTGGTTAGTGATAAGAGATTGGATATGTGCTTATGTGCTAGGATGAATAGGATCTAAGTGGTGAATTTGGTTGTGATGGTAAGTTGATGTTAGGTGATTATGCAAGAATTAGAGAGTGGAGTAGCTAAGTAAGTGTTTGGAGATATGTGATGCTTATGTGTTTGATTTGAAGTATGATGTTATGTGATTATCGTTTTACTTACTAAGCGTAAGCTTATTCTTTTAGTTGTCAACGTTTTGTAGGTTAATGGAGATGAGGATAACTTGGCTTGGATTATAGCATAGGGATTTGGAAGCGGATTCGGGAGATAATAAGCATAGGAGCTAGGTAGAATACCGAGCTTGAGTCAATGTTGTACCCCCGAGAGTCTCTTTTATGAGTCCTATAATGTGTGTCAAAGTCGTGTAATGGTTTGGTGGTCTAATGATGTGTCGAGTGTGTTTTAAGTGTTTTTGAGTAATGATAATGGAGTGTTTGGTTTAAGCGTGTTCATACCTATTTTGGATTGTAAACGGGTCAAGTGCCCTTGGAAAACATTGGGTATGTTAATGTAATGCTTTTGGTAAAGTTTGGGTGGTTAACGGTGTGTCCAAGTGCGTTAAGTGGTTTATAGTGAATGTTTAAGGGGGGTGTTTGGTAAAAGGGTAAATGTACCCATTTTGATGTGTAAGCGGGTCAAGTGTATATTGGAACATATTATATGTATTAAAGTAACGATTTTGGTTGAGTTTGAAGTGTTGTGAAAGTCGTATGTGGCTTTTGTCATGAAATGGGTCAAAAAGGGGTTATGTGCATGACCCGTCTAATTTGTAAAGCACCATTCCGGGATGTCAAACGGTCAATGTTTTTGTATGAAAATGATGTTTATGATGTGTTAATGAAATCTGGAAAGTTTCATTTAATTGTTGGGTCATAGAAGTTGTCTTTCCGGAAAATGGGTCAAAAAGGATGTTAAAAGTGTTATGCAGTTAAAGGGGTGTTTGGGTTAAGAGTGTTTTTACCCATTGTGGGTAGTAAATCGGGTTGATTGAGTATATAAACGACTTGTATGTTATGTTAATGGCTTTGAGTGAGTTGGCGTGGATGTAAGTCGTCACGGGTCTACTTTGGTCTGTGTAGACTACTTTGGTCTGCGTAGACTACTTTGGGTTTGTGTAGACTACTTTTGGTCTGTGTAGACTACTTTGGTCTGTGTAGACTACTTTTGGTCTGTGTAGACTACTTTGGTCTGTGTAGACTACTTTTGGTCGGTGTAGACTACTTTGGTCTGTGTAGACTACTTTTAGTCTGAGTAGACTACTTATAGTCTTATCGATATTTAAAGTCTTCTGTTCATGTATGGGTCATGGTTCAAGCGTTTCCGCGTATAAAGTCAAAAAGTTTTAAATTTTTGGGTCTAAGTGGGCACGGGGTGTAACAGTGCCTTCAGTAGTGAACTTTTGATGACTGATCGGTTGTCTTGGATGATCTTTGAGTATTCTGCGAATTTATCATCCAACATGTATCTCCAAGTCATCTTTCAGTAGTATGTCTCCATGTGATGTGTTAATCTTCGAGCCGACATGCTCACACTTTTCGGGATCATGATTTTCAGCCTCAGAGTTGCAGAAGCCGTGTTAAAGGTCTTTTAGTTAATCATGACTTCGTTGAATTACAATGATGGTGTAGTGTGAACATGTGGTAGAGGATTGGCATATTGTCTGTAATCAGCTACAACCGCAACCAACTGCAGCATCCAACAGCTACAACCGCCAGATGTTCCTGCATACGACAATTAACAAAAAATCGACCGGTACTTACAGGTTCGGACTTCGAGATTGTTAACAACATAGTGTGAAAAATCTCTTTAATCCTTACCAAGATCGTTCCTAAATCGAAAACCCACAGAGGGTTTTTTGAGATCTTACCGTAGTAAATCAACAATTAGGTGAGTCGCTGGAGATCACTCCACGACTGTAGACCATTTGAAACCGCCGCGATCACTAAGCGTAATCCATAGGGAATTACCGAAGTGACCTGCTTTCAGGGCTGTTTGATGTTGACCCTGGCAGGAATTTCCATTCAATAATTGAGAATTGCATTTGTAAATTCTCTTATAAATGTTCTGGCAGATTGCTAAGATCTACGTAGGACTCATAAGTTTATAACTGGTGTCCTTAATGTTGAACAACCAGTGTTGAAATAATTCGTGTCCCTATGAGATCTTATTATGCATGTCGTAGCTCTAGACTCGATAGTGCGTTTTGATTTAGTGAGCGGAGGCTGGAGAGAACTGCCACCTTTTCAATATCATCTAACTCGGAGTGAGAGAGACGATAGAAATGTATTGAACTCCTTGACAATTGAAAAAAGAATCCTTTGAGGGACCTTGAATGGCTAGGGAGGGTTGTGCATCGTATCACTGGGTCCATGATACTTTGTCTTCAATATCAGCAATCAACTAAGTGATTCTGACAGCATATGTATTGACCCGGTTTCTGCCTAAAGTGTAAGGAGGGCTTCTTTCTTTTAACCCTTTATCTTTACATTTCTTTTTCATTCTTCAACCCCTTCAGCACTTACCGAGACTTCATTACTAGTACCTTGTTGGGTTTGTTCCAGTACTAGCTCTATCTCAGTCGGCACTCTTCCCTTATTCACTTTTCTCCTTTTTAATCATTCCTAAGGACTTCTATTCTAACTAGAGGATTGTCCCTGGGAAGATCCCTTCGTCTCTGGCGGGATCGTGGGAACTAATACCTAACCTTACCATCCTTATAACTCCATGCATTAAATAAAAATGGTCGGTCTTTGGTGTTCTTCCACAATTGTCATTAACCAAATATTTGAAAAATCTCTCAAAGTATTCATGATTATGAAAAACATTTTGCAACCACTTTGAGAGTTTTATATATTTCAAATGCTCCCCCTCAACATGTGCTCGGATGATTGTTTTATAAATTTGCACATGTTGGGTGAAGTTCGCACTTTTTTGAATTGATCCACTTTCAGTGAACATGACCGATTCGAGACACGCTTACATCACTAGTTAGACTAGCTTGAAATTATTACCCGGCCTGGTCAAGTCCACAGAAAGTTTCTCGAAACGGTACACTCTACTCAGACACATCCTTTTCGAGACACGCTTACATCACTGGTTAGACCAGCTTGAAATTATTACCCGGCCAGGATATGTCCTTTCGATTGATGACTGTATATGTTTCGTCAATTCATTGGTGAAGTCTGAGTCACGCTCACGTGAGATGCCAAATCCTTTTTCATCCATTCGATCCCCACACTTAAGTCCAAACCATCACATTTTCATCAGGTTTCATATTTAAATCACATTCTCTCCCCCGATCAAAAATTTCAAACCTTTTGAGATTTGTGATCCCAATTGATTTAAATAAGTTAGAAAATGTGAGAGAAAATGTGTCCGATTTAATGTAGTCTGATGATGGAACATACTATGCTCCCCCTTAATCTAAGAGGGAGATTCACTGCTTATTTTGCACAAAGTGATTTTTATGACACGAATGATATTGACCTTTTTGCGCAGACGATGTGATCATCCGCTTCTCTGAGGGAGTCATTGGTCAACATCAATTATCCATCCACCAACAAGAACATCCAAGTATTGTTGATCCCCACTTGGCGAGATCGGAATAAAGATTGCTTTGTTTCACTGAAGGTGGTGGTGGTGATGACGGTGTTGTTGTTGTTGCTACCGATGTTGTTGTCGTGGTGAATTCTGAGCCAATCAATAGAGTTTAAACATCTGATCAAATGGTTAGAGCTGGAACTGGCACATTCATATTGGCTATTAGGGGTGTCATTCGGGCCGACCCGACCCGAACCCGAGCCGACCCGAACCCGACCCGAGTCAATTCGGGTCAACCCGAATTGACCCGAATTTATATTCGGGTCAATCGGGTCAACCCGAATTGACCCGAGTTCTAAACAAGGTCGGGTTCGGGTATGTTTTTAGGAGCCTTGACCCGACCCGAACCCGATTGACCCGAGAAAACTGACAATTTACAAGGCAAAAACTCGGGTTGACCCCAAACCCGAGCTGACCCGACCCGAATTGACCCGACCCGAGTTGACCCGAGACCCGAATTGACCCGACCCGAATTGACCCGAGTTCAAACAGGGTCGGGTTCGGGTATTTTTTTAGGGGCCTTGACCCGAGTTGACCCGACCCGAGTTGACCCGAACCCGACCGGGTCAACCCGAATCACACCCCTATTGGCTATGGAATCTGCATAAGAATATCAACATAGATATACATACATACAGATACACTATTCCTTAATAGCTACCACATAGCAGCTTGCCACATTATAATACCAAGTTCATCTCATAATCAAACCACAATCAGGAAATACATCAAACCACTATCTAGCATGAAGAGCAATTAGCAATTATGAACATGGCAATTCACTCATATTTCAACATTCAATTCAGGATCTTAGGGACAAGATTCTAACATGATAACTATATACCTAAGTGAATCCTGAGAACATATGCACTATATCAACAACAATTGAGCAGCAATCGACTAACAAGAGTCAAACAACATTTGAAACTCATTCATTCAGATCATACAAATGTCATTGGAGTATTCAAGAACATAAAACACAACGGGTTTTCTAACTTCTCTCAGATTTTGAGTTTTAATGTATCTAAGGGATTAAACGAGGATTCCAAAGTGATACAAATGAACCTTCTAGTTAAATGAAGCTAGGAAACTATAAGCAAATTGGACATAATGCCCTAAACTTTCTAGCAACTAACGCATTTGGCCATTTGATATAAATTTTAGCAATTTCCTCTTCAACTAATACCCCATTAACTACAAAAACTTTTCTAAGAATTATGAATTAATCAAGAAACCCGTTTGATGATATAAAATTTGAATTCACTCTCCCCCTCAATCAATGACTCGTATTCTAGTTAAAGATTTGTAGTCGTTGATTGAGTGACAAATTTTATGCATAATCCAAATCTAAAAGAATTTCAAGCAACACATAACCACCAAGTGTCTCACAAATAATTTTCAGAAGAATCATAGAATGAAAACTATTTGTATGCAAAGAATACTTCTCTTCTTATACAAGAAATGATGCACTGAAATGTACATCAGATCGAAGAAACATGGATATAAAGTAATCCATGCCCAGGTGAACATCACCTAGTTGGAGGAACAACCGTCTTTTTGGCGATGTGCTTTCCCCATTTTGAAGCGCGGGTTGCTATCTAAAGTAATAGCAAGCCATTTAGACATGTTTTAACAATCTATTTTAACTTTTGCTCGAGCTTCATTTAAAGACCCGTGCCATTATTGAATGACATTTCTAAGTCCGTAAATGTTATCGATAAACAGAAGACATGCCTAGGTGAAACTATTTTTTTGGTATTTTCTAAATTTTTAATTTTTATGGTTTTTCTGGTTTTACGTTTCTCTATTTACAATTAGCATGTTTTATATATATCTATTTACAAAATGGTATAAGATATGAACATGAATGTATGAGGCAAAATATATACAAGGATACGAAACAAAAACCATTACTCCTCAGCATCCTGAATCATCTCCGCTGCCATCACTTGACTTGATGAAGAGCAATGTGAGCACTTTTAAATTAGGGATTAATTCTTGCTTTTCACTCTCCCCTAATTAGTGCTCTCCCCCAATCTGACAACCTTTCTGATGAACACCCATAATAGAAATAAGACTTTGGATGAACGCCCATAATATGAAGAAGTCTTTTGATAACCAAATGCATGCCGTCTTTAGTCTTCTAACACATAGCAGAGAATGTAGAACAGACTGTAGACTCGACCTTCTTCAAGATTGCCCAATTTGGAGGAACAGAATACCAATCATCTTCATCTCACCAAATGCCTTCCAGTAACCTTACATATAACCCATCAACCCGCAACGTACACATGAGATGCTAACACCAAAGTAACAAGTTGAACCACTGATCATCTATTGGTATGTATCCTTAGATATTAAGCCTGATCATGTGAACCTGTTGTGTGTCCTTGATGTACACATTCTCTCTCCCCTGATGGTTACTATTAATCATCCCATGACATAAAAGTGAAACGATAATACCAAGGTAACAAGTTGAACCACTGATCATCTATGATATGTATCCTTAGATATTAAGCCTGATCACGTGAACCTGTTGTGTGTCCTTGGTGTACACATTTCTCTCCCCTGATGGTTATGATTAATCGGAATCATCATAATGATGTGTACATGAAGCATAATGACATGTACATGAAGCATTTACTAGAAGCCCTTTGTTACTGAATGTACCAGCCCGTGAAAAGATGTCGATTAGCATTCCATGACCATGTTCTTCAACACCTTGATAGACGAAGGAAGATGTAGTGTTGGAGAAACATGGTTTGCACGACTCCTGAACTGACGTATTCAGGAGTCGTATGACCATTTCTCAATCATCAATCAACATGTAGATTATTCACCCTTCCCCCCCCCCCCCCCAAAAAAAATTGCATATGCCTGCCAACTGCAATTTTTGATGATTGAACGAGTGAATATGAATACCATCAACGGTAAGCAGCTCCACTTGACGGTTCTTGAAGACTAACATGTTGTTTATTCACCCTTTCCCCTGGTCAAAAATTGCATATCCCTGTCAACTGCAATTTTTGGTTGAACAAGTGAATAAGAATATACTCCAATGTGAGCCGATCCACTTGAAGACTGAATGAGCACGGAAAGAGTATGAAACTTGTTGATGAGAATGGCCATAAATAAGAAGATTTCTCCTTTTCCAAAGATAAAGCGCACTGAAGCGTACACCTTTCTTTTCTTTGATGAATGGGGCCTGAAGAGATGTCAGCAGACGCCATTATGAAAACAATGAGGCCCGAGGCTTGAACTGCAGTGTTCAAACGTCATAGTCATTTAAGAACGAGGCCTGAACTGATTTGAACAGACGTCATATTCGTTGAAGAGCGAGGCCTGCACTGATGTGTACAGATGTCATAATGATGAAGAGCGAGGCCTGCACTGATGTGTGCAGACGTCATTTCTCTCTTTTCTACTTCTCTCATCTAACTCGTTACCAACACCATTATCATTATGTCGGCTTGATGTCGTGACCACTGATGGAGAAAAACCCAATATGATGAACTTGAGACTGAAGTAACATAACCCGAACTTGTGACTTAAACTTGCACTATTGTGTGACAAAGAGCGGTGTAGAGACTTCGTTCAACATTGAATCCCTAAGTACTCTATACTCGTCAACCAACCAACCATCAAGTATAAGACGTACATCACCTCTTGGATATCCACAACTACGTGTGACACTGAGCACTACAACGTAACTCCTTAAAGTGATAGTTATTTTGTAATAGAGAGGAAGAAAAAAATAACTAGATATCCAAGTCTTCGTCATTGTAAAGGTTAAACGCTTGAACAAGGATCTCGAAGAATCTTCATCCAACCACCCCGATATCTTCAGATACTAAGTACACGCACCCATGAAATTTCACTTCAGCCTCAAATAAATAATAATGAATTAACGCCGTAGTCACATCTTGTCGTTTAAATGCCCCGATCTAGCCCTTTATGTTGTTTTAACTGAACTTTGATAATGGTTTTAACCCGATCACGGTCAAGAGCGCATAATCCATCATCATGGGATTTTACAAATCTAAGATTTAAACCGAGAAATAAGTTATTTCTCGGGATTTTACAAAACCAAGAAGAAACCGTGATTCAATACTAAGTAGAATGTGTTACATGAGACGCCACAAACGTTTGGTTTTGGTGAATGTTAGCTTGAGGTAACATGCAAGGGATCAGCAACAATTCTTCTCACATATGTAGAATACTTCACAAACCATACTAAGTAAAGTAGTATAAACTACTTCTCTCTGGAGGTTGACCATATACCACAATACATCTTTCTCCCCCATGATGGTTTCAAACTTTCGGAAGCATCATTGACGTGTACGGCCGCATGCACGAGAAGTTTTTGTCATAAGCAAACATCTTGAAGAAATCTTAAATGATGTTGAAGGATCTCGAAATATTTTGCTTAGATTGTGAAGCATTTTGACGTGCGGAACCGTCGAATATCCCATGAGAATTGCTGATCACATCACAGTCTTTAAACTCTTTGGCAGACTAACCAACCTCGTACTCTGACGACTACTTGTGACCACTTGGTGAATGAAACCCGATATGCCCAACTTGAAAAATGAAATTGAAGCCCCCAAATTTGTTACTTAAGCTTGCACTATTGTTGATTGAAGAACGATGTAGAAGAACACCTCTAAGTACCCTTATTGCTCAACTAAGAGCCAAAGCCAGTACAACACCTCTTGAGACTATCCACATCTGCATATGCGTGCGACACTGAGCACTACAATGTGACTCCTTGAAGTGATAGCTATAACCCATGAGTACTACAATGTAACTCCTTACATTGGGTGTAGTTAGATAGTCTAAGTCCCAATCATAACTTGTATACGTCCAAGCAAGTTATCATTGAAATCATGCATCCAACCATCCCCGATTTCAATATAAAATAAGTAGACTCTTTCGTGAAATTCAACTTCACTCTCAAGAAAGGAATACCAAATTAACTTCGTGATCATCTTGTGCGGTTTAATAGTCAAAAGGAGAAGAAACATGCGCTAATTCTTAGCAGTGACCATGACTCATAGTCAGTCCTATCAAGCATAGCTGTCTGACCCAGCTGCTTGGATGTTATCAGATGCAGTGCATGGTATAGTTGTCATACTGTATACAGGATCTTACAGTTCTTGAGATTTAACCGAGAAATAAATTCAAGAACAAACTGCAACAGTAAGTATCAAACCGCTGAAATCTTAGGCAAATCGCTAAGACCCAAACCGCTGAAAGCTAAACCAATGAAACTGGAACCGCTAAGATTCAAGCTGCTGGAGACTGAACCACTGAATCCTGAACCGCTACGATCTGACCCGCTGTTACCAGAACCGCTAAGATTCAAACCGTTGGGGCTGAACCACTACGATCTGACCCGCTATAACCGGAACCGCTAAGATTCACACCACTGGAGACTGAACCGCTAGGAAACACGCGCTAATTCTCCCCCTCAAAAAGGGCATGCAATGACCTTTTTGCCAAAGCATAGAGTCCGTGATGGTTGTGAATTTTCCAGGCACAACATACATACATGGAAAGAGACAAATAAAACTACTGCAAAGAAGATGGTGATTGAGACTCTCTTGTAGTAACCCCTTGTTTGTCTCCTCATCAATGGTTTAGTAGATTAAAAAGTTCACTGAAGCTCGTAATATGCCAAAACCGCTTGATGAAATGTGTTTAACATTAGAGTGAGTAAAAGGTTAAAACACGTCTCTGAACAATCCACCTCCTGTCTTCAAGTCTGACCATCTCTTGAGAAGATCTTGTACTACAATCCCATTAGAAGCTTGAGAAACAACAATCTCTTGATGAAGCTTGATAACGGACAAATTCGCGACTTATACTTGCACTAAATTTGTGATTTAGAACCTATATTGAGCACAATAACGTAACTCCTTTAAATATAGGTAGTAGTATATACCCAACCTTCCATCCTTTATTGTACATATCCACCTCTCGAACATCCAAGTCTAATCACCATAAATATACTCGAGCAAGGGTCATCAAACATCGTGCATCCATCCAACCCCGAGATGTTTGAGACACTAAGTACACCAACCCGTGAATTAACAAGCCAACCAAGCTACTATAATTACCCAATTCCAACCGATCTCGTAGCACAAACTTATCCCAAAAAAAATAGTCACACCACGAAAGTTTTATTATGTCTAAATCCAAAGTTAGCCTACTTGTCCAAAATTAATTTCACGGGATTTTACAGCTCTTGAGATTTAAACCGAGAAATCAAATCTTTCGCGGGATTTTCTAAAATCAACGAGAGAAACCGTGAAATCAACAAGAACAACTAAGAGTGAGTTGCAATACTAATCTTCAAAATTCAAGTCATAGAAGTCAAATCTTAACTTGATCAATTCGCAGCAAGTCAAGTCGCAGTTTGTCGAATCGCAACAAGTCAAATCGCAATCAACCAAATTGCAATAAGTCAAATCGCAAGTGTCAACGCGCAACGTCAAACCGCAACTGGTCAAATCACAATAAGTCAAATCGCAACAAGTCAAATAGCAACTTGCCAACTCGCTATTAACCAAATCGCAATTAGTCAACTATAACTCAAATCGCAAAGATCAAATCGCATGCTCACTCAAATTGCAGGCACCAAAGCACAATTCTTCAAATCGCAAGACTTGACCAAATCGCAATAGTCAAATGGCAACAAGATCAAGTCGCAATAAGAACAAATCGCAACAAGTCAAATCATAACTAACCAAATCGCAATAAGTCAAATCGCAATGGACCAAATCGCAATAAGTCAAATCGCAAGTATCAAGTAGCAATTTCAAATCGCAACTGGTCAAATCGCAACATGTCAAATCGCAACTAATCAAATCGCAACTAGTCAAATCGCAGTAACTCAAATCGCAAACTTTGTCAAATCGTAACTTTGGCAAATCGCAACTTTGGCAAATCACAACTTTGGCAAATAGAAACTTTGTCAAATCGCAACTTTGTCAAATCGTAGTTGACCAGTCAAAGCTGTCACTTTCACCCAGTTTTATCTTTTACCCCTTTTTGGCTACAAATCAACCAAATCACAACTTCGTCTTTTAGCTCAAATCTCAATATCTACCTATCCTTTCTACCTCAAATCTAAACCAAGAACAACCAAATCTCAAACAAGAAATATCAAATCTCTAACAAGAACAACCTCAAACTTCTACCAAGAACAACATCAAAACTTTACCAAAAACTTTTCTTATCTCTAAGAGCTTCCAAACAACAAAAAATGGGCTGACTTTCTTTCTTTTCACATCGAACCAGTCAAGAACAATATATTTAGCCACCAACCGATTTAAATATGAAGAAAAACAATTTAGTCTAAATAATAAAATAAGAGTAGCAGTAGGCACTCGGTCAAATCAACCTTATTGCGTGTTTACTCTCTTTGAATCAGTCAACCACGATTGTGAACAAAACAAAAAGATTAAAAACCAGTCAACCAAGCTTGACCAAAACCAAGTTTAAATATTAAATTCGACTCCACAATATTCGAACTAAAATAACTGCTACACCTTATGTAAAACAAATAAAACAAAAAGATTAAAAACCAGTCAACAAGTTTCAATCCAAAAAGAATAAGAAAAAAATACCGGATCTTAAAAGAAGAATATTCGAACTAAAATAATCAAACAACTGCTAAGGCCCATGTGATTTCCTTAAACAATTTAGAAGCCCACTATATAAGTTGCCAACAAAAAATGAATTTCGAACAACACAGATTAGTCAGAATGTGTTCGAACCAAAAGAGAAGAAAAAATTAAAAAAACAAGAAAGTAGCCACAAATTCAAGCACACACAATCAATAGAACCTAACCATGGCTTTTGATACCAATTGTTAGATCTAAACACCTTGATTGTGTGGATCGGGTGGTCTTGGATCATGGAAGAACATGATGTTCATGGTTAGAGTTGGTGAGAGAAATATAGAGAGATGGGAACCTTGAGAGAAACTTGTGTCAATTAGTTTGTATGTGTGAAAGTTACAAGAGTTCCAACCCTTCCCAAGTGTGGGAAGGGGTTTATATAGTACCTAATATTGGTGCCCCTAGTGGGCTGTGGAGTGAGCTGACAGTGGGTAGAGACTCGACCCACTCCACAAATATAAATACGACTAAGCTAATAATAATAATACTAATAATAATAATAATAAGCCTACGAGCTATATAAATGCTAAATAGATACTCGGGGTGACCGAGTCTTCACATGAATATTTATATTCCTAACATTCTCACTTTTTAGCAAAATAACAGCTTTACCCTTAACTAGTTAATTAATATATTCTTTAAAGTTTGTGATAATAATTTCAAGGAAGGGTAAATATGGTAAACTCGATCAAACTTACCTATCTATTTTTAGTAGTGGACGATTAAATTGAAATGTCACAAAAAGGAAACGTGGACTATTAATTTGAGAGTATTAGTATAAAAATCTGTGCAAGAAGAAACTATATATGCACGACGACTCTATGTACATTCTCAAGGCAACTGCCTGAATTCAGTTGCATTAGGACTTTGTTATGCTCACTGTAAAATCGGAGATAGATTGTTGTTGGGATTTACTGAAAGATGCTTGACATGTATATTAGAGATGGTCGAGCCTAGAAGTAGTAAGAGGCTTAACAGATGCAATTTCTTTGCTCTGGTTTTGGTATTTAATCAAGTTTTGCAATACAATAAAACAGATTTTCTATCTCTGATACTTATTGAACCTGAGAAGTGTTTATGACTTTATGTTGCATATCATGTTTTCTTACTCTATCCGGCTATTGAACCTGGTTTCCCTCTGCATATGGTAATAGAGAGTTAGACAGCTTAGAGAGCTCCTCAAAGGGCTAGTTCTCACTCTGTTTTGGGGACCCCCAAGACTTTCTTTCCCTGTGTTTCCTAGTCTATATAGGTCCAATCTCATCTGCTAGCGCTTCTTCGTTGCTTGGTCGGGACACATTCATCGATTTCTTTTCATTCGGATAGGTGTCTATATGTTTTTCACTTAAAAGCAACCAAAGATTAAAAATCATTATTATCATTTAATATTCTCAAATAACTATAACTCGTCAGTTAAAATCACAGTGCCTGCACAATGAAGTTGTACAGGCTACAGCAGCACAAAGTTGCAGCTAATAGGATGTCCAAACTTACCTTTTATTAAGAATCTTCAAGTTTCTGAATGTTAGAATACCAATCAAGATAAGGTATATAGAACTTATATGATACAAGAACTACAAAACTCAAACAACAAAAAATATAGTATAATACAAGATGTATGTTATTCACAAGCAAAGAAACTCAAGTTTGGGAGCAAAGATGGATCGAAGAATAAGAAGAAGAGTAGAGAGAAGTGAAAGGGAAAAATTGAAATGTTAGATTAGAATGTGAAAGTAGCAAGAGTTCCAACCCTTCCCAAGTGTGGGAAGGGCTTTATATACTATCTAATATTTGTGCCCCTAGTGGGCTGTGGAGTGAGCTGACAGTGGGGAAAGCCCCGACCCACTCCACAAATATATGTAACTATACTAATAATACTAATAGTACTAAGCTAATATAAATAAGCCTACGAGCTATTTGAATGCTAAATAGATGCTCGGGGTGACCGAGCCTTCATCTGAATATTTATATTCCTAATAATCTCCCCCTAAGGGAGGTCACCCCGGAAATAATAACTTGAATTCTTGCATTCTATCTTCTGACCTTGACGTCATAGCTCGTAGACTTGGATTCTTCAATGTCTTTGATCATTGTGCTTTCAGCAGTGTTCTTTCGATGACCATTCTATGTCTTGGATGATCTTTGAGTAATTATCGACTTTATCATCCAACATTTGTCTTCATGTCATCTTTCAATAGTATGTCTCCATGTGATGGGATAATCTTTGAACCGACATGCTCACACTATTTTGTTGTCATGATCTTTAGCATCAGAGTTTGCAGAAGCCGTGTTAAAGGTCTTTTAGTTGATCATGAGTTCATGACTTTGTTGAAGTACAATGATGATGTAGTGAGAACATGTGGTATAGGATTGGCATCTTTACTGCAACCAGCTACAGCATCCAACAGATACAACCGCCAGAAGTTCCTGCATACGACAGTTAGCAACAAATCGACCGGTACTTACAGGTTTGGACTTCGAGATTGTTAACAGCATAATGTGAAAACTTTCTCTAATCCGTACCAATACCGTTCCTAATCGAAAACCCACAGAGGGCTTTTTAAGATCATACCGTAGTACATCAACAATTAGGTGAGTCGCTGGAGATCAATCCACGACTGTAGACCGTTTGGAACCGTCGCGATCACTAAGCGTAATCCACAGGGAATTACCGAAGTGACCTGCTTTCAGGGCTGTTTGATGTTGACCCTGGCAGGAATTTCCATTCAATCATTGAGAATTACATTTGTAAATTCCCTCATAAATATTCTGGCAGATTGTTAAGATCTGCGTAGGACTCATGAGTTTACAACTGGTGTCCTTAATGTTGAACAACCAGTGTAGAAATAATTAGTGTTCCTATGAGATCTTTTCATGCATCTCGTGGCTCTAGACTCTATTGTGCGTTTTGATTTAGTGAGCGGAGGCTGGAGAGGACTGCCACCTTTTCAATATCATCTAACTCGGAGTGAGAGAGACGATAGGAATGTATTGAACTCCGTGACAATTGAAACAAGAATCCTTTGAGGGACCTTGAGTGGCTAGGGAGGGTTGTGCAGCGTATCACTGGGTCCATGATACTTTGTCTTCAATGCCAGCAATCAACTATGTGATTCTGACAGCATATGTATTGACCCGGTATCTGCCTAAGTTGTAAGGAGGGCTATTTCTTTTCACCCTTTCTCACTTTGTTTCTTTTTAATTCTTCAACCCCTTCAGTGCTTACCGAGACTTCATTACTAGAACCTTGTTGGGTTTGTTCCAGTACTAGCTCCATCTCAGTCGGCACTCTTCCCTAATTCACTTTTCTCCTTTTTTAATCATACCTAAGGACTTCTACACTAACTAGTGGATTGTCCCTGGGTAGATCCCTCCGGCTCTGGCGGGATCGTGAGAACTTGAGCCTAACCTAACCATCCTTATAACTCCATACATAAATTAAAATGGTCGGTCTTTGGTATTCTCCCACGATTGCCAAACCAAATCTTTGAAAAATCTCTCAAAGTGTTCATGATTCTGAAAACCCATTTTTGCTAACACTTGAGAGTTTTATATTTTTCAAATGCTCCCCCTCAACATGTGCTCGAATGAGTGTTTTATAAATTTGCACATGTCGGGTAGAGCTCGCACATTTTTGAATTGATCCACTTTCAGTGAACATGACCATTTCGAGACACGCTTACATCACTGGTTAGACCAGCTTGAAGTTATTACCGGGCCTGGTTAAGTTCACAGAAAGTTTCTCGAAATGGTACACTCTACTCAGATACGTCTTTTTCGAGACACGCTTACATCACTGGTTGGACCAGCTTGAAGTTATTACCTGGCCAAGACGCATCCTTTCGATTGATGACAGTTTGTGTTTCGTCAATTCATTGGTTAAGACTGAGCCATGATCACATGCGATGCCAAATCCTTTGCTCCCCCTCAATAAGTGCATTGATATAAAAACGAGTTTAGTACTTACGGGAGAGCTTACTTTCACTTTCAAAACATTTTGCCCCCCCTCATTATGTGCATTGATGTAGAAAATGAGTTTGTCACATACGGGAGAGCTTATATTAAAGTTCAAAACATCACATTTTATCAGATTTCATATTTAAATCACATTCTCTCCCCCGATCAAAAATTTCAAACCATTTGAGATTTGTGATCTCAATTGATTTAAATATGTAAGAAAAATATGGGAGAAAATGTGTCTGATTTGATTAAGTCGGATAATGGAACATACAATTCTCCCTCTTAATCAATGAGAGAGATTTACTGCTTATTATACACATTTCACATATAGACAGTTACAGTGTACATTCATAGTTAATTACATACAATAGTAACAAACAATCAAAAGATGTCAAAACAAAGCACCACTGAGCTCTCTCCATCCTGTTCACCATGTTCTTTTCAGCAAGCGGTAGTCTCCATCTCGATCTCTGCCATCGACAAAGCTTTCCAAGTTGCGAAAAATTCTCCTAGTTTTCAATCTTTGCTCAATTGCTCGCATAAACTCTTCACATCTCCGCACATCCACTTGAGTCCAGAATCGAGTGTTGTATCCTGGGTTTTGTGGATTGATCTTGACTTCTTTTACCCGAACATCCAATGCCTCATCGATCATTCTCAGGGTTCCATCACTAAACTTATGAATCTCGCTAAGCCGCACCATCCTTGGAGCCCCATGCCTGCTAGTAATTTTGACGGCTCTTGGAGATTCGATCACCTTGAAGTCGTGAGTGAACTCGAGACCTTTTCCTTCCCAGTTTGGTTTTGTGAGGTTGAGTTTGGTCTGGTAGCTCTCAATTCCAAGCTGAAAGTCACCTACCCTTTGTCTGACGACAAGACCCTTAATCCATAGGTTCACTGCAGCCGATAGAATCTTCCTATCATGGGAAGGGAGATGATCCTGGTGTCCTTGAAGATTCAGCAGAAAGAGATCCTCAAAATCTCCTGGTAGAAGATGTTTGAAATCACTTTCGGCAATGACATACTCCTTCTGATCAGCCCGACGAAGCACAACTCTCTTGAGATAATCATACCCGTACATATGTTGAACTTCAACCTTGATGACACTTAGAATCCTCAGATGCGAGCGAACACCTCTGCGATTACCTTCAGTTGCATGCCTTTCAATGTAGAACCGTTTCTTGTGAAACCACCAGTGTGTAATACCATAAGAGGCAGCTATATCGAATTTGTGTTCTTCATTCGCCCATATCTGATCAGGAACCATTTGTTCTAACTCAATGTCTGGGTAGTGAGCCGCCTTTATTTTAGAGATGGATAAAGCCTGTCTCTCACCTTTATCTCCAAATCGAATATAATCCAGATCGTTGTTGAAGAAGAAGTTGGCTCGAATTGAACGATGACCTGGCGGGCCTTCAAAGGAAAGAGGTCTGCTGACTTTGTAGGAGAGGATCTGGTCATTTACTTGATCAGTCAGTAGTTTGTGACATTCTTCCATCTGGTATTGTAGGTGCTGCACATCAGGATGGAACACTTTAACGATCTCATACGCTGGGCCTACCAGATCCTGAGGCGTGATACTTGGGATTCCTTTCTTTTTACAAAACCAGTTGATAAAAGCCCCCATAACACCAGTTTTTGCTAGCAGAGAGTTTTCAGGTGGAGATTCGTGTAGAGAAGCAATTGCATCTGCCCATTTGTTCTCAGGAACTATGGTTTCTGAGGTTGGAACTGACCAAGCTGGTTTAGGAATTGAAGCTTGATCTTCATCAGATGAGGGTTTCCACCAAGTTTGCATGTCTTCCTTAGTGGGACGATTTCTTGAGGAGCTTGAGACATTAGGTTCGTCAGTTCTCAAGAAATTCTTCCACCAATCTTGATCGGGGTTAACTTTTGGAATCTGTGCATTTGCTGTGTCAATTTCTTCATGAGTGTGTGAACCACCATCTTCAGTAACTGATTCTTCATGCATGATGTATTCTTCTGGAACATGATGAAATGAAGGCTTGAACTGGGTGTCAACAGTAGACCATGCAGTAAACCCAGTAGCAGAGACATTCTTGGATGAGCTGGGACCAGACTGGGGAGGAGCTTGATCTTCTCCGGCAGATGATGCGGAGGGGTGATGATGATAAGCTTGACCGTGAGTGGAACCTGAAGCTCCAGAAAATCCTGCAGCTCCAGACCCACCATCTGGAGGAGGAGGTGGAGGAGAGTGTGGGTGATGTCCAGGAGGTGTGGAGGGCTTGTCTTGACCCTTTTTCTTCCTTTTTTGTTGTTCATTAAGTTCTGTCATGAAGTGATCTCTGGCCTCCCTGTCCATCGATTTCTCCAAGGCTTCGTACAGATTCTGATGATCTTCATGACTTTTATACTGCCCGCTTTCAAACATTTTACTATGAAGTATAACTTTCATGTCGGACATGGGAAGATCTTTGAAGCGAGCTTGCAACGGTGCTTCCATTGCCCATTTGACTGCATCTTTAACATGTTAATCTATAGCAACAGCAACTTTTTGTTCTATATTGAGCTTTTCCATCTTTACCAATCTACGATCATAACTTGTCATCTTTTCTGTCATATCGGACAGAACCTTCAGAGCTTTTTCAAGTTTTGATTCTAAGTCTGATGATGGTTCAGTAGGTGGAGTTACTGTTGTAGTTGCTTCAGGTGAGGGGATTTCTATGATAGGTGTTGTTGTGGAAACCGGAGCTGACATATGTCTTACACCTGACATGTCTTGTTCTATATGCACTGACACCATTGACTCTACTTCTTTATCATCTTGAGTCTTTTCTGTCTCTGCAGCATTGTCGTTTGCCTTATCCACGAGAAATTGATCACCATAGTTGAAGTCTGGTTCTAGGTTCTTGAGAGATGACAGAGTGCCTGTAGACTCAGTTGGTTCATTGATGTGAGGCTGCTCATCATCTTTCATCTTCAAGTTCTCATGAACATCAGGGTATGCAGTAGCCACAAACTCATCATGTAGTTCTTGTTCAGGTTCTGATATAGTCTGAGATTCTGTGACCTGGGTTACATTGTCAATGCTTTCTGGCTCATTTTCTTTATCAACTTGGGCTTGCGGGATGTCTTCTTGAGGTTGTGGATCCCCCATTTGAGTATGTGAAGCCTCTTTCTCTGCATTTTTATCCAGGGTTAGTTGCTCATCAGATTCAGTGTCACTGGAATCGAGATCAGCATTTAAACTTGGGGATTCCATTTAAGCACTTTCAGAGAAATCCAGTGACTTCGATGATTCCGATCCACGCCTTTTAAGTATGAACATTGTTGTCGTCTTGGGCCCAGGAGATGAAATGGTAAGAAGAGTTTTAGCAGCTTGAACTGCTGTGGCCGTTCCTTTTCCCTTGTCCTCGACAGCAGGATGTAGATCACGACTCCCTGCATCAGGTTCCCTAATAACTACCACCTTCGTAGACTGTCTTGTTAACTCTGTGTGTTCTTTAGCACTGAGCTCCAAGGCTTGTTGGAGATCAGGATCTTCTTCGTCTCTCAGAGCTAGTTTAGGTATTACTACCTCATCCACATCAATTTGACTTTTAGACTTAGTCTTCTTTGATTTTAGCTTCTTGGTTGCAACCTTCCTTTTGAGTCTCTTGGTTTTCTTGGGAACCTCAACTTCAGTAGGTGCTTCCTTCCTTTTCTTTGCTTCTGATTGGCTTTGTTTGCTGGATTTCTGGGCTTCAGGTTCTGGAGATTCTGCTTCACCATGTAACTTATCCGAAAGGGCCTTTTGATATGCCTATACTTTTGTCAGATAATCCTCATAATAAGATGCTTGTCGAATCTTATCTGATAGAAGAGACTCAGGTATAAGCATTCCAAACACTTCTTGTGTGGTACCTTTGGCAGTCTATTTTAGATTTCCCAGAACGTGTTCATCAGCAGGCAGATGGAGAGGTGAGCCAGTTCTTGGATGAAATTTGTGAAGGGTGTAAAGGTGGTGAATTATCATCTTAGTGAAACGGATGCTTGGAATGATTAGTTTTCTAACTGACTTCTTGCTGGTCTGAGTTAGCTCCATTTTCACTTTGTCTTCCAAGAAGGTATGAATAGAGTGGGTGAACTCTTCCCAAATTCTTTCAGCAAAGTCTATGTTAGCACCTTTCACAATCCCCCATAGAATCTGAAGAACTGGAGCCCTTGGTCTTTCAAAGCCCGAGGTCTTCCCAGTAAGGCATAGGTTGATGATGGTGGCTAAGGTTCTCCATGGTTGATACAACTCATTGGTGACCACTGCAGATAGCCTGTTGACGGTTTTGGGATAGCCCAGGTCATTTACGAAGTTGATGAGAACCTCGGATGGGGGTGGTTGAGTAAATGGTTTATCCTTGACGATAGGTGAGACTTGGAGAGCATCTCTGAGAGTATCTTTGGTGAGTTCATACCATTGTTCATCTAATTGGCAACGGTAGCTTCCAGTATCGTTGTTGAGGTGGATTGTATTCCAGAACTGTTGGATGTATATGGATGGTATGGCTGCACATGCGGTGAATGCTCTGAAGAACGTGGTTCCCTTTAGTATATCTACTGCTATTTTGTATATGGGATTTGGTTGAGATCTTCCCATATCTATATGGCAGTTGCTCTTTCCAATAGGAATCCATTTGTCATATGAGAGAATTTGTTCGTCCGTACGAACTGGAGTTGGGATCATGTGGGTTTGTTCAGATGAAGCATCAAACACAGAGTATTCCATTAGATCTGCACACACACATATACAAACAGGACCAGCATATAAATGCAGTGGTAGACAGGAGCCAAGGCTCGAGGTTAGAGCATAACATTTGATTTCATAGAATGACACAGATAAAGAAATGGCACGATATTTAAGACCATGAAGCACAATATACAGATGAGTACACATAAGATATGATCACGGAAATGAATATCATAAGGAACTCAATCAACCAGGCTGCAATAAATCTGCCATATCACATATAGCATCAAGCTAGAAACACATAATATAGAATAAGATACAAGAAGCAAGTATGCCCTAACCCAACACTCAATGGTATACAAATCGCAATCTCCACAGAACTAGACATGTTGCATGCATCAGGTGATAATATTGCGTAATGGAGTTCCACACAAAACACAAGTTTGCTATTAGATCAAGTCACAACATAACACATGGCATATTATACTTGATTAGACAAAACACAACCATGCAACAGCATACAAACCGCAAGTATTATGAATCATGTTAATTGCAACTGTTTGGGGACAAAACGCAAGCATGAGCAATGACACAAAACGCAATACTGATCACAGATACTAAACGCAAGGATGAGCACTTAGACAAAACGCCACCTCGATCATAGACAAAACTCAACCATGAGCATATGGACAAATCGCAACCTCACTCACAGAGACAATTAGACAAAACGCCACCTCGATCAGAGACAAAACGCAATCATGAGCATATAGACAAAACCCAAGCATGAGTACAGACACAAATCGCTATGTTGATCCCAGAGACAAAACGCTACATTGACCAGACAAAACGCAACGTTTTGAACAGACAAAACGCTACTATGAATGTTCACTCAAAAATTCTCCTAATCATTCATTACTCGATGTATATGTGCTATTAATGATGCAAATACTCACAGCAAGCACACCATTGCATCTAATTCTCAACCCATATTAACTAAGGCTCAATATCGAGGGACACAACCCACCCATTACTACTTCTAACGGGTCTGATTCCCAAAGGACAAAGAGAAAACAGTTTATCAACACTATATACACCATAAGGAACACCCAATCGCATACTACCTAATCTAGATAAGCCTTTGACTAATTTTGGTCAAACTTTCTACGACTCAATCAACAATCCCGGATAATGAATACCAGATAAAGCAATTAACATATATAATAGGCATCTAAGCATCCTAACGTGTAAATCCCACCAATCAAATGGCAAAAAATATCACACTTACCACGGTACGATTATGAGGATGAACGATTAGCCTATATAGTGAAAAAATGTGTTGTGAGAATCTGTATAAAATGCAAGACATAGCCTTCTAAACATATAATCACTAGTTAATTACCTAAAATGATGCACGAGGATATGAGAATTGATCGATCAAAAGTATGCGATTAGAGAGAGAGAGAGTTGTGGTGATTTGTGTTTGAGGAGAGAGATACTTAAGGGACAAAACGCATCGATTCCTCATATATATTCTAAACTATTTTCAGAAATGACACTTTTGGTCCCTGTCCTTTTTGGATAGAGGACAAAACGCATGAAATCTAATTTTTATTCCTACCCTCTTTCAAAAGTGACATTTTTGGTCCTTGTCATTTTTTAGTTAGAGATCTTCTTACAAGATATGACATTTTAAGTCCCTGACTTTCCTATAAAGAAGAGTACTAACACGTTGGGAATCAATCTACACATGGGTGGGCTAACTTCCCAATATCCTAATGAGATCCCTGACAGATGCCATAAATTGCTATTGCTCTCCCCCTTAATCAATGACTTCATTCCTGTAAAGGAATAGAGGCGTTGATTGGGAAGCAATTTATCACTTGGTGAGACCAATAGTGAGTGTTTAGAGCAACATGATAACATCATGGGAACCGAGAAGATTTCTCTTCTTTTACACGAAATGATGCACTGAAGCGTACATCAGATCGATGAAACATGGATATGAAGTAATCCATGCCCAGGTGAACATCACCCGGTTGAAGGAACAGCTGTCTTTTCGGCGACATGCTTTCCCTATTGTATAGAGCGGGTTGCTATCTGAAGTAATAGCAAACCATTAAGACATGTTTTAACAAACCATTTTAACTTCAGCTCGAGCTTCATTTAAGGACCCGTGCCATTATTGAATGACATTTCTAGGTCCGTAAATGTTATCAATAAACAGACATGCCTAGATGAAACTATTTTTGGAATTTTCTATTTTTCAATTTTTTTTATGGTTTTTCTGGTTTTACGGATGTCTATATACAATTAGCAGGTTTTCTATATGACTAATTACAAGTTGGTATGAAATATAAACAAAAATAAATGAAGCCAAATATATACAAGGATACAAAACATTCCCTCCTTACAATCAATACGAGTTTTGAACTGATGTGATCAAAAATCATTGCCTCCATACATCACCGATGATTTTCTGAACCTCCTCAATGGGAGTTTTCAGCCCCTTTGGTCTCCACACATTGAGAACTCTTTTAAAGTTCTTTGTGAATGTACCTTCACTCATAAGTCGGTTCCCTGTACTAACATAGTAATTTTGTTCATATGTGTGTTGGTTAGTGACAGTGGTATCCAGTTTCTGCATTATCTTGCAGTCATTCTTGGGAACATTTTCTATGTCAGTAGGAATCCACTTAAGACGGATTTTCTTAAAGATTCTACCAGTAGGTAACCATCTTAGGCACACTCTAAAAGGGTTTGACTTCTTAGGTACCTTATGTTGGTTTTTGTGAATCATACAAACACTATAAACACTTAACCAAATAGATCACGCAGCGGAATAGATCTTTAAACATATAATTAATTAAACTAAATAGAAAAACGTACCTTTTGATTCCTAGCAAGAACAAGGAATCGGATCTCCAAGAACAAGCAATATAAACCCTAAGAGGGATTATATTGGATCGACACAAGGCAAACAAATACAAGCTAAAATAAGCTTGTTACCCGTTCTTGTACACACGTAATCTAGCTTCCAATGAGAAAAGCTAGGTTCAAGAATCACTAACAACCAAACACTTTGAATGCTACACTTGATTCGCCAAGTTCTATTGAACTTAAAAAATGGGTCGAACAAGGTAAGCAAGAAGAAGAGAAGAAGAGAAGTTTGGTTGAGTTAGGGATTCAAGATTAGGTGAAAACCCTAAACACAATGAATTGTATTTATAGGCTAACCCTAAGGCATAAAACTTGTTCCCTACTCTTCCAAAAATCCGGCCCCCTTCTCCCCTTGTGGGTTTCGGCCGACCCAACCCACCCAAGTGGGTTCTAGATCCTTCTTTCTCCTTTTTGCATAATTAGTCCTTTAACGGTCGTTATCTCTAACCCCGTTAAGTACTAACTATCGTTAAGTATTTGTTTTAGTGAAATGAATAAATATAAATATGAAATATATTTAAATTATTCAAACCATTGGAACTCTCACGCATTGTGTGCAATCCCGAGTCTCGGTTCGAAACCGGACATAAATATATTAAACGTTAAACACAAACTCTAACAGCTCCCACTTGGATAACGATTAATATAATTAATGACATGGGCTAGTCTAGCTTAACAGATCCCAATGCCCCCAGCTCGATCCGAGTATGGTTTTCCTGGAGAAAAACCACGTGATGATATAATCATCATACTTATCCTTTTGTTACTAATACCGCGTTAATTTGGATATGGATCTTTGTCATTCCATAATTAACAGTAGTTTCTCATTTATATACAATTGATCAAGATTACCAAAACATCTGAACGTCTTCCAGATAGACCTTGGGCGTGCGCACGCAAACATCTTGTCAATCCTACGAGTGGCCAAGCAGTATTAAACATCAACACAAAGTTGAAGGAACATATCCTTTATTGACTACAAGCATAACCCTCGAACTTTGCATCATTTCTGAAAATAGCCCTTATAACTACCTTTTACGGACAGCGTTAGACTATCTCACAGAAAATGAGCTACATCCTCAGCAATTTCTTGTATCTCAAGTCTGAGGATAAATATTCATGATATACTTGATGACTACGATCCATAAAGTATAATCATGCGGTTGGGATAAGTCCTATATTCAATTTATCCAATATTGAATATCATGTGACATTGGTGTCTCAACCTTACAGTACATTCTACCAATCCTCACATTTGTCTTAGTTTAATAATATTCCCATATTATTAATTGACAACGGACTATTTAGAATAAATTAATTATTCACGGATTTAAACATGCAAATATAGGACACAAATATTGATAATGATAATAAACGTTATCCGCACTTTATTTCATTAATCATAATAATTGTTTTACACGTCCCTATCGAAATACTAATCCAACAGATTTACATGAAACTATCTGCTAAACGAAGACCAATACCCTGAGCATGACGAGTAAACGATTCCTTAGGTAATGCCTTCGTGAAAGGATCAGCCAGATTATCATCTGTGTGAACTTTGAGTACTCTTATTTCACCATCATTAACTTGTTCTCGAACATAGTGAAATTTCCTTTTAAAGTGTCTGGCGCCTTTCATAACTCCAGGTTCATTGGCGAATGTGATTGCAGCAGAGTTGTCGCAATACACATCTATAGGTAATTCATTTGATGGCATCACTCCAAGATCCTTAATGAATTTCCTTATCCAAACAGCTTCTTGTGCCGCCTCCGATGCAGCAATGTACTCAGCTTCTGTAGCAGACATGGCCGTTATACTCTGCTTCTTACTCTTCCAGTCTACAACTCCTCCATTTATGACAAAAACGTAACCCGTCTGAGACTTTGTATCATCTTTATCAGTCTGAAAGGACGCATCGCAGAAACCTGTAACATTCAGTTCTGCGTCTGGATTTCCCCCGTAAACAAGAAACATATCTTTAGTATTCCTTAAATACTTAAGTATGTTTTTAACAGCATGCCAGTGATCTTTCCCTGGATTCTGCTGATAACGACTGGTCATATTTTGAGCGAACGCCACATCAGGCCTTGTACATCTAACTGCATACATGATAGATCCTACTGCCGAAGCATACGGAACTTTCTTCATGTATGCCACCTCTTCAGGTGTATATGCACACATTTCGCTGCATAAGCCGTGTTCTACTTGCATGGGCAAATATCCCTTCTTGGAATTTTGCATATTGAATCTCTTCAATATTTTATCCATGTAAGCACTTTGGCTTAATCCAATTAACCGCTTAGATCTGTATCGATAGATCTTGATTCCAAGGATGTAAGCTGCTTCTCCTAAATCCTTCATGGCAAAACAACTACCAAGATAATCCTTAACTTCATTAAGGCTTGGTATGAGACTTCCCATAATTAATATGTCATCGACATATAGGACAAGAAAAGTAGTGTTACTCCCACTAACTTTGTGGTATACACATGGCTCATCGAAATTCTGAGTAAATCCAAACTTCTTGATTTCCTCATCAAATTTCTTATTCCATTGCCTGGATGTTTGCTTCAATCCATAAATGGATCTTTGAAGTTTGCATACACGCTTAGGAAATTTTGGATTCACAAACCCTTCTGGTTGTGCCATATAGATGTCTTCATCTAGATGACCATTCAGAAAAGCAGTTTTGACATCCATTTGCCAAATCTCATAGTCATAGTAGGCAGTTATGGCTATAAGAATCCTAATAGCTCTAATGTCGACCACAGGAGAAAAGGTCTCCTCATTGTCAACACCGTATGTTTGGGTAAAGCCTTTAGCCACCAAACGAGCCTTATAGGTGTGTACGTTGCCATCCATGTCAGTCTTCTTCTTGAATAGCCACTTACACCCAACTACCTTAGCATTGGGTGGAAGGTCTAGTTCAATCCAGACTTTGTTGTCTTTCATGGATTGCATTTCCCCCTCCATGGCTACCTGCCATTTTTCCTTTTCAGGACTATCAATAGCAGCTCTATAGCTAGTTGGTTCATCAGTTTGATCCAATAGTATAGTTTCCTCATCATCTATGTTCAAACATAGACGTTTAGGAGACTTTGTAGATCTTGAAGATCTACGGACGGGTACCACTTCTACTTCAGGTGGAGGACCTAAACTTTCAGGTTCCACAGGAAGTGTGTTAGTGTTTTCAGAAGGTGACACATCTTCTTGATCATTTTCAAGATCATATACTCTCCCACTAAATTCTTGAGTCAAGAAACTCTCCTCAAGGAATTCACCATACCTAGCCACGATGACTTTATTTTCTGGTGGGAAGTAAAAGTAGTAACCCCTTGTTTCCTTAGGGTATCCTACGAAGATGCACTTAACAGATCTTTGTTGGAGCTTGTCAGGCGAGTCACGCTTAAAGAACGCCTCACAACCCCAGATCTTTAAGTAAGACAAGTTGGGAGCTTTTCCAGTCCATAATTCATATGGAGTCTTATCAACCTTCTTAGTTGGAACCATATTAAGTATGCGAACAACACTTTCAAAAGCATAATCCCAAAAGGATAAGGGAAGAGTTGTAAGATTAAACATAGATCATACCATGTCTAGCAATGTACGATTTCTCCTTTCAGATACACCATTTTGTTGTGGAGTATAAGGAGAAGTGAGTTGTTGGACAATGCCACACTCAACTAGGTAAACTTTAAACTCTTGGCTTAAATACTCACCACCACGATCGGATCAAAGGGCCTTGATGCGTGGTTTTGCGACCTTACAACAGGTTTTACCTCTCGAGGGATCTCAAGAGGCTTACAACCCCACCAGGCAGTGTACCTGACCGATGTAGTATAGTGTAGTGGTAAGTACGGGGGATTGATCGTTCTCCACAGGGAATAGTGTCGTTAGGATTGAAAAACTATTCTAATAGGTCTAGGGGTGAGAGAAGATTCTTTTTATGTTTTATGTTTTTATATTTTTATGAAAGCAAGTAAAAATCTCGGGTTTGAAAGAGTGGGCGGAATTAGTTGCTAGTCAACTAACCCAAGTAACTACGAATGCAAATAAAATAAAATAACTAAAAATGAAAAGGTGGTAAAACTTATGTGGAGAGAAATGTGTTTACTTAGATTTCCTTACTCCCTAACTATCTTTTACCGGTTGATTAGTGCGTATTAATTGCGTGGATGACGGGTGTATTCCTTAATACCAATCGTGGGGTGGCGTACGTACTTCCCCAACTCTATGAACTCCTACTTCACTCCTATGTCGAGCCGGCTAAGAAGCTCCTAACATGGGATCACTAGAATTCGCTCATGCATTAAATACAACCATAAAAACCTCAGTACGCATTGGTTCATGTTTCTTAAGACGTTCAAGCAAGTTACCGAATAGGAAGTTAGCCAGTTTTCTTAAGCCTAACATCGATGAACAATCATCCAATACAATTAATAACACACTAATAACCAATAATCAATAGTTAGGTTTCATTAGATCTAAGCAAACACAAGATAAATCTAGCCTAGCATGTTAATCAAAAGACAAGAACAAGATGTAATCAAACAACACATAGACATATTGAATGATTAAATAATCACTTATCTTCAATTAAACATGGGAGATCCAAGGGTATGAAAACCCTTAAAAATGGCAGAAATTCGTCTAGGGTTTCTCCTCCAAAATTACACACAATAAGTTCCACCCTCATGACAAAAAATTGCAAAACTATATATAGAGTTTAAGGGCTGACGGCGTCACGTTATAGATCCTGACGCCGTCACCTCGCCGCTTTTAGGGTTCCCGGATGGCCTTCCTGACGCCGTCCCTCTTTAGACCTCCAAAATCCGCTCTGGCTTATCAAGGCTTGACGCCGTCAGAAATGGGCTTGACGCCGTCCCTCTTTAATTTAAACCGTGATGGCCTTGATCACTTCAAAGGGTGACGCCGTCAGATTTTTCATGCAAAATTCTCTGGCTTATCATGAGTAATTTTCCTATCCACCACTTTTGCCAAGCCATGACGCCGTCTGGACCAATATCTGACGCCGTCAAAGGTACTTTCCAGCATAATTTTGAGACTTTGTCGTTTTCTTCACTTTTATGCTCCAAAAATGTCCAAAATGCTTCCTTTTCCAGATTTCTTCTCAAAAGTACCTAAAATGACAAAAGGAACGATTTAGGGCAATATTTGATCAAATAAATACGATTTAGGGCTTAAATGACCCCCTAAAAGCGGTACACTTTTCGCTTCATCAAATACCCTTACACTTGAGATTTGCTTGTCCTCAAGCAAATGCGCTTTTATTCTAATCAAAATACAAGTTAGGGGTCATTTAACACTAATATAAAAGTAATTACAACAAATAGTCGTTCCACTTTAATCATAATAAGCACGGAGATTATATACTAGCACCTCACAAGTAGTGTTTAGATACTCACATCTCTCAAGTGTCATCAAAAAAATCTCATAAATGAAAACGGATAATATCTCTCACTACCTGTCATAGCAAATAGATTACCATAGGCTTGGGAAAGGATCAAAAACCTCCTCCACTAGGCGTAAGCACCTAAGATAAACTATCAAAGAGGGCTTTTACATGGGTTATAACGTTAGGTGTAGGGATATGATAAACACGGTTTTGTTGGATAAGGGATATTTTACTGGTGGCGAGTTAAAGATCTTGATTAATTACATGTACTATACAATGTTGCTAAGCCAAGACTCGACTCAATCTTAAGCTAAAACCAAAATAACAAAAACATAAAATAAACATAAAATAAAACGGGATGGTAGTCCGTATGTTTTTTTTTTTTCTACTTTTGTATTTTTCTTATTTTTTTTTTATTTTTTTTTTGATTTTATTTTTTTTGACATACACTCTTGCCCTACCATCCAAAATAATACATCATAGGGGCGTTGCATCCCCTTACACTTGAACTTTTACATAACTTTACAAATACTATTCTAATGACTCGAATTAAGATAATTGAAAAACTTGGAGTACTTTTAAAATATTTAGCACATATGGGGGTAATAATGTTGTTCTTCCCCATTACTCCATTACACTAGTACTTTACCCATGAGTCCCAATCATCCCAAAACAATATGTACAAGGATATGACTCGACTTAGCAACCATGTAATCAACTAGATAATTAACTTGGGTTTAAACAAATGTTGTCACAATAATGCACTAAAAATGAGTGCATACAAGGTAGGCTAAGTCAATTTGGGTGTACATTTAAGTGGGGTGTAAACAAATTCTTCCTTTAAGTAAAATGCTTAAAGTTAGAAACGAAAAGATAGGCTCTGAGGGGTGTACTAGGGGTATCGTGTACTAAAAATGAGTACAACGCAAAGGGTGTGGGAGAATTACTTGACCAATGTAGCCAATGTAATTATAACAAAAACACAGGTGTAAAACAATGGGTTAATCCTAATGCCTCTTATCATGTAGTAAATCTAACTACACGAATGTAGTCTCACTTGTGGCCTCGGAATGGTCCTAACGCAAGTTCTAGAATCTAAGTGCTACCGGTACACACATCATAGCATAAATGCTTTTCCTACCAATTCTAGGGGTGAACCTCACATATTTTGGGGTGAAAAAATTTTTAGTGGTACGGTTTTGTGCTAGTCATATAACTCCTATCCGTGAGACGCTCATTAAGATCAAAGTTTCACTCCTAAATGTTGTAAAAAAATTTAAATTTGGCACTAAAATTGCCCTAACAAGTATTTATCTCAGTTTTATTACACATCTACTATTAAACAAACAAAAATCAAGTGCAATTGCATTCTCTAAAGTATCGTACTTTTACCCCCCCCTTACACTTAAGATGAACATTGTCCCCAATGTTCAAATAACAAGATGTAAAAGTATAAAGTAAAAGAATGAAATCAAATACTCCCCTGATTCGTTTGGTGGATAAAGAAATAACATGGTTAGATCTTCTTCCAAGGTAATGTTGAAGCTCCGCGACTAATGCATCGCCATAAGCTTGATTCCACATACATTTCCTTGTCCAAAATAACCTGTTAAACCTGAGAAAACAAACACGAAAACCTGCATAACTGATGAACTCAAATAAGTACATTTTATTACTATCATTTATCCTATTAATTTGACTTGTTTTACTATATTATGTATGAGGATTGATACTTAATTGTTTACTTTTGTAATTCTCAGGTAAAAACAAGCATTTGGTGAAACTTGGCGATTTTGGACTAATAATGGAGCAAAACGTACATAAAGTGGAAGTCTACTGACATGGACAAGATCAAGTCAATTCTGCTCCAGATGCGCCGCATCTCACTATCAACATGCGCCGCATCTCTATCAAGATATCACCAGATACGATCCAAGATACAAGAGGACATGCGCCGCATCTAATAAAGAGTTACGCCGCATCTTCTGGCGGTGTACGAATATTCCTGAATATTATAATCTTGGACCCCACGCGAAGTTAAGTACATGCGCCGCATCTACTTAAGTAGATGCGCCGCATCTTCCCTCAGACACAAACTATAAATACCCCTTTGACCAGACGCATTAAGAAGTTCGGAGATTCGGAAGTTCGAAAACCTAAAGACCGAACAGAAGAGAAGGACGAATTCAGTCAAGAAGGCAGCACAAGACACACCCAAATCGAAGATACAAGAGCTGTAAGAAGGTGCTGCATGTATTTAATTCATTAAGTAGTTTTGTTTTATTGTTTTAGCAAACTTTAATTCATCAGGATTGGTGGCTTGTGTAATGTGACAACGGAAAGATTGCACTCCCTTTAATACTTGCTTTCCCATCAATTAAAGTTTATATGTTGATGTCTTTGGTTACTACTTATTAGTGCATTGACCACCTCTGTGTTTATTAGTGGCTTGCGGGCACCCGACTGCGGGACAAGGTGTGGCTCCCACGGTTGTTTCTAAATTGATCACTTAGGAATAACTTTTAGACATAAGTCGTCATTAAGGGTTTACTCGCCGATGAGAATAGGACCAACGAGAAAGGGTTAATTACATACACTTCATATAAAGCTATCAATAAAACAAGTGACAATCTACTTAATCATAAGGACAGCCCTCTTATTGTCTCAAGTATCTATCTGTGTACGTGTGTGCTACTTGCTGATTCGTGCCTATTTGTTTATTTTATTATTTAATTGCAAACAAAACTGTGCCAGTCTCTCAGGCTGAAACCCCCTTGCGTTAGGATATTAAAATACTGATTAGATTAACTAGATTATACGTTCCACTCTTAGTGATCGACACTCTACTTACCATTATCTTCATACTGACCGGGTACACTGCTCGTTAAGTGTGTGTGTTATTGATAAGTCGGCTAAATATAAATTTAAAACTTGAGTAGGCATTAAAACTGCTAAACCGCAACGACACATCACGCGCATCAAGTTTTTGGCGCCGCTGCCGGGGAGTGAATTGTTATTTTCTGTTAATTTGATTAGTATTTTAATTAGGTTTTTCTTTTTATTAGATTAATTGCATCATTGTACTATTTTGCATATTTGTTGTATTGTGTGTTATTTGTTTGCTTTTGTTTTTGTGTGTTTTATTTTTGTTTTGTGTGTTTAATTTTTATTTTTTATTTTTCGTATTTTTCTGTTCTGCTATCGTTGTACTGTGCTAAATCAAACGATACGGCGCATCTGATCTCTCAGATACGGCGTATTGCGTTTAATTTTTTTTAATACAACGCGTTTAATTAATTCGATACGACGCATCTTTTCCCCAAGATACGGCGTATCTGTTTTTAATAAGAAAATTTTTCTAAGCGATAAAGTAATACGACGCATCTGCTTTTGTAGATACGGCGTATCTGTTTTGATAAAATTTTTTCTAAACGTTAACGCCATACGACGCATCTTCTTTTGAAGATACGGCGTATCTATTATTTTAATTAAAAACAGTTTGCGAATTATTAAACAAATACGGCGTATCGATTTCCGTCGATACGGCGCATCTTACTGAATCAAAAATCTTTTATTTTTAAACGTAACGAAAATGTGGCGCATTAACTTTTGTTAATACGACAAATATAATTTGATAAATATAGTTGATTTTTGATATTTACCTTGATCGGTCAGCTACTCTCGTGTGCAAGTTGTTTATTTTCAGGATAAATGATGACTCGAGCATCACCAAGAAAGATTACATTCTGAACCAAACCAAGAGACGCTAGCTGAAGTGACCGAACATAAGACGGAAAGAGTGGAGGAAAACTCAGTACTGGTAACATTGAACTTCTTAAATTCTTGAAATAGAATCCCAGGTAAACTCTACGATAATTCAACTGCCCAAAGGAAAGTTCTCTACACTATGATCTCAGTTTTATTATCCTTATTATACGTCTGATTCAATTCGTAATCTTAATTTTGTATGCTCAAAAACGATATTTGTTCCTAACCTCGGAATAAATCCTTATCCACTAAACAATAAGATTACGATTATTAATGAAACGTTTATGCCTATTACTCTTATTTTGAATTCATCTATATGGTGTGCCGTTTTTACCCAAATTTGATGTATAAGGAACTGTGTTGCGGAGGCCAAGGTACGTTCTTCATTTAAATTTCGTTAACTAACATAGAGATACGGCGGATCTAAATATCCGAAGCGCCGTATCCCTGACCAACTAGGACTTATTGACTAGTCAACGGAATTAACTAGATACGGCGCATCCCAATTTTCTAATACGGCGCATCGTGTCGCCTTATAAATACGACGGGAATACGCCGCATAAATACACACAGTTAAGAACACGCACTAAAATTATACTCAAAATCCGATCATCTTTCTTCAATCCGCCTTTAATCCGAGCATTAAAACATTCTCCTAATCACAAATACTAAGGTAATTGTTACATTTCGATTTAATTTTGATTAATACGAAAATTAGGGTTTATAGGATTGAATCAATTCGCGCGTAAACGATATAGGGATATGATTAGAACTTGGAATTAATTATTTCCCCTAAGTTAATTTTAGATTTGGACAACGAATTTGGCACTAATTGAATCGACCGAAAATTTAGGTTTTGGGTTTGATTTTGAATATTTAGCGGGAAGGTAAATTAGCTGTGGATGATTGAGATATTTGAACTGATATAAGGAGAATATTATACTGTGATATTTAGTGGAAGTTTACGTCACGGATACGGATTCTTGAAAAACGTGCCTAACCCTTTATTTTATGCTGATGTGCTTTTAGATGCGGCGCATCTGGGATGATTAATGCGGCGTAACGACCTATTTCAAAATTGCTAAAATTTTAGATACGCCGTATTGATTAACCTGGATACGACGCATCTCAATACGCCGCATTCCTTTTATTGCCCCGCATCCCTTATACTTTATACAGATACGCCGCATTGATTTAATCAATGCGCCGCATTTACCTGACTTACAGACTGTTTACTGACTTTGAATGTTTATTTCAGATGACACTACCAGATATCGCACAAAGGCACCAATGGTTACGATTCGAGAACATGGGACTTGCTGATGGCACTCTAGAGGATTATTTGCATAGGCTTGACTCAGTTTACTTCAAGAAAATATTCAGAGTCCAGGTTCTGAATTTTGACGATGTGGGATTGATAGGTGGTGGACATGCAGCTGCGAGCTTACAGCGTCGTATGGAGATGGTTGTTGTTGGAGGTGATGATGAGGTGGAGTTCAGGTCTAGTGCTTGGGAGCGACTGTTTAGGGTTGACGAGCCTCTGATTAGGGAGCTCATGCTGGAGTTCTTTAGCACTATTCATTACAGAGAGACGGATGTGGAGATTGATACAGCTGACACTCTGGTGTTCAGGTTAGGAGGTGTGCACAGGCAGATGTCGATGAGGCAGTTTATTTTAGCCTTGGGTTTACACACTGAGGAGGAGCTTGGATCTGCTGGGTTTGCCAGATACTGGGCTGAGAGTTTACGGGTTGTCCCTGACAGAGGGGTATTCAGTGATTATTGGTTTAGGATTTCTTCGGGGGGCGACATCACTACTTCCACCCCCTCATATACTTTGATCAGGGAGCCGATGAGGAGGCTGTGTCACAGGCTGATTGCACTTACTATTGCTGGGAGGGGTCAGTCGCCTGAAAAGGTGACCACTCTGGACCTCTTCCTACTTAGGAGCATGGATGAGGGGATGCCGGTGAACATCCCCCACTTTTTGGCACACTACCTCCACCGATCAGCTGCTGGGAGAGATCGGAGGAGCCACATGACTGGCGGGCATTTTGTTTCGAGGCTGGCCCGCCATTTTGGAGTTATTGGAGCAGAGATTCCAGCGGGGCTGGAGGTTGTGGTGGCTCGTCTCCCAGTTATTGATAGGGACTATTTGGTTAGACTGGCGATCTGCCAGGTGGCTGCTGGAGGCCACTTTTGGGCAGCATTAGGGCCCGCCAGAGCTGCAGGGCCAGAGGCGGAGCAGGGAGGACCTCAGGATCCTCCGGCTGCTGCTCCTGCCGACGAGGAGGTGCCACAGGCACCAGTACCCCCACGCACCGTGATTCAGAGACTCGACGCAGTCGAGGGAGAGGTGATGGTACTGAGGAGAGACTTAGAGTGGGTTGTCAGGAGTGTGAGCAGACTATTAGAGCATCAGGGTATCACCCACACCCGTCCTGATGGTACTGAGGTTACAGGAGTAGCACGTACGTACGAGCGCAGAGTCCGCCAGAGGACTGATGGAGCCAGCACCTCTGGGACCCATCCGGACGACACCGCTCACCCATGATCTTACCCTTTTGTTTTACTGACATTGTTCCACACATTATTATTATTTTTTGTGGATTGTACTTATCATTATTCTTATGTTTATGTTTAATGTTTCAGTTTATATTTCTTGTTATGTTTGGTGAAGACTGGCATTAAGTTCAGCATGAGAGTACGAGAGGACGTATGAGATTAGACCGTGGAACAAGTCATTTTTGCAACAGACTGTTAACAGTCTGTTTGGTTACTACATGCGCCGCATCTGCTTAAACAGATGCGACGCATCCTATCCTTTATTTCATTTTATTTTAAAACTTTTTATCAGTTATTTTAATGCGGCGCATCCCTGGTTAAGGATGCGGCGCATCTTTATTCTGATCCGTATTTATTCCAGGCTCGATACGGCGTATCTTCTTCAATAGGATACGGCGCATCGACTGACCTGATGATTTTCAGTTTTAATTTTTAAGTTTTATTTTTACCTAACTACTAATGTATTATGCAAGTTGAACCTTTCTTATCTTAGGTGTGTTTTAAAGTGTTGGTGGTATTATAGTTTCCTGAATTTCCTGTGGATACATCAAGTATGAAGCTTTAACGTTCTAATCCACAAGAAAGATGATTTTTGCTCATATACAAATGGAGGATCATACCGAGCAAATCTCAGGGGAGTTTTTCTGTTCTAATTCTTTTTATTTTCCAGTTTTTAACCTTTTATACAAACAACGAGGACGTTGTTTAACTTAAGTGGGGGGATAGGAGAATTAGAACACTTAACACTTACTTGTCCTAAACTTTTTCAAAAATTATGCTTAAAATGTGCTTAATATATCAAACTTAAAAATTTTTAGCATGTTTTTGTTTAAGATCTAAGTTGCATAACTGCACACATGACATTATTTTCAAAAATTGTGATTTTCCAAAATTCACAAATCTATGAGTGTGCCGGTGACTTGTAAACTTTAGAACTTGGCTTGTATACTATTCGAGACCACCATAATGAGTATTATTTATTTAATTGGAATGACTTGTCTAACTTGGTAAAATTCTAGGATTACACCCAAAAAGCCTTTATATGTTATGTGTTATTAGCTAACTACACTGGTTAGTTAACCCCCGTATAAAACCTTTTGTTACTCTCACTTTTAGAGTAAGATACCCCTAGAAAAACACTCAGAGCCATTCCTTTCGTTTCTTACACCTATGTTTAAAATGTTTCGTTACACCTTAAACCTTAGCCTACCCTGTAGATTAGAATCCGTGGTTGGTTAATTGCTATAGGCAGAGTGTGTTTCCTTACATTACCTGTGTTCGCGTGCGTAATTCATTATATATGGTTAGGTCGGGAAATTGCACAATGCAATTGGAGTGAAAGTAAATATTGTATATTTTGGAGTTTATTTTTCGTGTGTTTACTACTTTCACTATTTACCATTATTTCTGAAGTATGAAAAGTATGGAAAAATTATCCGGAAAGAAAGTTATAGTGATGTGGTGAAATTTTACACATCTATGTTTATGTTTCAAATTAAAAAAAAAAAAAAAAAAAAAAAAAAAAAAAAAAAAAAAAAAAAAAAAAAAAAATCGAAAAAAAATGAGAAAAGAAAAAGAAAGAAAAAAGAGTTGGATGCTTATTTTAAGCCAACGATGTAGAGTTATGTAAGTGGTTCATATGGCCACTATTTGTTGTATTATATCTATGGATTGAATGGGAATTGGCAGTTATGGGAATGCCAATTAAGGATTATTCTTTGATTAAGATTTTGTTGAGTATAATTCGTGTCTACCTAAAGCGTGTGTTTCAAGTGTTAAAGCGTGAGTTATTCAATGATATGAGTCTTATTCATGGGATGGTTGGGATAGTGATTAACCACACTTAGGATTTTAATTTATTTGTTTTGTTTATTTTTATTTTTACACCAATTTATATCCCAAATGTTATCCATACCCTGTATTGTTCTTTATCCAACCAAACCTTTGATTTATTGAGATTAGGGATTTGAGCAATCTTAAGTATCGTAGTCGTGGATTCGGCTATGTATTTATGATTTTGTCGCCCTTTTTGATATATTATTATTGGTGAAGTTTGGACCTATCTTTAGCCTATTCGAGTTAAGGATTTGAGCAATTGCAAGTATCGTGTTCGTGGATTCGATCATGTATTTGTGATTTTGTCGCCTTTTCTGGAATTTGAGATCGATAGTGTAAATAAGAATAATTAACCCTTAAGCCTAAAAACCCTTTTTACCGCTTTAGACTTGTTATTCCTTAGCTTTAGTGGTGGAGATGTGTATACTTGCCAAGCCTATGATAGAATATTCGTCGCGACTGGACAGTTAAACGATTAGGTTTGCTTTTATCGACTTATTTTATTTTACTTCTAATTCGTTAAGTGTTTAGTTGTGTGATTACGAAATAAACGAATACATGCTTAAATATAAAAATAAATCCTAACATCTTTTAGGATACATTTTCATGAGATTTAATCTAAGGTTTACTTGGGGACAAGTAAAGTTCAAGTGGGGGGATATTTGATGAACTCAAATAAGTACATTTTATTACTATCATTTATCCTATTAATTTGACTTGTTTTACTATATTATGTATGAGGATTGATACTTAATTGTTTACTTTTGTAATTCTCAGGTAAAAACAAGCATTTGGTGAAACTTGGCGATTTTGGACTAATAATGGAGCAAAACGTACATAAAGTGGAAGTCTACTGACATGGACAAGATCAAGTCAATTCTGCTCCAGATGCGCCGCATCTCACTATCAACATGCGCCGCATCTCTATCAAGATATCACCAGATACGATCCAAGATACAAGAGGACATGCGCCGCATCTAATAAAGAGTTACGCCGCATCTTCTGGCGGTGTACGAATATTCCTGAATATTATAATCTTGGACCCCACGCGAAGTTAAGTACATGCGCCGCATCTACTTAAGTAGATGCGCCGCATCTTCCCTCAGACACAAACTATAAATACCCCTTTGACCAGACGCATTAAGAAGTTCGGAGATTCGGAAGTTCGAAAACCTAAAGACCGAACAGAAGAGAAGGACGAATTCAGTCAAGAAGGCAGCACAAGACACACCCAAATCGAAGATACAAGAGCTGTAAGAAGGTGCTGCATGTATTTAATTCATTAAGTAGTTTTGTTTTATTGTTTTAGCAAACTTTAATTCATCAGGATTGGTGGCTTGTGTAATGTGACAACGGAAAGATTGCACTCCCTTTAATACTTGCTTTCCCATCAATTAAAGTTTATATGTTGATGTCTTTGGTTACTACTTATTAGTGCATTGACCACCTCTGTGTTTATTAGTGGCTTGCGGGCACCCGACTGCGGGACAAGGTGTGGCTCCCACGGTTGTTTCTAAATTGATCACTTAGGAATAACTTTTAGACATAAGTCGTCATTAAGGGTTTACTCGCCGATGAGAATAGGACCAACGAGAAAGGGTTAATTACATACACTTCATATAAAGCTATCAATAAAACAAGTGACAATCTACTTAATCATAAGGACAGCCCTCTTATTGTCTCAAGTATCTATCTGTGTACGTGTGTGCTACTTGCTGATTCGTGCCTATTTGTTTATTTTATTATTTAATTGCAAACAAAACTGTGCCAGTCTCTCAGGCTGAAACCCCCTTGCGTTAGGATATTAAAATACTGATTAGATTAACTAGATTATACGTTCCACTCTTAGTGATCGACACTCTACTTACCATTATCTTCATACTGACCGGGTACACTGCTCGTCAAGTGTGTGTGTTATTGATAAGTCGGCTAAATATAAATTTAAAACTTGAGTAGGCATTAAAACTGCTAAACCGCAACGACACATCACGCGCATCAATAACATCGGCGGGATAAACTCTATATAAGGATATAATGCTTGTGGAATGATAATTTTGCAGATTCCTGGAGATTATAAGTTAGAGATTTAATAAAAACTTTTTATGAAAACAAAACTTTCAAAATTTTCAGAAAATTAAAACCTGACGCCGTCAGGTTGTAAGTCCTGACGCCGTCAGAAATAATCTGACAGAATTCTCATGTTACGTTTCCGGAAATTTTTTGGAAAAACCTATACCTTACTTCCTGGAATTCCTGCAAAACATCATTATGACTCGATACAAGCATTTGACTCAAACAAATACTAATATGTATGTTAATTTAATATTATTACGATTCATGTTCATTTGTTCTAATAAACCGATTTAGATTTCCCTTACACTTAACTTTTGCAAAATACCTTTATATGTAGTTAAGACGAAGTTAAAAACAAAATAAAGCATTTTCACAATTTAGTTTTCAACATGAATCAATAATAATAAAATTTAAACATACATACGGAAGCAAATAAAATCAAACAAACAATTAAATAAACACACAAAGCAAATAAAGCTTGGGTTGCCTCCCAAGAAGCGCTTTTCTTTATTAACGAGTCTTGTAGCTAGACTCAAAGTCACGTACATTACGTGATTCCATCATTGGTCACGGTTTCTAGGCCATTCTCCTTTCCGGTTTTATACTCCGGTCCTAATTTCAAACAATCCTTGTAGAAACCGGATATCCTTCCCATAACATAGTCTACTCCTTTATTTCTATCCTCATCATTCCTATAGTAGACCGCTTGCTTAAGCTCCTTCTCAACATTTGACAAGTGTTGGAATTGTTCTATCTTATATGGCATTTGGTAGTTTACCCCATCGGTCTCATCCTTATATCTAACTATCCCTAAGGAACGTTCATAAGTCATTCTAGAGACCTCAACAAATGGTTTTCCAAAAACCACTTGAGTTAAGGATGCATCGACTATTGGGCGGATATCTTCTACAATTACAAAGTCGGTGACATAGGTGAAGTTTCCTACATAAACCGGTAATCCCTTAACTCTTCCCGTGAAGTTACTCATCCAACCCTTGTCAGGGAACATCCTATACCCAAGTTGATTTTTCATTATCAAGTTGTAGTGGGCTCTAGTCATGATATTTATGGGTGATCTAAGGTCGATGTAGGCTTTCCACACATGTAAATGTCCGATGTTGCATGGTATGTTGAGATTAGAAGGGTCGCCTATTTTTATAATTGGTCTACCTAGGAAGTATGGTGTCTCGGGGTCATCGAATAAGTCTGTATGATATGCGCGCTCTTCCTTAGTGGGTAGCCTATTGAAGTAGTCCTCATCATCATCCACTTCTTCAATCTCACTTGTCCTAACTTCCTTATCAACCTCGACTTTCTTAACCTCATTCATAGGTTCACTATTATCTTCATTCCTATTAATCGGTTTGATAGTGACAATGTTGACGAAGTGGACATGTTTGGATGAAGAGGGGTCTTTTACTTGGGGTCCGCTATTTGTGTTCCTAGCGTCCTTATGTGGAGGTGATAGCACTTGGTTATTGAGGGCTTTCAATAAGTTGTCAATTTTATTGGTCATCTCCGTTTGTTGTTGATTGAATTCGGATTCAAACTTAGCTATCCGAGCTTCTTGAGATGCCATAAATTGGGACATCAATCCTTCAAAGTTATTGGTACTACCATAATTGTTGGAAGGATTGTTATTGAAAGTACGGTTCGAGTTGGAACCGCTTGATTGGAAACGATTAGGTGGGTTGGAAGAATTGGGTTGTGGTGCGTTTTGGTTTTGTTTCCACCTAAGGTTTGGGTGATTTTTCCATGAGGGGTTGTATGAATCACCGTAGGGGTTTGGCTCGGGTTTGAAAGTGTACCACTTGTCTCCCGCTCCGTCGGTACGCGAGGATGCGTAGTCCGCAAAAGCTTGTTCGGAGAGTTCCATGCAATCACGAGTGTCGTGGGGACCACTACATAATTCACATGAAGAAGTGATTTTGTTCACTTGGCTTGAAGGTTTAGGAGCCTCTTAGGATTTCATAAGAAACTTGACTTGGTCTTCAAGTTCTATGATCCTACGGTCGGAAGTGCTTGAATTATTCGAAGGCAAAGATATTGCCTTGACCGTTTTATTCAAATCACGGGGATCACTCCAACTTTCGTTGTCATAAAGAGCAAGATCCTCTAGGAGAGCCCATGATTGTTCCGCACTTAGATCACGTAGCTTACCACCGGCCGATTGGTCAATGGTTTGCCTCGTGGAAAGATTGATATGGTCATAGAAGATTTGGACTTGGAGCCAAAGTTCTAAGCCATGGTGAGGGACTTTTTGGAGTAAGTCCTTGAATCGAGTCCATGCCTCGTATAGGGTTTCGCCTTGACGTTGTTGGAACATCAAGATATCATTCCTTAGCTTGGTAGTTCTTCCCGGTGGGAAAAACTGAGCAAGGAAACGAGTGGTGAGATCATCCCAAGAGGTGATGGATCCTGCGGGTAGACGCTCTAGCCATTGACTAGCTTGGTCCCGCAGAGAGAATTGAAAGAGACGCAGTCGGGTCGTCTCTCGAGTGGCAACATCAAGGTCTATGGAATCAACGATTTTGAGAAAGTCCTTGAGATGTTGATTAGGATCTTCAGAACGAAGTCCATGGAATGCGCATCCGCTTTGCACCAACCGGATGGTGTCGGATCGCAAGGGTGTGACATTGGCTCCTTGAGTGAGCTCAATGGTGTTTCGATAGCCATGGTGGCTAGGACGGGAGTACTCTCCTAAGGTACGGGCTCTAGGAGGTTGTGGTGGTTGTTGTGGTGGTGGGTTGTTGGGATCAAGGATATTACCATCTTCCATGATGTCGAATGGTAATGGTTACGAACAAAGAAACGAAGAAAAAAGATAGACTAAAGAAAACCTAGAAAAATAAAATAAAAATCTCACTAGAAAGGAATCTAGTGAGTAGACCTATAAAATAAAAAATTCAACCTAAACAATAACTATTCCCCGGCAGCGGCGCCAAAAACTTGATGCGTGGTTTTGCGACCTTACAACAGGTTTTACCTCTCGAGGGATCTCAAGAGGCTTACAACCCCACCAGGCAGTGTACCTGACCGATGTAGTATAGTGTAGTGGTAAGTACGGGGGATTGCTCGTTCTCCACAGGGAATAGTGTCGTTAGGATTGAAAAATTATTCTAATAGGTCTAGGGGTGAGAGAAGATTCTTTTTATGTTTTATGTTTTTATATTTTTATGAAAGCAAGTAAAAATCTCGGGTTTGAAAGAGTGGGCGGAATTAGTTGCTAGTCAACTAACCCAAGTAACTACGAATGCAAATAAAATAAAATAACTAAAAATGAAAAGGTGGTAAAACTTATGTGGAGAGAAATGTGTTTACTTAGATTTCCTTACTCCCTAACTATCTTTTACCGGTTGATTAGTGCGTATTAATTGCGTGGATGACGGGTGTATTCCTTAATACCAATCGTGGGGTGGCGTACGTACTTCCCCAACTCTATGAACTCCTACTTCACTCCTATGTCGAGCCGGCTAAGAAGCTCCTAACATGGGATCACTAGAATTCGCTCATGCATTAAATACAACCATAAAAACCTCAGTACGCATTGGTTCATGTTTCTTAAGACGTTCAAGCAAGTTACCGAATAGGAAGTTAGCCAGTTTTCTTAAGCCTAACATCGATGAACAATCATCCAATACAATTAATAACACACTAATAACCAATAATCAATAGTTAGGTTTCATTAGATCTAAGCAAACACAAGATAAATCTAGCCTAGCATGTTAATCAAAAGACAAGAACAAGATGTAATCAAACAACACATAGACATATTGAATGATTAAATAATCACTTATCTTCAATTAAACATGGGAGATCCAAGGGTATGAAAACCCTTAAAAATGGCAGAAATTTGTCTAGGGTTTCTCCTCCAAAATTACACACAATAAGTTCCACCCTCATGACAAAAAATTGCAAAACTATATATAGAGTTTAAGGGCTGACGGCGTCACGTTATAGATCCTGACGCCGTCACCTCGCCGCTTTTAGGGTTCCCGGATGGCTTCCTGACGCCGTCCCTCTTTAGACCTCCAAAATCCGCTCTGGCTTATCAAGGCTTGACGCCGTCAGAAATGGGCTTGACGCCGTCCCTCTTTAATTTAAACCGTGATGGCCTTGATCACTTCAAAGGGTGACGCCGTCAGATTTTTCATGCAAAATTCTCTGGCTTATCATGAGTAATTTTCCTATCCACCACTTTTGCCAAGCCATGACGCCGTCTGGACCAATATCTGACGCCGTCAAAGGTACTTTCCAGCATAATTTTGAGACTTTGTCGTTTTCTTCACTTTTATGCTCCAAAAACGTCCAAAATGCTTCCTTTTCCAGATTTCTTCTCAAAAGTACCTAAAATGACAAAAGGAACGATTTAGGGCAATATTTGATCAAATAAATACGATTTAGGGCTTAAATGACCCCCTAAAAGCGGTACACTTTTCGCTTCATCAGGCCTTAATCTTCTTTCCGAGTTGTAATTCTACTTCATTTTTGAAAACCTTGAATGTCTCAAAGACTTCATGTTTGTGTTTAAGTAAATAAACACAACCATAACGACTATAGTCATCTGCGAAGGTTAAGAAGTAGGAAGCACCGCGTTTTGACACGTGTCTAAGTGGACCACACGCATCCGTGTGTATTAATCCAAGTAGATCTGAAGCCTTCTCCATATTGCTATGGAAAGGTTTCTTTGTCATCTTCCCAGATATGCAAGATTCGCATTTATCAACTGAATCATCATTGATATTTGGTAAAAGCCCATCACGTAGCAGCTTTTCCATGCGTTTCTTGCCTATGTGGGCAAGGCGACAATGCCATAAATAAGACGAATCCAAGTTAGACTTGGTTCTCTTATTCCCGATGCTATACATATAATTATTTCTATTGGATACATGGTTTTCCATGTCAATTTCAAACACACCATTTAACGGAATAGCATTAAAGTAAAAAAATAGAATTTAAAGAAACAGAAATTCCATTATCATTAAAAGTATGCTTAAAACCCAAATCCAATAACAAAGAAACTGAAACGACACCTCTAACAATAGAAGGTGCGTAGTGACAATTGTTCAAAACTAATATTAAACCAGATGGTAAAACTAGCTCAAAAGTCCCTATGGCTTCTACTGCTGCACGTATTCCATTACCCACGTACAAGTAGCACTCGCCATAGTTCAGCTTCTTCGCTCCTCTAAGCCCCTGTGATGTATTACAAATGTGAGTACCACATCCTGTATCATATATCCAGGCATTTTGCTTACGAGGAAAAGAAAATAATTCAACCATAAAAATACCTGAAGTGCTGGCGCCCTGCCCAGCCTTGGCATTCTTATTCTTGCGACACTCCTCAAGCAACAACGGACAGTCTCGCTTCCAGTGTCCAGGAGTGTTACAGTGGTGACAAGTAGCAGCATCCTTCTTAGGATAATCCTTCTTAGGAGGAGGATTCTGCTTCTTCGGCTTCTGCTGGTAAACCACAACCTGTTTACCCTTATCAGCTTTAGCCGCCTTTCCTTTCTTATTCGCATTCTTCGGTTTACCGGGCTTAGCTACTCTACCACCTCTAATAGCCATAACAGCAGGTGTAGCAGGTGTAGGAGCTTTCTTAGTGAGTCCCTTCTCATAATCAATGAGTAATGCATGCAAGTCAGAAAAAGTTGTCTTCCCCTTGTAATGCATATTAAAATTGCGCACGAATTCACCATATAAATCATCATTGAGAGATTTGTTGATCATGCCAATTTTTACAACCTCCACATACCCGCATTCAAGTGCATCCAGTTGGTCAAGATAACCTTTCACTTCAAGCACATGAGTACTAACGGGTGTTGCTGCATCCTGCTTGCACTTGCCTATTGCATCAAGTACATCAAACAATTCAGCCATGTGAGGTTTTTGAAACATACGTTGCAGTTCCTCAATCATATCTTTCGGGCCATATTGCTCAAACTGTTTGACCAGCTGAGTTTCCATCCCCGATAGCAGGCAACATCATTGTGCCTTTCATAAGCTTCATTGTACTCCCTAAGTACATCAGTAGGGGAGGTAGCAGGTGGAGCTTGCGGAAGAGGCTCACTAAGACAATCCCAACATTTGGCTATCCTAAGGACAAGCCTTAGATTACGATACCAATCGTTAAAGTTCTTAGTCCCAGTCAGTTTTTCCTTTTCAAGCATCATCTTGTAACAAGGAGTTAATGATGATGACGAGTTGACGGGTTGGGCCATTTCTACAGAAAAAGTTCAAAAGTTAGTACTTTCGATAATAAACATATCAAGAAAATTAAACACCCATTGGTTAAATAACCATTTAATTTTCATTGAAAACTAGGATCCTAATTGACGTCGTTTCATTACATCAGCTAAGGCTGCTAGCAATGAAAATACTCAATAAGGTACGGGATCACCCAATTGCCAATATCAAATTGCAATTCCTAGAATCATGGGACTTGCATTATATTGCCAACATCAGTTGCAAAATGTAAGCATGTTTCATCCCCAAATCTTTATGCCTTGACGCCGTTCCATTACATCAGTTGAGGCTGCTAGTAATGAAAGTGCTCAATTAAGTTAACCAATTTAGAAACGTGTAAATTGACGCCGTTCCATCACATCAGCTGAGGCTGCTAGCAATGGAAGTGCTCAATTTACCCCTATCGAATCCATTCTTTGAATCATCACATCAGCTGAGGCTGCTAGCAATGATAGAATTTCATCTTAGGTGTTTCCGTGTTAATTGGTCGGCATATTACTTAAATTTATAGGGTAATAAATTTTGATGTGTATAATCAAAAAATATGTACAAAGATGTCATGCATTCATCTTTGTATCATATGGTTTTCAAAACAAAATGCCGTTTACTCATTCGTAGCTCAAATCATCAAAGTTTTTAATTGAGGCGCTGAAAAACTTACAGCTTTGCCTTAAGATGCTTCGTATTTATCATGGTGTACTTGGTAAGTCTAAAATTGGCGCACAGGCGGGCGGAGGGGCGACAGCCGCCGAAGCTGGTTAAAACCGTGCCCCTTTTGGATGACAATTTAATGTCAAGCCTCCTAGAACCTACTTTATAGTTTACCAATTTTAGGTCCGCCGCTTCGACCACTTAATACAGTCGCATCAATCAACTAAAAAAATATGATTTTCTTGCTAAAACAATTTTATGTAGTAAACTATATATTGCTAGTCTCGCCTGGGAGCAAATTACCGTGCGAAGCGAACCACTGTCGGCACTTAAGACTTGGCAATAAAAGATTTACCACAAAAAGGTTTCATAGTTATTAGTCTTATTTATTTTTATTATGAAAATTACCCTCTTTTTGTGTTGCAATCCATCATAATATATAAACACAAAAGATCAAGTAATTACAAAAAATAAATAAACACATAATAACAAATATATGATCATCCACGATATCATATAGCCACATGCAAACCTTTTTCAATAAATCCTAATTAATAATTCTATGTGAAATTTATTATTGTATAAAATTACCAAAACTCCCAAATCGGTTTTCGTTCCCATTGTATCCGATTGGACCACATACGCCAAATAACTTGGCCGCGTAAGTTTTGGTTAATTATATACCATATTGCACATAACATATTAATTATATATATTGAGGTCTTCCCCAATTTAAGATTTATTTTAAATCATGTAGCATAAAAACATCAATCAAACGCACGTACAAATCAACCATGACAAAAAATGCAAGTTTTTGTCATGGACACCATATTGATCACATAATCATGTAGTCCATATTATTATGTCAATATTAATTTTAGTACGTTTTCTAATTAATGACATCTCTTGTGTATTCATTAATTTTGCACATAAAAAATTAAATGTAATCCTAGGATTTTCTACAATTTTTATCATTACATAAAACCCTAAAAACCAATGATCGGTGTCGACCCATTATGGACAAAGATTATGGTTTTCATAAAAAATTAAAACCCTAGATTATGTATAACATGTAGAGTTCCAATTTTTATGTGTTTAGTAATTAATTACATGTTTTAAACCGTAGCTCTAGATGCCACTGTTGGTTTTTGTGAATCATACAAACACTATAAACACTTAACCAAATAGATCACGCAGCGGAATGAATCTTTAAACATATAATTAATTAAACTAAATAGAAAAACGTACCTTTTGATTCTAGCAAGAACAAGGAATCGGATCTCCAAGAACAAGCAATATAAACCCTAAGAGGGGTTATATTGGATCGACACAAGGCAAACAAACACAAGCTAAAATAAGCTTGTTACCCGTTCTTGTACACACGTAATCTAGCTTCCAATGGGAAAAGCTAGGTTCAAGAATGACTAACAACCAAACACTTTGAATGCTACACTTGATTCGCCAAGTTCTAGTGAACTTAAAAAATGGGTCGAACAAGGTAAGCAAGAAGAAGAGAAGTTTGGTTGAGTTAGGGATTCAAGATTAGGTGAAAACCCTAAACACAATGAATTGTATATATAAGCTAACCCTAAGGCATAAAACTTGCTCCCTACTCTTCCAAAAATCCGGCCCCCTTCTCCCCTTGTGGGTTTCGGCCGACCCAACCCACCCAAGTGGGTTCTAGATCCTTCTTTCTCCTTTTTGCATAATTAGTCCTTTAACGGTCGTTATCTCTAACCCCGTTAAGTACTAACTATCGTTAAGTATTCGTTTTAGTGAAATGAATAAATATAAATATGAAATATATTTAAATTATTCAAACCATTGGAACTCTCATGCATTGTGTGCAATCCCGAGTCTCGGGTTCAAAACCGGACATAAATATATTAAACGTTAAACACAAACTCTAACACCTTAGGGTGATTACGAGAGGTGTTATCTTTTCTTTCAGTACTAGATCCACCAGGCTTCTTAGGGTGCTCTAACATTTCTACAGGCCTGTTGTGGTTCCTGGTTGTAATGGAATGGACTATGACATGATCATTTCTTTCCCTAGCTTGTGTAATGTGAGATTTATCCTGAAAGTGACATTTAGCTAACTGGCCCTTATGTCTATGTTGTGAAGTGACTGGTTTTGGCAAACTCTGAACCTTATCAACTTGGGGGGAACACCTTGGATTAGAATCAAGTGTTCCCAAGACAGATGGTTTGTCAAACTTAGTGTTCACACAATTTATAACTGACTTCTTTAAGTCATTCTTAAGGGCAGCTATAGTGAGGCTTTTCCTTAGAATTTATGCTTTGAGTATATCATTTTCAGCTATCAAGGATTTTGATCGTTCAGTCCCCTTAGGCTTGGTTTCCTTAATGGAATCACACCGTTGTTTACATTGCAACCGTAATGTTTCATTTTCAGTCTGTAACTCAACTACTTTATCAATACGTGTGGTTTTAACATCATTGTTCAGTTCATGCATTTCAATTAACTTGGTTTTTAAGTTGTTAATTGTTAAGTTCTTGGCCACCAGCTGATCCTTCAAACTGTTTATCATAAAAAATTCACGAATTTCAGGAATTCCTGATTTTTTGTTGACAGGTTTGTTTGAAGACTTTCTTTCATTTGTTGCATTGAGATTTCAAGATCAATACAATGTTTTTCCAGTTGTAAGAACCTTTTTAAAAGTTCATCGTAAACCCTTTTTTCAATCTTATCATGTGATTTGAAAGAATCAGCTATAGGCACAGAGCTTGACAAAGACTCGAATTCAGCATCCTGACCAATGTATCCCTTTCTTTTACTCATATGAGTTGAATCTGGAATGATATCGCTATCAGTCTTTTCCAACTCATAAGTGTCATAAGTAGGTTTACATTGATCGGTGTGTTGAAGTTCATCAGTGAGGACTAAATGTAGATCAGATTTATATACCACAGTAGACGGTGCCTGTTGATAATCAATTTCATTAACTCCTGCGTTGACACCATCATTTGATGTAACTGATCTTATCTCAATCTCAACTTGATTAGCCTTTTCCTCAATGAACCCATTAACATCCCTTATCAGTTGCAGCAGTGTAGTTCTGAACAATGCAATGTTTGTCCCGGTGTTCTTAGCAAAACACTCCTTTGTTAATTGACTATCATATTCATAGTCCATGGTATATTGAGAGTCAATGAACACTTGAAGTTGGTTGTTGATCACATTGAGAGCGAATCTGGATTTTGCTTCAGAAAATTCTACTTTGTCCAGTTGCTGTTCTAGTTGATCAAGGTATAGTGTCATCTTGACTTTGAATTCATTGACTTCTTGACCAAAGAGTGTCGCGAAAGCCCGTGTGTACCCCATCACATATTCAGATTTTACAAACAAAGCTTTGATGTGTGACTGAAGTGAGCGGAAACATGCAACTTGACTTTCCTTTTCATTAATCAACTGCATGGACTGACGGCATTCTTCCATGTGTGATTGTAAGCATGGCCCATTTACTCCAGCAGACTCAGAATCACTCGCTTCTGTATGAAACGTGTAATTGGATTTCCCATGATCTTCATTAGCATCGTACAATTTAAGCACCTCTGAGATGAAGGGGTCTGAATTAGTGATCATTGTTAGGTTCTGATTTGTTTGCAACATTTTACCCAGTATCAAAGAAATTATACCCTTGAGGACACAAATCGCAGGACACAACTCGCACCCTTGAGGACACAAAACGCAAACACAAAAATCACGACTTCTGAGAACACAAGCCGCAACAGACAAGTCGCACCTTCTGAGGATACAAAATGAAACAGACAAATCGCAGTACAACAAGTCGCAAACTTCAGAGGACACAAACAGCAACACACAAATCGCTACCTCTGAGAGCACAAAACGCAACAAACAAGTCACACCTTTGCTTGACACAAGCCGCAACAGACAAGTCGCAACTTTATGAAAACTCAAACCGCAAGTCACAAAAAGACAAGCTGTCACTATCAAGGACAAAACGCAACTTCACTACACGCCAGACAAGTCGCTATCGTAGCGTTTTGTCGTTACTGCCAAATCTGGTAAAAAGACAAGCCGCAACTTTGAGGAAACACAAACCGCAACTTTTCTTTACTCCACAAGACACAAAACGCAACTTAGAAACTTCCACCGTAGGACAAACCGCAACTAAGAACACACCCTTATTTTCACTTCGAATCTTCCAAAAGCAACTACACCAATCCACAAGCTATGATTCCAAGCACCAAGAACTACTCCTATGTTATCTTTAAGCTAAAAAGTACAAGATCTAACACCTTATACCATCAAAACAAAGCACAAAATGGAATATTTGAGGCAAAAAACAATTTGAACCAAATAAGTCCCAAACACCACGAATTTGTGAATAACTCCTTATATGAACCTAACCATGGCTCTTGATACCAATTGTATGTTATTCACAAGCAAAGAAACTCAAGTTTGGGAGCAAAGATGGATCGAACAATAAGAAGAAGAGTAGAGAGAAGTGAAAGGGAAAACTTGAAATGTTAGATTAGAATGTGAAAGTAGCAAGAGTTCCAACCCTTCCCAAGTGTGGGAAGCGCTTTATATACTATCTAATATTTGTGCCCCTAGTGGGCTGTGGAGTGAGCTGACAGTAGGGAAAGCCCCGACCCACTCCACAAATATATGTAACTATACTAATAATACTAATAGTACTAAGCTAATATAAATAAGCCTACGAGCTATGTGAATGCTAAATAGATGCTCGGGGTGACCGAGCCTTCATCTGAATATTTATATTCCTAACACAAGAACTGCACAAATTAAGCTATAAAAAATATACAAGAATGTTAACATAGAGCCACTTGGTTAAAATTAAAAGCCTATACTTTACTTTTCTGTTCAACCGAAGATATATTGGAGGCGGGATCAAAGGTACAATTAAGATCACGTGGTCTCGTGACTAGTTACAAGAAAACATCATTGACCGTGACAAATACAACCCTGGTTTTGTTGACTAACCAGCAAACAATGGTTGATAATACCAGAACGGATCTCAATTACAAATACTGCAACCTGGTATAACAGATACCAATTACAAATTACCAATACAAATGACTCGGTGTTTTCTTTTGCAGAATCACTAGGATGAATGTCAAAGAAGCTAAGTGCAGTTTTCTTTCTAACGAATCTGATATTACAAAGCTGTGAATGATGAAATCAAATATATGGCCTTCATTTTACATGGGTCAGTTCACGTTTAGCCAACATCTTCATTATTGAAGGACTTTACACTCTCAACAACATTACAGTTAACCGTACATAAAACTAACAAACTATCAAGTAAAGCAAACACAAGTGAAAAAAAGACTGATTTAGACTGACTTTTGGATATGGTTGTTCACAATAGCTTCTCGGTTAAGCGGATCATGAATGAATTTACAGCAATAGCTTCCAAAATGATCCATGATGACTCAAAAAGCTCATGGAAGAACTCAGCCCCTATCTCCTCAGCTGCGGTTCTGAATGCAATCCCAAATGCATTTCCTTGAACCGCTCCCAGCCTCGGTTTACCACAAACCGCAACAATTAACACTTTCTCCCTTCCTTCAGTGTAGCAAACACATATCAACGGTTTCATTTTTGCGCCCTTTTCCCTCAAAGCATCCATCAGGAAATACCCAAATTTTGTTAACGCTTGTGGGTAGCCCAAAAGTTTTGCATCAGCGGAATCTTCAAGTTTGACCCATCTGAACTTACTTCCACTTCTTATCGAACCTTTTCTGGTAATAGCACTGCTTCCTTGTCTAGAATCACCCGTTGGATTTTGATAGCGTGTCTCATTCCCATTTCAAGCTTATCGAGTTTCCTCAATGATAAAGCATCATACGCTTCCCCAAACTGCTTCGGAGCACATGAATCGTTTGAGTCAATGGAAGATTCCAATAATGTGGTGACTCCATAAACCACATCTGCTGCTGAAATTTTGGAGCTATATCCATGTGATGAACTCAAATAAGTACATTTTATTACCATCATTTATCCTATGTATTTGACTTGTTTTATTATATTATATATGAGAATTGATACTTAATTGCTTACTTTTGTAATTCTCAGGTAAAAACAAGCATTTGGTGAAACTAAGCGATTTTGGACTAAAAATGGAGCAAAACAAGCAAGATTGGAAAAGTCTACTAATTGAAGAGATTAAGGACCATTGCCTGACTTTGAAGAATGCGCCGCATGGATTTATCCCATGCGCCGCATATGAAACCTTGGTCAACGAGAAGAACCAACTTGTTTTACTCCAGATGCGCCGCATGAAGCTCCTGATATGCGGCGTATCAATCTCAAGACTTCACCAGATATCCAAGATATTGAAGAATATTCGCAAATATTATAATCCTGGACCCCACGCGAAGTTACCTTGATACGCCGCATCGGACCAATCCAATGCGCCGTATCGGCCATATACAATCCTTACCAAGAATTCAAGAGATCAAGTGAAGATTAGAAGCTTAATGAAGAAGTCAAGATTACAAGTCGACACTTGAAGATGCTTTCGTATTTTGGCCATAAAATCTTCATCCGGACTCCGTTTTAGGTGATTCAAGCGGCCACGGAAAGAGAAAAAGGAGATCTACCTGTATCTGAAGGAGATGCGGCGCATCTGGTCCTTAGATGCGCCGTATTGAGAGATGAGGCGCATCTGGTATTTAGATGCGCCGTATTGGGTCAGTTTCAGACTTGGAGGCTACGTTTACTTATAGATGCGGCGCATCTAACTCTATAGATGCGCCGTATCGACCTAGATTTCAGAATCTATAAATACCGAACTCATTAACGAATTTGGGCATCTTTGGGAACCCTTAGGGCCATTCCCAGACGATCAAAGCCTCTCCAAACAGTAGAAGATCAATATTGAAGACACAATCATCCTTGAAGAACATCTCTAATCATTGTTATATTACTTAATCATTCGGTTAGCGTATCGTATTCATTATGTTTCATACTTTATTCGTTATGATTATGTTTATGTACTTTGTTACAGAGATTATGGGCTAACACCCTTAGGTGTTAGCCAAGTTTATGAAGTTTTATTAGTTTATATGATTGTGTTGATTTGATTTACTTTGTTATTGGATTGGGTGCTTGTCGATAAAAACTCGTTTATTGCTTATAACTAGTAGAAGTCTATGTAACTAGGTTATGATCCTTATAACTTTAATTGATGTGACTTAACTACCTGTAATTGTGGTTGCTTTGGTTGAGTTATATGCGTGTTAACCCGAATCTCTATTAGGAATCATTGTTTGGCATAAACGGAACGTGTCTACAACCTAATAGGACTAGTAGCGTGTAATACCGAACTAGGTTAGATGGTTTAAAGCAATAAGTTAGTATTGATGCTAGACGAGTCACTATGATCTTTCGTCATATCCGCCCCGAGGGCTAGTTACTTAATTGTGACAGAATTTCGTAATTGATATGCCGATTAACAATTGAATGAATTAAAACAAGTAGACATAAGCATGTATAACTATAAAATGGATTAGACTTGGCTAACCCGTTCTTCCTATCTTTGGTGTCTTCATACTTGTATTGTTTGTTTATCTTAGTTTAGTTAGAATAAAACCAAACCCGTGCCAGTCTCTCAGGCTGAACCCCCCTTTACGTTAGTTTAGGAGAGTCGAATACCTCTAGAATTAGTATATTAGAAATCTCACTCCTAGTGAACGACCCTTGCTTACCTAGAAACTATCTACATTGACCGGGTACACTGCTCGTTAGTGTTTAGAGTCTATAGGTTAGTTCGGCAAAATATAAATTTAAAACTTGGTAGTTTATTATAGACCTAAAAAAAACACATCACCATGTAACAACAAGAAGCCTCGGTAATAAAAGTCGTTCAGTCCATAATCAGGTAAATAATGGTCAAACTCCTCTTTCATTTTCTTCTTAATCTCAACACTCATGTAGCGAAACTTCTGCTTACACTCCTCGAGTGCAAACCCTATTTGAGCAAGAAGCAACATAAGCTTTTTAGTCCCGTTATCACTCCAAGTCTTCAACTTTGTCGCCATGTAAGAAGAACACAACATCGAATCAAACAAATTCCATTCTGGTAACAGCATAAGCCTAGGCTCATCTTCATGAGCAATTCTCGAAGCCTCGGGTGCACAAATTATTGTTCCGTCTTTAAGAGTTACTGAAGTAGTAACCTCACGTAAATTTTCTAGCCTCAATATAAACTCCTCAAGCTCCATCACCCCCTCTTGGTACCTTTCATTTGGCAACCTCTCGTGAACAAACTGATCAGTCAAAGCCACACGCGTAAGCCACAACAAATCATTAGTACTTTTCCTCGTTAAATTCGACAACTTATACATCAAACACCCTGACGATTTCCCATGAAAAGTACCCATATGATAATACTCTTTCTTAAACTTCCTAAAAACCTTGACCGGTTCATCTTCATCTTCCGGATCCCTCTTCCTTTTCCTACCCCCATCCCCGTCCCCATCCTCATCATCGCTATCACTGTCATCATCACTATCCTCCTCCTCAACCTCATAAACACTGTCCACATCACACGCATCCACCAACACCTTCACATCACACCCGTACCTCAAATCACCCTGCACCTCATCATCATCCGTATACAACACAACCACCCTCTCATTCCGCTTACTCAAATTCCTCAAATGAATCAGCCTATGACTATCCACCACAAAAACACGCGCAAACTCACCAATCTCCAACACTTTCCTTAAATCCCTATGACAACCCTAATTAATCAACAATTTAGTCACGCCTCATCCTCACCTAACTCCCCACTCAACCCAGGCCCAGCATACTTATAAATCTCCTTAAAACTAGAAACTGGATAACACGCATACCTAACCGAATCACTTTTCAACACACGTCTTATTATTTTCAATGTGCATAACGAATCGACATCCGACGTCGAAGGGAATATCAATAAAGGGGTATTACCAGCTGACCTTGTAGCAGATTCGCGTAACTTACTATAAAATGATTCAATACTTTTTTCTCTAACCATAACTACTACTAATTAGGGCTTCAAATTAAAACATAAAAATTAGGGCTTGATATTGTACCTGATTTGAGATTGGATTTGGGTTTGATTTGAATTGAGTTGACCTAATTTTTTTTTAGGTGATGGTACCAGAGAGATAAAAGGGGGGAAGTGTGTGTTTTTTTAGTGTGTGTGAAATTGGATTTGAAATGAAAGTATTTTGATTAGATTTGTTCTGTTTTGTTGTTTTTTTGGGATTGAAATTTTGAAATTTTGGAGAAGCGTTAAGGTTTGGCGTTGAAAGGAGAAACATGGAAAATAGGAAAAAGGGAAATTTGCATTTTTCACTTACTTCTAACGTGACATTTATAAGTAGCATATTGCTAATCTATAAATTCAAAAATGTGAACCGAGACAAACGCTTTTACTTTAAATGTAAATCGTTTATAATACACTTTTTGCCTAGATACTGTATTGTCGTATTTTTTTTTTATTTTTTTTCCTTCACTTTCACTATATCTCATTTATTTTACTATTTTACTAAGACCGATGCTAATGGTATTGTGGTCACCCCTGCCACATCAATGGGAGCTCAGCTTTCTCTCTCTAAAGTACATACAAACCATAAACAAGTAGTAAGTTGATCGCAACCACAGATTCACGTATTCACTATTTGCAACCCACAACCTGTCACACGTGAGAAAAAGGTCATTCCTTTTTTAATAATAAGGTTTTACTTTTAGTCAAATAATTGTTGGGCAAACAGAAAATTGACAAAAGAGGATTCGCCTTTGTCAGCTCGACCAAATAGCATTCCAACATAGCACGTATACCTTTCTAATTCAATATGCCAAGATAAGGCCTTTCTCGCAATTTAAGAAATTCCTAAAGGTATATCTAATGAGAAAAAGGTACCTGGGTTCGCACTTGGGCAGTGTCGTGGCCAATGGACTGGTTGATGACACTGAACACATTCACCATTTGTATCACTATTTTGACCTCCTGAACCGATGCCACTATTAAATCTTCCCTCAGATCCACGCATTCACCATTTGCAACCCACAACCTGTCACCTGTCGCACGTGAGAAAAAAGTCATTCCTTTTTTTAATAATAAGGTTTTACTTTTGGTCAAATAATTGTTGGGCAAATAGAAAATTGACAAAAGAGGATTCGCCTTTGTCGGCTCGACCAAATAGCATTCCAAAATAGCACGCATACCTTTCTAATTCAATATGCCAAGATAAGGCCTTTCTCGCAATTTAAGAAATTCCTATATGTACCATATGTCGTTGCCAACAACTCAAAAGCTACACAAACGGTGAGCACTTCACTAAATATAAATACCTACCCTAGCAATTTCACATATCGTTTTATGCAGCTACTTTTTACATAATTTAGCCTAACATAGACATGTTAACACTGAAAAGAGAACATTTTCATCAACTTATCAACAAATAATAATTTTTTTTAGCAAATAATCAAATTTTATGCTACACAAACCTGTTTTGACATTTTTCAGCAAATAATCAAATTTTTATACTAACGTAAGTCTTTTTACACAATAACCGATTCCTTATCAACTGATTTTTTCAACTGGAACTTGCATATTCAACTTTCTTGATGGGTTTACTCAACTGGAACTGAAAACCGCCTACAAAACCATGGAAACAAAGCTAAAGTCATAATAAAGTCCTATATCCCCCAAAAATTACAACAAAACTTAGCCCAAAATTCAGTGAGTGCAAAATAAATACCTCAAAAGGGTTTATTGGAAACACCATCAGCAAACCATCCTGCAAAAGAAACCAACAAAACCCTCTAATTAACGGAACTCTAATCGGAAAAAAAAATAAAAAATAAATAAACACCATAAAATTTCAAAACCATAAAATTAAACACAATTAAACCACCATAGACTCTAATATCCAGACTTCAGTTTATTCGAAATTAAAAATAATAATAATAATAATAATAATAATAATAATAATAATAATAATAATAAATGAGATTGAAGGTACCTTTCTTCTTCATAAGGTAATCGAAACCTCCGTTTTCATCCAAGTTGACCTGCGATTTGTGGATCTGTGTCTTAATTTGGTATGTATTCGTGGTTTGGGTCGGAGATAAAATTGTGTGTTTTTGATATCTGGAACTTTCTTTGGATAATGCGTGTTGGCCTTTATATGGCGTGAATGGGAATTAGTTGATGAACAGTTGGAATAACAGTGCACTCACAATGTTACAGCCACACATTTGTAATTAGTCACTTTTTAATTATTTTGTTAATCCATGAACAGTGGCCGGAACAGTAACTTCCCAATGTTACAGCCACATATTTGGTGCAATTAGTTTGGTAAACCCATTTTAGCCCAAATTCTACTCCTGTGAAATATATATATTATATATATATTTAATATATATATATATATATCCTAGTTTGAGTCTATACAATATTAGGTTATGTGTAATGGGGCGCTATGCGCCCTAAAAAAGCCCCTTTCACGCCCCTCTAGCGCCCAAGACCATTACATAGGGGCGCTAAAGCCCCAAAAAAAGCCCCAGGCGTGAGCCTGCTCGCGCCTTGCCCCTTTGTATTTTCAAAAAAATCAACCGTTGAACGTATCTATCAAATGCATCACGTCCCCCCTCGCGCCCCACTCACCATTACACACTTAAAAGCTTGTGCCACATGGCGCAAAACGCCCCATGATGAGGCTTTATGATTACGCATAGCCTTAGACAATGATCCTTTGAATCGCGCATGAACTATAAATGAGGCATGTAACTGATTCATTTTGGTAATGTGGTTTGATAAAAATCATGACTTCAGACCCACTTTTTCACTTCGAGAAGACTTGTTAATGATTTTGATCTTTAAATTAAAACATCACAATTTCCTAGGATGGATAGCAACTTGAGAGAGTGTTAACAAAAGAAAATTCATAAGATTGCTGGGTACCCTTGTGTTGTAGCCAAAAAGTGCTGCCACGTCAGCAAAACTCTTTATGCCATCAAAAATTCTATGACACCACATTCTAGCCATTACCCTTGGCAGCAGAAAATTTGGTGCCATATGACATTTTTTTTTTGTTCATTTACATAAAATAAAACATATACAATATTAACTAAAATAAACTTTATTGAGTTTTAAAAAAAAAAACGTTACATTAATAAAAAAAGTTACATAAAAATAAAAAAAACATAATACATAACACTTCAAATAAAAAAGACATTACATAAATAAGGACTAACGATGTAAACAAAATAGGGATTAACGATGCAAGAAAAACACTAACAAGAGCAAATAATGTAAACTTATATAACAATAGGGTTTAAAGTGTGAATAGACAATAGTTAAACAGTAGGATTAGATGGAAGTATTTGTGGGTGTTTCGGATTAAAAATATGCATTTGTTTGTGAAATCAGATTTGAAGGAAATTGCTGTATCGATTGAGGCTGGAGCTTATGCTCGTGAAGTTCGGAGGATTTCGAGGGCGGTTAGATTGACGATTGCTTTAAGGAGGAAGTGTGGTTTCATCGTTTCTTAGTTTTGCTGTAACACCTGGATCAGAAGCTCATTCTCGATTACTGGCATATCTTCCCAAGGTATGTTGCATCTTGGCTTTGTAAATTTGACGCTTACCGGAATTTCGTTGAGTTTGAGTATCTATGTTAGTCTTAGGTAGCAAACATGGAAAGCGTAAAATGATTTTTTGTGTGTGAAAAAAAGGGCAAATACATACAGAAGTCACTATAGTTTGCCAAAAATTTGATTTACGTTACTAAACTTTTTTTTTGTTGAATTAGGTTACCCATGTATACGGGTTGTTGAATTAGGTTACCATGTATACGGGTTTGTTGAATTAGGTTACTTACGTCAACATTCGTTAGATTTTAAGTACAAAATGGTCCTTGTCGTTAGTCGGGCGTCACGGAATTAGTCTCTAGACCACTATATCGGTTAGTTTGACCGTTTTTCGTCACGGAATTAGTCCCTAGACCACTATTTCAGTTAGTTTGACCGTTTTTCTTACGTTTTCGTTAGTTTTCTTATGTTTTCATACGTTTTCGCCTATTTTCTTAACTTTTCACACATTAAGCGACCTTTTTTGAAATTTTTTTTTTCGAAATTAATTTTTTTTTTCAAAATTAATTTCGAAAAATAATTAATTTCGAAAAAATTTAATTTCGAAAAAAAATTAATTTCGAAAAAAAAATTAATTTCGAAAAAAAAAATTAATTTCGAAAAAAAATTAATTTCGAAAAAAATTAATTTCGAAAAAAAATTAATTTCGAAAAAAAATTAATTTCGAAAAAAAAATTAGTTTCCAAAAAAAATTAATTTCGAAAAAAATAATAATTTCGAAAAAAAAATTAATTTCGAAAAAGGTCGCTTAATGTGTGAAAAGTTAAGAAAATAGGCGAAAACGTATGAAAACGTAAGAAAACTAACGAAAACGTAAGAAAAACGGTCAAACTAACCGAAATAGTGGTCTAGGGACTAATTCCGTGACGAAAAACGGTCAAACTAACCGATATAGTGGTCTAGGGACTAATTCCGTGACGAAAACGGTCAAACTAACCGAAATAGTGGTCTAGGGACTAATTCTGTGACGCCCGACTAACGACAAGGACTATTTTGTAACATTTTTTAACCAAAATTCAACAAAGTAACCTAATTCAACAAACCCGTATACATTGGTAACCTAATTCAACCAAAAAAAAGTATAGTAACTTAAATCAAATTTTTGGCAAACTATAGTGACTTCTGTATGTATTTGCCCGTGAAAAAAATGCATAGTTCATATAGAGACTTAGAGGTAAGGGGGTGCTTGTTTTAACTCATTCTTAGGGCTTATTAGCTTATTTAGAAAGAAAAAAAAAAAGCTCATCTTAGTGTTTGGATGAGCTTATAAGCTTAGGCTTATCTGTTTATTTAGGCGGCACTCAATAAGCTCCCTTTTTCTGGGTCTTATTTAGAATTGCAAGCTCCTTGCACCTTTTATTTATCATAAGCAAATCCAAACACCTAGCAAGAGCTTATAAGCTTGTTCATCTTAAGCCCCGTAATCAGTAAGCTACTTATTAAAAAATTGCTGACAAACACAGCCTAAACATAAGCGTATAAACCACATATTGTGAGGTAGGGGCCTTCTTGGTGGTCATAGCAGGATGCAAGAAAAAGAAAACGGTCAAGACATTAGAAAAATTGCTGTCACAACTCATAACTCAACTCACCAAACATTAAACAGTGATCGCTGCATGATGTACCAAGAAAAAAAAAAAAAAAAAAAAAAAAAAAAAAAAAAAAAAAAAAAAATGCTTGGTGCGCTACTTTCTGATCACAAATTTAAGATGTGCTAGGTCTGCAATATAGCCTTTTTTATTACAAAAGACTTCTGTTTTCTTCATATAGCCTCACAGAGAAAGCAAACTAATGATGCCTCAATAATATCGGATCATTGCTTACATTATACAGCCTAAAGCTTAGGAACATGCATAAAACCTTAATGGGTTTCAGCTGCCTTTCTTATGCTAGAGATATAATGCACATGGTTCAAGTAGCATACTCGCCATTCTTTCCTATAAAAGTAGTGTTCATTCTTTCTGCCTGCACACAGGTGATGGAATAAATATTTAAAAGATATTGCTGGAGGTTGAATACAAGTGAATCTACATATAAAGTATTTTTTTTGTGTAGCTTTCAGCATTAGACGATAACATCATTTCATTTGCCTGAAAAATAAGACTGACAATATGACATACCTTTGATGGTCAAAGTGACAAGCGTGGGCTTATTATAGTTTCGCTTCATATGAATGGCCTCTTATTCATATCATTTATGAGGCTAGGAAGTTCAAAACTTAAGTTATGAGTTGTTCTGGATAGATTATAGAATGTGGACTCATAAATTTTAGATCAACTATGAGATTTGCAAGCTTCTATGTTTTGTGAAGGATGATGAACATGATATGGAAGTTGATGCTCCCTCATCTGCAACTCAAGCTACTTCAAAGCATTCCCCAGAACTCGAGATCTATTGCTACTTGCTTGTGCTGATATTCTTGATTGATCAGAAAAAATACAGTGAGGTGAGCATTATTGATGTATTTGATTTGTGATTGCAAGCTCTTAGGTGAAGTTTATGATCTTGGTCAAGTCACCTCATTCTTGCCATTTATTATGCAGGCTAAGGCGTGTTCCTCAGCAAGCATTGCCCGTTTGAAAAACTTGAACAAGAGAACTGTTGATGTCCTGGCATCCAGACTTTATTTCTATTACTCTCTTAGCTATGAACTTACTGACAGTCTCTCGGAGATTCGAGGGTAGGTGACAAAGGTTTTTTTTTTTTTTTTTTTTTTTTTTTTTTTCCTGTCTGCAGTACACATATGTTAATTTCTTTATGAAGTATAGGAGACAGGAACAGATGAGTCTGAACTCTCAAGTAGTATGTAATCAGTTGTATGCATGTCTATACCCTGGCCTGATTAAATAACTCATATTTTCATGCAGTGATCTTCTTGCTTTGCACCGGGTTGCTACATTGCGTCATGATGAGTTGGGGCAGGTTTGTTTCTAAGTTTTGTAGCTGGGTCGTTGAGGTGGCATAATGGGTTGGGTGGGTAGGTTGGGCATTGGGTCAAAACGGCTAAACTTTTGCACGCTTCATGTTGATTCCACACACTTATTTAACACATGTTTAAGAAATGGTTACAGAGTTATATTATCCTGATAATAATCTTGTTCTTAGAAAATGATTATGAGGTCTTGTAATTGTACGTTTTGTAACATGTTATCTTTTAAGCTATTTTTCTAAAGTTTTACCTGTTTGGCCTGCTAGAGATATAAAATAACTCGAATCGACCCGTTCATAAGTGTATGAGTCTAAGTTGGTATCTCTAGCAAGTTGCTACAGGTGTTTATTAATTGTACGTTTTGTAACATGTTATCTTTTAAGCTATTTTTCTAAAGTTTTACCTGTTTGGCCAGCTAGAGATATAAAATAACTCGAATCGACCCGTTCATAAGTGTATGAGTCTAAGTTGGTACATCTAGCAAGTTGCTACAGGTGTTTATTAAATATGACTGGTGATATGCAGGAAACACTTCTTAACCTGCTACTTCGAAATTACCTCCATTACAATTTGTATGATCAAGCAGAGAAACTGAGATCCAAGGCACCACGTTTTGAAGCTCATTCTAATCAGCAGGTAGTTCCTTATCTCAATATACATTAAGAGGTTCTTTGAATGTCTTAGATACGAGATTATGTTATTGTCTATATTTCCAATTCTCTGATTAGTTTCCTTTTCTCCACTATTGATTGCTCTGAAATTAATGGATCAGTACTGGAGTTATTTGTGATTCGCTGTTTCTGAGTAGGCAAGTAATTAATTCACACTTTGAATTGGTTATCTTTTCTGAGAATAAATGTTAAGCAATCGAATAACAGTCATGGTTGAAATTTCAAATTCTTGTGATGTTGTAAGCCTGTAGCATGGTTTTTTTGGGTGTGTTGTTTAGAGGGTCTTGCTATGAGGTTATGGTTTTGATATGATACATTGTGTTTGTTTGATGGAGTAGCTTTTGTAAATCACCTGAGAATTTTTACAAACCCACCCATTGTGGTAAGGTTTGATGGGTTTTGTTAGTTTAAGGTGGGTCCCTCTGCTGTTTTTCTCTCTATATGTCTCTAATTAAACCTGATCCAAATACCAATTAAAATCTTACAAAACAAACAAACAGTAATAGATCTACTTTCTCCTACATTTCATTCAAACCTAAATCCATTACTAAACCTGTTTACAAACTAAAGAGCACCTTAGTAGCCGGCTAATTGGTAGTGTCATACTACTTATTTTACAACTGACTGGGCATATATTCTTTTTACTAATATAACATTGTAAAGTGGTTTAGGCAATATATGTATCATCTGATTTATGACTCATGAGATCAGTACAAATGCTCTTCATTTCTTTTACAAATCAACAACTATACACTTACGTAACTGAGTCATTTTGACCTGTTTACTTGTAAATGGGTCCGTTGGTTGTGTTTATCTTGCACCTGAAATAAAAAAATTCAGCTCAAAGAGGAACGCGTCAAATAGGTTGGATGGGTCAAATGGGCTGGAAGTGGCCCAACTTCAATTGTTAATGCATACAACCTCCTATCGTGTTTACTAAACAATTATATCAACAAAAACATAGACCAAATGGTACCAAGTTTGTCCCATACTCTCATCAAACAAAGGGTATACTTATGTAATATTATTTGTAGAGATTCCTTTCTCATTCATGGTTATTATTGATATATTGTGTGGAATTCAGCTGGAGTGCTTTGTTGATTTAACATTTCCTCATTTGCTTTTGTCTATCTTTTGCTATTTCAGTTCTGCCGCTACCTTTTTTACCTTGGTAAGATTAGGACGATTCAGCTAGAATACACTGATGCAAAGGAGTCCCTTCTCCAAGCTGCTCGAAAAGCCCCCATTGCTGCTCTTGGTTTCAGGGTTCAATGCAACAAGTGGGCTATTATTGTTCGTCTACTTCTCGGAGAAATTCCGGAGCGAACAGTCTTTATGCAGAAAGGCATGGAGAAGGTATTAAGGCCCTACTTTGAACTTACAAATGTGAGTTAAATCACCTTCGATTCTCTTCTTGGATATAAAATGCTACTAGTTATTTACTTAGTGTGTCCTTTACCATTATTAGTGGTTCTTGTTTGGTTTCAGTATAGATGGCTAAGCGGGTAGGTTGGGTGATGGGTCAACTACCCTAGAAGATATAAAATTTAATGTTTGGATTGTTTTCACCCCGCTACTATTAATTTATTTATAATATTGTTATTATAGTATATATGATTCTAAATAGGTTCAATCTTTTCTAAGTATGAATGTAGCAGGTTATAGGCAATTGATCATGTATTGGGTTCATTTTTTAAATTCACTCAGCCTGTTTGAGCTTTCTCTTCGGCTTGAGTTTTCAAATTTCACCTTTTAACACATTGGCAATAAAGTAAAGCCAACATCAAACCATATTCACATAAATGGGTTGAATTGCCACTTCTAGGTTTGAGAAGCAAACTGAGAGATCAGTTCGAGTCCCAGTGACTTAATATGGGGAGAAATGTAAATGGTGTAACGAGGAAAATGTTGTAGGTGATTAAAGCTGGATGCTAGTATGCTACTAGTTTTCAAGAATCCAAACAGGTCTTGACTTCAGATGGTGATCTCTTATGACCTTTCATTTATGATGTTCCTGCTTTTTGTGTGGGTCTTATGATCTTAATATTCGAATGGTGATAGAAAAATTAAGATTGGACCTGCAAATTGGAGGATAGAAGAAGTTGATATATGAGTAGACAATTTGAGACATTTACTTATGAATGGGTCGGTGTAGGCTTTGTTTTTCATTAACGGGTCAAATGGGTTAAACTAAAAACGTTAAGCTAATATGTAAACGGGCGAAGTTCCACCTAGAGTTTGTTTGTAATGCATACAGCTATGTAGATTGTTTTGTTCAAAATTTAGGTTGGCATTGTAACAATATAGTTTATGCAATCATGCTCGTCACTCAAATTTTACACACTAAAGAATGTGGATAATACGAGTACCCTGTCAATCTGACACTGATGTCTTAAAACAACCAAAAACTTTTATACTTTGCACACATATATAATTTTTCTCTTGCGTTTTCAGGCTGTTAGAATCGGAGATCTGGAGCTGTTTAAGACCACTGCAGAAAAATTCTCGTCCACTTTCAGCACCGACCGAACCAACAACTTAATCGTGAGACTTCGTCACAACGTGATAAGAACCGGTCTCCGCAACATCAGCATTTCCTACTCCCGTATTTCACTTGCTGACGTGGCAACAAAGCTCAGATTGGACTCCCCTAACCCTGTTGCTGATGCAGAAAGTATCGTCTCCAAAGCCATCCGTGATGGTGCCATTGATGCCACAATAGATCATGCAAATGGATGGATGCTATCAAAGGAAACAGGTGACATCTATTCAACAAACGAACCTCAAATGGCTTTCAACTCTAGAATTGCCTTCTGTTTGAATATGCATAATGAGGCGGTTCGTGCACTTCGGTTTCCACCAAACTCTCACAAGGAGAAAGAAAGTGCCGAGAAGAGGAGAGAGAGACAACAACAGGAGCAAGAACTTGCTAAACATATAGCCGAAGAAGACGATGATGACTATTGATTTGGATCGTTTTGGTTTGATGTGACATTACCTTTTTAGCTTCTTGAAATGTTGTTGCAATGTGAAACTCATGTCGTGTATTCTTACAATGGTTATTTCTACAAACTTTTGTGTTTTGTGTTGTACTCCGTAGTTGGTTTATATACTTTAGGTTCTACAAGTTGACAGCAAAATGATTGTTATTTCTTTAATTGGAATGGGCAATCTTCTACATAATCATGGTCAGATTTCTGTTACAAACATGTTACTCGTTCTGTTTGTTCAATAGGAACTGATTATCTGTGTTGTATGCTAACATCTCCTTTGTTTGTTAAACAAGTACACGTTCTTAACCGATAATTTCCAAAATAGATTATAGTTGGGTGTGAAAATAAATCTCTTAAGCTTTCTTTATAATCAAAATTGTATTTTTTTAGAGTAAGCGACTGACATAAAATTTCCAATTCATCTTCATTATTATAAATGAAAGAGCAATGTTCCGAAGACAGAGGTCAAGGGTTCCATCTTTACCCCTTGAATCATCTTCATTATTATAAATTACGGTATTAGTACCCATAACCCGTGGAAGACGGTATTGGTAGTTACTTTATTTTATCTTCATTATTATAAATTACAATAGCTTCTTCTTGTTGACCACCACTATAAAAGAAGAAAGAGAACTATTTGAATCATCACAAATTTTGTCACTATTTTAGTAGCTGTTCTTTCTTTTGTGTAGTGTGCTGGCTTGTAATTTAAGAAGTAGTAAGAGGAGCCGGTGTGGTTCATTTCGTTGCTCGCCGTGGCTGAGGTGGCAGCCTCGCCATGGCACCGGCAAGGCTCGCCAAAAAAAAAGCAGATTCAACATCAATCACGTTATTATGATTTGTGAATATTACTATTACATCTACTTTATCTTAGTGTAAATAAAGGAAGGAGTAAAAAAGCAGATTCAACATCAATCACGTTATTGTGAATATTGTTCTACAACAAACAACGAGAAACCAACGATGGAGCAACATCCAAAAAAATCAAAAAAAAAAAAAAAAAAAAAAAAAAACAAATAATAAGACTAAATAATCATTTTTTTTCTGAATGATGGAAGAGTTTTAGGTGTTTGGGCATGTATATGTCTATTTTCAGTGTAAAGCACTTTAGTTTAATGTGTTAATTGTTTAGGCGTTGTATTTTCTTTAGTGTGGTATAATGGTTTGTAATTTAGTAATTATGTAGATAAGTAATACTTTAAGGCCTCTCGGTCAATAGCCATTCGTTCAACTTTTTAATGAACAATCAATATGCATATAACTAAATTGCTACTTATAACACTACGCAGTTAAATTCAGTATCGATTATACTCCAATAAGGAAAGGTTACAAAATCAGCAAAAAATATTACAAAACCATGTAGTTAGCCAAGACTTAACAATAATATTGACACATTTATTGAGTCATAACTATTCTACAAATACCACTATTCATATAGTCACATCTTAAATACATCTTCTTGTTTGCACTTTTGAGCAATGTGGGAAAGCTGCACTAAACAAGAAATGGGCCGGTGGCTCTTTCTTTTTGGGTTCAGTTAGAGTTACATCTAAATTTTTCAAACAAAATCACACCTTACTGATCATTTTTTTGTTAAGGTTAGTTGTAAGATACTTGAGTTGTTTTCTGTTTATCAGCGTATTATGTTCAGTTAAGTTAGGCTGTTTGATTCGCAAGCTCAGAAAGTCAGAAATGATTTTTGTTATTTGTCGTAGTTTATTAAGCGTTTCATATAATACACATGGTGAATAATAGTTTGAGAGTGTGTCATTAGAAAACGCGTATATAAATTAAGTAAGTTATCACGGTGTTTTTGGATGAGCATAACCCAACTTATTTCCACTGGTAAAGTTAGTCATTTATATATATCTCAATTCGACATTATCCTATTTGTTACACGAATGAGCCATTAATATCACATATATAGAATATACAAGCCAACTTGTTGTATAAGTAGGCATACATTTTGTTGAAAATGGTTTGTATACTTCTGCTTCTAGATGTAAAACTAATAAGACAAAGTAACATCCCCAAAATTCAAAATGGATTTGATCAAACAACTTATTTAGATGTTAAGTAACACTTCTAGCCAGGGCCGTCTTATGAATTTATAAAAATTTTGAAGGCCCTGGACGAAATTCAATGATGAGGCCTTTCGATAAGGAATGTTATATATAAAGTGTCACTGTTTATATGATAAAATGCAATTAGTTATCTAAACATTCTAACATATTACTCATTTAAGATATTTTCTCATCTAAATACTTTTTTCTTCGTGAAAAATATGTGTACACATGCATATAATTATTAATGGGACAAATTTTGGGGCCCTTAAAAATTTTAGGGCCCTGAGCGGTCGCTCACCTTGCACACCCTCAAAGACGTTAAGCCCTACTTCTAGCACGGCGCTCATAAGGTCGTCTTACTTAAACACCGTTTAACAGATTGAATTTATAAAAAAACGTATATTTTTTCAAGAAAAAATAGACAAGTATTGTACTCCACATGTACTATAACTAATATGCATCATAAATCCTTTGTTTCAATCCCACATCGGCCCAGTTTTCTGTTAAGGATGACACGCACAAATCGAGAAATGGTCCAAATTTTTTTCAGATAAAATTTAACTTTGTCGATCAGTTTTCTGTTAAGGATAATTGTCAGATACATAGGTTATTTTTTGTTTATCAGTGTAATTTGTTCACTTACGACTATTGGGTTGTTTTTTGCTTCATCAGTAAAGGTTGGGCTGCTCGATGCACAAGCTCAGAAGAGGTCCTTCAAATGATTTTTATTGTTTCCTGTAGTTTACGAAGCGATTCATGTAATACGTAGTACAATTTGTTGCTTATAGTGGAATGTCAACCGTATAATACATAGTGACTAAATTGTATAGCTTGTACTTGTGCTTGAATCACTTATGCTTGATATATGACGTTCGCTTCTGCTTCAGCTTCATCGTTTTTAAATCCCATGTATCCTACTTGAACCCATTGCTTACTTTTTTCTCATATATTTGAGTGTAAAATGCATTACGTTTACAGTATGTACTTGCTGTGTGCAACTCTTTTCATGAACTGGTAACAATTACGGGTGTTTAAAATGTTTGGATACCGTTAATCGTGTGTGTAAAACTATATACTTTGTCTAAGCGTTGGAATTTTCATGAGCGGAAAGGGATATCACGCTATAACTCTTTTACAAAAGTCAAATACGTTGGTGTAAAAGGTGGTTCATTCTAATAACAAACAATGCTTACGGTCCTGTTCACTTTTATTCGCATATTCTTATCTCTGTGATATGAGGAATTGGGTCAATTCGTGCATGTGTTCACCTATCTTATGCGATTGAAATTCCCCTAATTCGTCTTGTTGATTCTAATTCTAATTGCAGAAATATGTAAAACCAACAAAGTTACTAAGCGAACACCTTCCAGTGATGGAGTCATGAAGGAGAGAATAAAACCATATATAATGAAGGCTTCAGAACTGAATCTTGACGAGAAACGTGACGTTGCTAATGCAGTTGCAGATTTCCAAAAACAATATAGCAACTACGGCACCAATGATTACTAAAATCTGAATGAACTCATTAATTGTTAATGTCTTGGGAAGCAACAAAATTTGTGTTATTAAGCTTCTATAAACTGTTGTGCATGCTTTCTTATGGTCGAATATTTTGATTCAATTGAAACCCAGAACTTCAAAGTTACGGGTCAAACTGGTACATTATATATTCTAAATGGTTTGATTTGGTATGCCTAAAAACCAGCTGCGAAACAGATCGAATTTACCTGAAATCAGTTGCAAACTTCCATGTGATCTAAATCCTAAGTTATGACTTATGAGTAGTTGACTAGTCGATCGTTATAATTTCGTTAAGTACTCGAGAAGGAAATTAATTTAGATTTCATGGAACACAGACAGTACTAGATGTCGTTTTTAGCATAATGAAACAAGACACTGCACATTTCAGTTCGGAGCTGGAATGAAGCTTCAATACAGAACAGGAAAGCATATAACATCTCATATAGAGAACGAATACAGATATTAAATTTTAAAGAAAATTCAATACTCAAAGTCAAGCTACATTAACCAGCATAAGAACAACTGAAGCCAGACTTGATACGATTCTAACAACGCAGCTTAGATATAAAATGATCTTGAAACAGAACACGTTCAAATTTTGTAAAGATGAAGCCTTTCATCCAGTTGTATGGAAGCTAACCGACTTAACAATAGTACTGACCCTCTCAGCAAACGTCTTGGAGGTTATCTTTTTACCAGGTACATGAAATGGGTTCGAGACAGCGTCTAGATATGCAGAATGGAACCTCCTGAAAAACTGTTTGCATCCGACAACACAAGAATATCAGCTCATCGAATCGAGCATAAATGGCCAGAAAAAGAGTAACTGGTACAATTTATCATTTAGATCATTTCAAATGTTTGCATAAGTTATCATGAAATGCTGGAATGATTTTGCAATCATAGCAATTTCAACTGGTTCTGCCTACACTCTAGAGTACACCTGTATACGTATATCGTCCGAAATAAAAGTTATACCTGGGAAACAACACCTGATTGATTCTTTTCTAAATAGTACGCGTGGTTCTATTGTGGATAAAAAGTGAGAATGGTAATGAAACTTCATGTCGCTGTAATAGTTGCACAAAGTATATTTCCTATTTTTACGTAAAAGAAATTGGATTTGTTGTAAATTTTTATCACTGTACTAGTGTACTTTTATACAACCAAATATGTAATGTTAACCATCATAATTTTAGTAAACGTCCTTTTTGTACCAAGCTGGTCAAAAGTTTAAGCAATCATAATGGTCATCGTGTTAAACACTTGTTAGGCAAGTGGCTTTGGCTCAACTATACAAATTGAGATCTAAATTATTTCAATTGTAAACTCAAATTTTTTCGAATCGAGGTGGAAATATGGGTTGGTTGTGTGATTAAAATCGGTTCCGGTAAATAACAAGCTCTTTTAAAAACAGGTCAATTGGGTCAAATTGGATTCACCCGCTGCTTTTTGAATAATTTCTTTTGACCTTTATACCCAATGAATTAAACGCAATTTCCAAAATAACTATCTATTAGCATGTACAAACTTGGATTGTTCATTTATTACAATTTTGTAAAATATTTACGTTTTCAATATTAGATCCAAAAGGCAATTAGGCAATTATTAGAGGAAGTGACCCACAACCCTGATGACCTGTACTGCTGGCCAAAATTGCCAATAGAACTTTGGAGACATGTGCCTATGTGTTCACGTGCCATTTAAATATAAAGATATACCAGTGCAACGTTGTCTAGGTAATAAATCCCCTCTACCCAAGAGCAAAACAGAATTTTAGACCATTTCTAGTTGATGTGAAATATACGTCAGCATGCTCATAAAAACAACAGATAGAAGTTCCTGAGTTGAATATGTACTCACATTTCTTACATCAGCATCACGGACGTCAAGGTCAGTTGTGACTAGTATAAACTTTACCTTTGTGTTAGTTAGATAACCATACCTGCAACAACATGCATTCACAATAGCTTCTCGGTTAAGCGGATCATGAATGAATTTACAGCAATAGCTTCCAAAATGATCCATGATGACTCAAAAAGCTCATGGAAGAACTCAGCCCCTGTCTCCTCAGCAGCGGTTCTGAATGCAATCCCAAATGCATTTCCTTGAACCGCTCCCAGCCTCGGTTTACCACAAACCGCAACAATTAACACTTTCTCCCTTCCTTCAGTGTAGCAAACACATATCAACGGTTTCATTTTTGCGCCCTTTTCCCTCAAAGCATCCATCAGGAAATACCCAAATTTTGTCAACGCTTGTGGGTAGCCCAAAAGTTTTGCATCGGCGGAATCTTCAAGTTTGACCCATCTGAACTTACTTCCACTTCTTATCGAACCTTTTCTGGTAATAGCACTGCTTCCTTGTCTAAGAATCGCCCGTTGGATTTTGATAGCGTGTCTCATTCCCATTTCAAGCTTATCGAGTTTCCTCAATGATAAAGCATCATACGCTTCCCCAAACTGCTTCGGAGCACATGAATCGTTTGAGTCAATGGAAGATTCCAATAATGCGGTGACTCCATAAACCACATCTGCTGCTGAAATTTTGGAGCTATATCCATGTAACAACAAGAAGCCTCGGTAATAAAAGTCGTTCAGTCCATAATCAGGTAAATAATGGTCAAACTCCTCTTTCATTTTCTTCTTAATCTCAACATTCATGTAGCGAAACTTCTGCTTACACTCCTCGAGTGCAAACCCCATTTGAGCAAGAAGCAACATAAGCTTTTTAGTCCCGTTATCACTCCAAGTCTTCAACTTTGTCGCCGTGTAAGAAGAACACAACATCGAATCAAACAAATTCCATTCTTGTAACAGCATAAGCCTAGGCTCATCTTCATGAGCAATTCTCGAAGCCTCGGGTGCAGAAATTATTGTTCCGTCTTTAAGAGTTACTGAAGTAGTAACCTCACGCAAATTTTCTAGCCTCAATATAAACTCCTCAAGCTCCATCACCCCCTCTTGGTACCTTTCATTTGGCAACCTCTCGTGAACAAACTGATCAGTCAAAGCCACACACGCAAGCCACAGCAAATCATTAGTACTTTTCCTCATTAAATCCGACAACTTATACATCAAACACCCTGACGATTTCCCATGAAAAGTACCCATATGATAATACTCTTTCTTAAACTTCCTAAAAACCTTAACCGGGTCATCTTCCGGATCCCTCTTCCCATCCTCATCATCGCTATCACTGTCATCATCACTATCCTCCTCCTCCTCAACCTCATAAACACCGTCCACATCACACGCATCCACCAACACCTTCACATCACACCCGTACCTCAAATCACCCTGCACCTCATCATCATCCGTATACAACACAAGCACCCTCTCATTCCGCTCACTCAAATTCCTCAAATGAATCGGCCTATGAGTATCCACCACAAAAACACGCGCAAACTCCAACACTTTGCTTAAATCCCTATGACAACCCCAATTAATCAACAATATAGTCACCGCCTCATCCTCCCCACTCAAAGTCAACCCAGGCCCAGCATACTTATAAAGCTCCTTAAAACTAGAAACTGGATAACATGCATACCTAACCGAATCACTTTCCAACACATGTCCTATTATTTTCAATGCGCATAACGAATCGACATCCGACGTCGAAGGGAATATCAATAAAGGGGTATTACCAGCTGACCTTGTAGCAGATTCGCGTAACTTACTATAAAATGATTCAATACTTTTTTCTCTAACCATAACTACTACTAATTTTTATATTAAACATAAAAATTAGGGCTTGATATTGTACCTGATTTGAGATTGGATCTGGGTTTCATTTCTAATTTTTTGAGGATACTTCCTTAAATCTATATGTGTGTGTTTTAAGTGTGTTTTTGAGGATTCAGTTTTCAATGTTATTCTGTGTATCGTGCTGACATGGAGTGGATTTTATGTCACGTTCTAAGACCTCTTCATTAAAAATATGATTATCTCAACAGTAATTATTTTTTAGTTGAGCCATAGTAATTATAATTAACTAATCGGATATCGACAAGCACTAAATCACTTGCTATATTGCAGCGAATATGTTAACTATACAAGGTACATAATGACCAATTGGCTAAAGTGTGATGGCCGTCTCGTTTTAGACCATTTACTGCAACTTCGTGTCTACATAACGTGTGTAAAGTAGGAGAGAAGGCAAATGAAACAATAACTGATCCCAATCATCCCACATCGGTTGCAATATGATATATTCGTGCTTTTCGCGCATATAGGTGATCGAATGGTTATGATAGCAATTTGATGGGCCTTTTAACTAATTCTTACTTACATATATGTATCAGGCTTTATTTAAAATTTGAGGCCCTTTAAAATATTGGGTCATGTGCGATTGAACAACCGACATCCGGCCCTAAGTGTGAGCACGCACATTTCCTCTTCGCTAAACAAATATATAAAGAAGAAGTGAGGGGTGAGATCAATAATACGTGTCACAAACTAGCAATCTGGAATAGAGCTTGCAATATGGTGACAGATATAAAATCAAGGTCAATTTCCACAGGAATTGTCACACCCCAAAAATGGCGCAGCGGAATGAAATTTACGGGGTATGACTTCATAGTTAAGAACACAAGGTGTCACAACAGAGGAACACTACATGCATAGCATACAATAGATAATAGTCGCAAACTCCCACAATTGAAATAAGTACAAAGATCCAAAATGAACATAAGCCTCAAGGTTACATAACGTCACTAAGGAATATCAAATGCAACTCCACGAGGTATAACCCGGGAGGGTCTTGTCTTAAGTCTTGCTAAGCCAGTCAATACTCTACCTTCTAAACGGCTTCAATAACACCTGAAAATGGTACTAGAAAACGTCAACATAAAGTTGGTGAGCTCGTAGGTTTAGATGTTAAACCACGAAGCTGTGAATATTAGTGTAGGACAATAGTGAGCAAGATATACAAATGTGAGCACATAACAAAGATCGCAAACTAGCAACAACTGAACACGCATAATTGATCCACACATAGAGTGGGTGCCATATTCCCAAAATGATATGCTGGGTGCCATATTCCCAAAATGATCTTACTGGGTGCCATATTCCCAAAATGATTTACTGGGTGCCATATTCCCAAAATGATATACTCACAATGCATCACAAAACAGTTCGCACGTTCAAGCTAAGTCACACCGTCTGAATACACACAGTAGGGCACATAATGCAATCAAAACACACATATTGTCCAAAAACATGAAGACAGTATAATCACAGCATGAAAACAGTTAAAATATCATTTGAGTACCATTTTCCCCCAAGAAAAAACATAGTAAAAAGGGGCTACGAGAACTCACCTCGTCAAGTAGTAGTTAAATCATAAGCAGTTCAAATGGAGTGCGGCACCGACACGCGACCTAGATTAGTAAAGTACAGTTTTAGTTCATAGTTCAAGTATTTCAATTATTTCAAAAGTTTATGTTGGTGTTGCTGGTGTGGCAGCATTTAAGTGAAAACCAAGTTTTTAATATTTAAAGTTGTTGGCTCTTCGAGTTGTACGAACGTACAAAAGAATAGGAGTAGCGATTCTTGGTTTAACGATGATCGGAAAAAGGTGCGTACGAAAGGATAACGATTATGAGATGTCGATGTGAACGATTATAGGACGGTTGGTGTTTAAATGATCGTACGTGTGTATATATATATATATATTTATATTTATATACGTATATACATATACATGTGAAAAATAAATAAAGTTGGAAAAGGTTATAATTTGTGAGAAGATAATGTTTTGAAAAATAACAGTCCCATTTACTTTTATTATAATCCTTTTCAATAAAAATATATCATTTAACTAGTTACGATTTTCTCGATTTAATTATATGTAGTTAAGTGTCAATATAAAAGTTGGGATATTTCCGTTTAAACAATTTCATGTCACATATTTACGATACGTGTATAGATTAAGTGTTTAACTATTTGCGGCGTAACGTCCCATTTTAAAATGTATGCCGAGGGTAATAGTTTTATTTGCAAAAATATATGCCAACAATTTGCGTGTGCTATTTAATTGTTGCCAATTTCATTATATGTTGACGTGTATCTAATTAAATCTCAAATGCGAAGAGTCTCTTTTTATAAATTTTGTAGTCGATATATTTAAGTGACCGCGAAATATTGACGAGTTATATTAATGAAATGGGGTCGAGGAGGGGGGAATGGGTTGCGGCCCAAATGAAATTAATGGACCAGGCCACGGCTGTTGGGCTTTTAAATGTCAAGCGAAAATAATCCAAAGACGGCCCTTTTTTTGGTTTGGCTTGAAACTGAGCATGACCACAAGGCCACTAATAATGGGCTGGTCAAAAGTAGTATGAATGGGCTGTGGCCCATGTGGTTTAATAATAGCAGCCAATTGAGAAACAGCAGGAACGAAATGCAGCAAAAATGAAATGTCCCCCTTGTGACTATTGTTGTTAACGCAAGTTAAAATGGTTATGAAATTTGAATTTAAACATGGTTCATAACAAAGGATTTGGCACTTAGAAAAATATGTACATATACCCTACTGCCTATGGATTTCGAGTAGAGTTTGGCGAGTGTCGAGGCTCGAAACAGGATTTTGACAAAAGTTTAAGTCACTTGGGTGGGCGGAACTTGGTCTTGTGTTCACTGTGGAACCAAGCACCCAAGAGTGATGATGAACAAGGGCTAGAATGTAGTCTCGCCAAGTGTTAACCAACACTTTTTGGAGTTAGTTCTCGACTGGGACTTTAGTTCTAGGCCACTATGTAGCCTTTCCAACTTAGAGCACTAACTAATGGTCTATCTAACGTGGGGCTTAAGGATGCAACATGAAAGGGATTTTTGGAGTTCTTCCGTAGCTTGTACGGCATTGCTAGACCTCGAGTGTATATGTGGTCTTTAAGTGGAGTACTACTCGACTCAACCACAAACTCGAGCACACTCGTTGGAGCGAACACAATAAATCAACGCAACAAAGATCTACGAATTAACAATCCTCCTCTACTCGATCACCAACTCGTTTTGAAAGTTAAATCTTTTTAACGACATAAACACAAACACCTCACGAGCATATCTAAAAGGACAAAGATTCAACTACTAAAGCTTGCGACTAGAACCCATGACATTCGAGCATTGTAATCATCACAGTGTCGTGTTTTAAAAAAAATGTGTTTACCACACCACACCAACATTATTTATGACCTTAAACTAACAATTATTTTAATCACATGTTCCTCCAATAATCATGATAGTGTTTGAATACAACAGGAAGAACAATAAAAAAATATCAAGATCTTACAAAAAGGCAGAAAACCGAGCCGATAGAATGAAGTGAGAATCGAAGAAGCTTGAATCCAAATCGGCTAACTCCACCACAGCTCCTCCTTTGAATGTTTTGATGTGATTTGTTTTAGTGGTGGGTTGCAAGTGTGAGCCGATTGGATTATAAGGATTAAAATGAGGGAAGGTTGCCCCTCCTCAACACCTTTGGCAGTCGATTGGTAGCCTAAAAGGGTATAGCTTCATCATAGCCTCGTCACCTCTTGTACCCATATGTTGACTTCAAGATCATGACAAGAAGAAAGGAATCCCGTCTGAGGCGTTAGGACCATTTGGAGTCTTATGGTTATTGATGGTGTCGAGCTGCCATGGCAGTTGTGGGGTTTGGTGTTGCAGTAGAGAAAAGAAGAGATAGAGGAGAAAGGAGAGGCGTGAGTTTGGATAAGAGAGAAGAGGCAGTGTTTTGTTTTATTAACTCAACATTTTTTTGTTTTTGTTTTGTTTGTTGCATTATAAGGAATAAAAAGAATAAGAGTAGGTGTTAAAGAAAAAGTAATAATTGTTGTGTTTTTACATTAAAGATGAATGTTTATTTAATAGGTTTACGTGTATCTCGGGTTTCGCTAAAATTTGGTTTGATTAGTGTTTTTTCGAGTTGTCGTGGGCACGAAAGATATAGTTCAGGTGTCGTTTTTCATCCGACTGATATAGAATAAAATCTATTGACTCCGTAATGAAATTACAGAATTTAATTTTTTTACTAATGTGGTGTCGGTACGCGTGTGGTGTCTTCCTCTCAATTCATGCAGTTTAGATACAAGTTATACGCAAGGGGAATATGTAACTTCTAAAATAAATTATTTTGAGCTTTAAATGTTAAGTAAGGACCTGGAAAATTCGCGGTTGCTACAGTCTACCCCCGTTAACAGAATTTTGTCCTCAAAATTCAGTTGACTAAGGGTCTGAGCTTGATCGGACAGTATTCACCCTTCGATTCGGTTGCACACAGGAAGGTAAGGTGTGGGTGTCAATCCAAATAGTACCGGGTGCTACTTCCCAATTGGTACTATCAATACTTCCTAACCTCTAGAAATCACACAAATGAAACCACATAATAATCACACAGCAAGGCAAGCTTTCCCGTCCTTGAGTAAAGCCGTCAAAAACCTTAGGCATCTTTTCGGTAGTTTAAGTTGAGCCTCAACTGAAATCTAACTTGACCCCACAACTCATCAAACAAGAACTGTCATGAGATTAAGCTAAACTACAAGTTTAAGCCCAGTAACAACTTGTTTTCAGCTTAATCTCACAACTCATCAAACAAGAACTGTCATGAGATTAAGCTGAGCACAAGTTGGACCTAACCTTAAACTACGTAACAACTTGAATCTAACTTAACTTCACAACTCATCAAACAAGAACTGTCATGAAATTAAGTTAAATATCAAGTTGTAAGAAAAGAAACTCAACATTTTTTGAAGGATTGGCTCAATTTTTGGATCGCTTTCAAATAAACAACTAGTAGATAACCTAGGAGAAGGTTCAACTAAGGGGGATGTGCATTCCTATTTCCTCCAAAATCAATAGTGCATGCCCTAAGTATATCTCCTAATGTCGGATAGTATGCTCACCCTGACCATCGGTCTAGGAATGGTAGGTCGTACTCCAATCTAACTGAGTTCCTAACGCGTCCTATAGTGTCTACCCAAATCGCGATGGGGATCGTCTGCTACGATTCGACATAATAGGTAAGGCGCTCCTCATGTATGTCACTTTAATTGGATCTCCTATCTTTGAATGCTACGGAGGCATTGATCAAACCAAAAGTCTTATCCTGAAAACTCAAAATGCTTGTATATCGTTCTTAATGCGGTTTTAGGGTTGTCAGTCTTGTGTACTCTCAACTAATGATATTCGGGTTTGGAATCTTTCTTCGAGAAGTATCGTGTATCATGAAATATGTGTCGCTTCGGGAGTTAAGTTTATGCGCATCTCAATTCTTCAAAGAGGGGTAAATCCTGTCAGGTCTTTACGAAGTACTCCAGGGAAGTCTTAAGCATGAGAGGTATCTTTGGGTTTCTGCCCGTCCTACTAGGCGCAATGAAATAGGCGGTTTTATAGTAACTATCGAGTGATTAGGCTTCATGAAATGCCTCGTCTATTCCTGAGCAAAATCATTTTTTTAATTTAAGCTAAGTAGCAATTTTAAACTTAATCTCACATCTCATCAAACAAGAACTGACATGAAATTAAGTTAAAAGTTGTTAAAATGCTTACTTTTTTTTTTTTTTTTTTTTTTTTTTTTTTTTTTTTTTTTTTTTTTTTTTTTTTTTTGGGGTTGCTCAAAAATGAACGGGTGGCATTTCAGTATCCAAAGGTCTTGCTACCAGGTGGTGGAGATTTGAACCATCTTATCGGTTTCTATCAATCTCCTAACTACGAGCTAGGACACTAAGCTTCACCTTTAACAGAGGCATGAACTAAGTGGAAACAATCTATAATCGACGTCGGAATCAAATAGTATGATAGTTTAATATCCGTTTAAGGAGAACGTACCCGTCACAAGGTTCGGGTCCTGGCGTCCTTCTTCAGCGTTCATCACGAATACCCGCCCACGGGCTGGGTTGCCATTGTTTCCATTGTGTGTGTTTGTTCCATTAGTCACTAAGGCCTGATTTGGGTTATTCTGCACTGGCGCCTGTGTCCTACCCAACCTAGGGCACATACTACGAAGATGATTCGGGCTTCCGCACTCATAACAAGTCTTCGGGTTAACAACATTCACTGGTGTTACTTGTTTAGCTACTGCCCTACAATCTTTTGCCATATGGCCAGGTCGCTTACAGTTAAGGCATACTACTTGGCATGGTCTAGTCTCTGGATGATGGTAATTGCACTTGGCACAATTTGGGAAAGAACCATGATACTCCTTTTTGACGGCACCCGATGCCGCAAATCCTTTTCCCCACGTAGCTTTCTTATTGTCACCATTTGCACCTCCTTGCTCACTTGGTACACTCACGGCCTTCCTCTTATTGCCACTCTTGGATAACGTCCCATTCCTGGTCATTTCGTCTGTTAAGGTTGCAGCTTTCAGTATCGCGCTTTGAATCGTAGGAGGCTCAGTCGCTTTCACCATCCCGCGAATCTCAGGGACCAACCCATAGATGTACCTTTCAATTCTCTTAGATTCAGGTGTGACCATATGAGGTACTAGTCTAGCGAGCTCATGGAATCGATCCTTATAAGCCGCATGCCCGGTTCCCACCATGGTGTGATGGTAGAACTCATGTTCCAGTTTCTGCATCTCATTATCTGGACAATACTCTTCTTTTAACAATGCCTTAAATTCATCCCAACCCATCCCTATGGCAGCTTCTCTGCCCTTAGCCTGAATTTGCGTATTCCACCAAGTCAATGCCTTTCCAATCAAAGAGCAAGTAGCATACTTCACCTTCTGATGACTCGCACACTCACTTATGTCAATCACTGACTCCATCTTCTCGACCCATCGAGTATAAGCTATCGCACCTCCAGTACCATCAAATTCCATCGGTTTGCACGCAGTAAACTCCTTGTAAGTACATCCTTTGTTACCATTGTTATGGTTTTCGTCATTGACGTGATCACTTCCATCGTTGTTGTCCGCTTGATCATTCCCACTCGCGTTGTTCCCTTGGTTGCTGATATGGTCACCAACTTGGGTGACAATAGTGGGTAGCAGCTCCCTTAGTTGTTGGGCGACAATGGTAGCAACATCAGGAGTCTCATTACTGGCATCGTCGCTTCTCGTGCCGCGACCTCCTGCCCTACCTCCTCGTCCACTAGTCCTTCTACCCCTCGGTAGTGGAACACCTCAGTTAATTCGAGTCGACCTTCTTGGAGGCATGATTCTACAAAGTAGGACATTGGTAGACGTTAGATAGGAGATAGGTAGGATAGGTCGGCATACGTGTCGTACTACTACACTCAACTTCCTATTTGACAGTCCATGAATTTGATAAGTCCATGCCGCATCATGTTATTGTAAAAACGTTGGCCAGGCGTTTTTAGGATAGCATCATGCTGCATTTACTTATCATCATCACTTCGTGTCACACTATACGCATAATCGCACACGTAGTTCCTATAATGCAAACTATATGAGGATTCTTAGGTTATAGTCTAGGTTAAACCACCTAATTCTCTATAACCTTGGCTCTGATACCAATCTGTCACACCCCAAAAATGGCGCAGCGGAATGAAATTTACGGGGTATGACTTCATAGTTAAGAACACAAGGTGTCACAACAGAGGAACACTACATGCATAACATACAATAGATAATAGTCGCAAACTCCCACAATCGAGATAAGTACAAAGATCCAAAATGAACATAAGCCTCAAGGTTACATAACGTCACTAAGGAATATCAAATGCAACTCCACGAGGTATAACCCGGGAGGGTCTTGTCTTAAGTCTTGCTAAGCCAGTCAATACTCTACCTTCTAAACGGCTTCAATAACACCTGAAAATGGTACTAGAAAACGTCAACATAAAGTTGGTGAGCTCGTAGGTTTAGATGTTAAACCACGAAGCTGTGAATATTAGTGTAGGACAATAGTGAGCAAGATATACAAATGTGAGCACATAACAAAGATCGCAAACTAGCAACAACTGAACACGCATAATTGATCCACACATAGAGTGGGTGCCATATTCCCAAAATGATATGCTGGGTGCCATATTCCCAAAATGATCTTACTGGGTGCCATATTCCCAAAATGATTTACTGGGTGCCATATTCCCAAAATGATATACTCACAATGCATCACAAAACAGTTCGCACGTTCAAGCTAAGTCACACAGTCTGAATACACACAGTAGGGCACATAATGCAATCAAAACATACATATTGTCCAAAAACATGAAGACAGTATAATCACAGCATGAAAACAGTTAAAATATCATTTGAGTACCATTTTCCCCCAAGAAAAAACATAGTAAAAAGGGGCTACGAGAACTCACCTCGTCAAGTAGTAGTTAAATCATAAGCAGTTCAAATGGAGTGCGGCACCGACACGCGACCTAGATTAGTAAAGTACAGTTTTAGTTCATAGTTCAAGTATTTCAATTATTTCAAAAGTTTATGTTGGTGTTGCTGGTGTGGCAGCATTTAAGTGAAAACCAAGTTTTTAATATTTAAAGTTGTTGGCTCTTCGAGTTGTACGAACGTACAAAAGAATAGGAGTAGCGATTCTTGGTTTAACGATGATCGGAAAAAGGTGCGTACGAAAGGATAACGATTATGAGATGTCGATGTGAACGATTATAGGACGGTTGGTGTTTAAATGATCGTACGTGTGTATATATATATATTTATATTTATATATGTATATACATATACATGTGAAAAATAAATAAAGTTGGAAAAGGTTATAATTTGTGAGAAGATAATGTTTTGAAAAATAACAGTCCCATTTACTTTTATTATAATCCTTTTCAATAAAAATATATCATTTAACTAGTTACGATTTTCTCGATTTAATTATATGTAGTTAAGTGTCAATATAAAAGTTGGGATATTTCCGTTTAAACAATTTCATGTCACATATTTACGATACGTGTATAGATTAAGTGTTTAACTATTTGCGGCGTAACGTCCCATTTTAAAATGTATGCCGAGGGTAATAGTTTTATTTGCAAAAATATATGCCAACAATTTGCGTGTGCTATTTAATTGTTGCCAATTTCATTATATGTTGACGTGTATCTAATTAAATCTCAAATGCGAAGAGTCTCTTTTTATAAATTTTGTAGTCGATATATTTAAGTGACCGCGAAATATTGACGAGTTATATTAATGAAATGGGGTCGAGGAGGGGGGAATGGGTTGCGGCCCAAATGAAATTAATGGACCAGGCCACGGCTGTTGGGCTTTTAAATGTCAAGCGAAAATAATCCAAAGACGGCCCTTTTTTTGGTTTGGCTTGAAACTGAGCATGACCACAAGGCCACTAATAATGGGCTGGTCAAAAGTAGTATGAATGGGCTGTGGCCCATGTGGTTTAATAATAGCAGCCAATTGAGAAACAGCAGGAACGAAATGCAGCAAAAATGAAATGTCCCCCTTGTGACTATTGTTGTTAACGCAAGTTAAAATGGTTATGAAATTTGAATTTAAACATGGTTCATAACAAAGGATTTGGCACTTAGAAAAATATGTACATATACCCTACTGCCTATGGATTTCGAGTAGAGTTTGGCGAGTGTCGAGGCTCGAAACAGGATTTTGACAAAAGTTTAAGTCACTTGGGTGGGCGGAACTTGGTCTTGTGTTCACTGTGGAACCAAGCACCCAAGAGTGATGATGAACAAGGGCTAGAATGTAGTCTCGCCAAGTGTTAACCAACACTTTTTGGAGTTAGTTCTCGACTGGGACTTTAGTTCTAGGCCACTATGTAGCCTTTCCAACTTAGAGCACTAACTAATGGTCTATCTAACGTGGGGCTTAAGGACGCAACATGAAAGGGATTTTTGGAGTTCTTCCGTAGCTTGTACGGCATTGTTAGACCTCGAGTGTATATGTGGTCTTTAAGTGGAGTACTACTCGACTCAACCACAAACTCGAGCACACTCGTTGGAGCGAACACAATAAATCAACGCAACAAAGATCTACGAATTAACAATCCTCCTCTACTCGATCACCAACTCGTTTTGAAAGTTAAATCTTTTTAACGACATAAACACAAACACCTCACGAGCATATCTAAAAGGACAAAGATTCAACTACTAAAGCTTGCGACTAGAACCCATGACATTCGAGCATTGTAATCATCACAGTGTCGTGTTTTAAAAAAAATGTGTTTACCACACCACACCAACATTATTTATGACCTTAAACTAACAATTATTTTAATCACATGTTCCTCCAATAATCATGATAGTGTTTGAATACAACAGGAAGAACAATAAAAAAATATCAAGATCTTACAAAAAGGCAGAAAACCGAGCCGATAGAATGAAGTGAGAATTGAAGAAGCTTGAATCCAAATCGGCTAACTCCACCACAGCTCCTCCTTTGAATGTTTTGATGTGATTTGTTTTAGTGGTGGGTTGCAAGTGTGAGCCGATTGGATTATAAGGATTAAAATGAGGGAAGGTTGCCCCTCCTCAACACGTTTGGCAGTCGATTGGTAGCCCAAAAGGGTATAGCTTCATCACAGCCTCGTCACCTCTTGTACCCATATGTTGACTTCAAGATCATGACAAGAAGAAAGGAATCCCGTCTGAGGCGTTAGGACCATTTGGAGTCTTATGGTTATTGATGGTGTCGACCTGCCATGGCAGTTGTGGGGTTTGGTGTTGCAGTAGAGAAAAGAAGAGATAGAGGAGAAAGGAGAGGCGTGAGTTTGGATAAGAGAGAAGAGGCAGTGTTTTGTTTTATTAACTCAACATTTTTTTGTTTTTGTTTTGTTTGTTGCATTATAAGGAATAAAAAGAATAAGAGTAGGTGTTAAAGAAAAAGTAATAATTGTTGTGTTTTTACATTAAAGATGAATGTTTATTTAATAGGTTTACGTGTATCTCGGGTTTCGCTAAAATTTGGTTTGATTAGTGTTTTTTCGAGTTGTCGTGGGCACGAAAGATATAGTTCAGGTGTCGTTTTTCATCCGATTGATATAGAATAAAATCTATTGACTCCGTAATGAAATTACAGAATTTAATTTTTTTACTAATGTGGTGTCGGTACGCGTGTGGTGTCTTCCTCTCAATTCATGCAGTTTAGATACAAGTTATACGCAAGGGGAATATGTAACTTCTAAAATAAATTATTTTGAGCTTTAAATGTTAAGTAAGGACCTGGAAAATTCGCGGTTGCTACAGGAATTGTTGTAAAATGTCGCCCACTTCTTGTTTTCTTCCAATAAAACCGAAGTTGAAAAAACCAAGCGTTTTTCCATCCATTCCCTCATGAATACGCCTGTGAAATCTAACCAAGTTTTACCAATACTCAGCAGTTGCGCATGATCACATTTAAGTATTATTACATCATAGTGTGTACTTTGGAGGCTGCTATGTATCATATGTTACATCATCTCGTGTCCTACTAGTTAAGGTAATCTATGTCGTTGTGACCTTGTATTCTCGTAGAAAACGAGTAACATTTAGCAATACACTTTCAACCTTATGTGTTGGCTTTTTACATACAACCTGAGTCAAACCATAGATCGTCCTTTCAGGACAAAGGTACCTTACCAATTAAGTAACTCTTAAGTGTTTGTGCTATCTATTATTCGGTTTTATTATCATCTGTTTGTATTTGGTAGATAAAAAAAATCCTAAGAAACCTCAAAAACTATTCATCTAGGGTACCTTCTATCACAAAATTGTCAACTTGATTATTGTTATTATTTAAATTAAATTTGTTTACGATTTGATCGATTAACCGCATCAACACATTAGGAACATTTCTCATTCGAGTGGTGATTTGTTTGACTATTTTTGTGCCTAACAATTAACAAACATTAATACATGTGGCAAGATGATAATATATTTTTGTGCCTAACAATTAACAAACATTAATACATGTGGCAAGATGATAATATATGTAAAAAGCGAAAAATTATGCAATTTGCATGTTCAATAATGAACGATGTAGGCAAGTAGTTAGTCATATAAAGTAGACCGCTCAATCATTTTTCTTCTCAATTGTCTAAGTTTTTCTGATTAATGAAAAGTAAAAAAAAATAGTCGGTAAACATTTTTAGCTCAAATTTGATGGAAAATTACTTTAAAATTGACGGAAAATATTTTACTTTAAATTTACCTTTATTTTTTTTCCCTTTTTAACTGATACTCCGAAACCGTAATGGGGTGTTTGTTTAAGCTAATATGTGAGCTTATGAGTTTATTTGATTTCAGCTTATATTTCTAAGTCTCAATTGTTTGGCTTGTATATGAGCTTATGAGCTTGTGAAAGTTTATTTACATAAACCCACAAAATTAAAAAAAAAAAAAAAAAAAAAAAAAAAAAAACTCCGGAACACTAACACTTTGTATACCCAAACAAACCCTAACAGAAAACAATCTCCGATCATCATTTTTCAATGTCCGGCGAGCATTCTTTGAAAAGTACGGTAATCACACACTGCTCCATCTCCGCCGCATCGATCACCGGGTTATACATCGCCATCAACAACAATGTAGACGTTCAATCAGTTATAGACAAAATCAATATATTTAGTACTACTACAAAGGAACAAGTGCAATTGGACGGTGAAATGAAGCAGAATCGGACGGCTGAGATGGTGGCGAAGAGCGGTGGGGCGTTTGCGTTGGCTGTCATTTGTAATAAGGCGTTGTTTCCTTATTGCTAGGGTTTTGGCTAGGAGAAACGTTGTTTAATTTACTATTTTGTATAATGTATGTTGCGAAACTTGTTACTAATAATAGTAAGTTATTACTAATATTGTTAGAAATGATTAGTAAGTAATGTCGCATTTGAGTTTAACCGTGGAGGGTGTCCCTTTGTAGTGTGGCATACAATTTGTAATTGGGTGTCAGCGTAACATATGCAGCTCACTTGATTACTGAACAAGTGCTTTAGCTTGATGTTATTTAGATTGGTTTATAAAGTACTAATAATAGTAAGCTACTGATATTGTTACAAATGAATAATACTATGACTTGATGTCTTTAGTTGATTAGTCAGTAATGTCGCATTCGTGCTAAACTGATGAGATACCCGGGAGGACAAGTCTTTTGTTGTGATGTATGCAGCCTAACCATGGTATCCCTTTGTAATGTTGCATTTCTGCGTTGTATAAACATTTGTTTGTTGGTTATAGCATAAAACGCGTATGTAACACCCCGAAAATCGTAATGAAGCAGCGGAAGACTTATTCGGGGTATTACTAACTAGATCACAGTCATAAGTATAGATTTTTGATAAAAAGTGAAATTTTATATCATTCAATGAAAACTCAATATTCAGAGATTACATGTTTGTTATCAAAAGGGGTAGTAGTTCACAAAGTGAGGATGAGTTTGAAAAGAATGATATATTTATTTGGAACAAAGGTGGGTCTTTTCTCCATGCCCGTGCCAACTCCGTGCTTGAGATTTCTTTAATTACCTGAGATAAACATGCTTAAAAATGTTAACACAAAGGTTGAGTGAATTCACAGTGTTTTATTTGTAATAGTTTGAAATAGTTTGAACACAAGTCAAATAGTAGTGAAAACAATGATATTGCAGGGGGTAATAAATAGATAAATATTGCACTAAGCCTCATGAAACGCAAACCTTAACGTGTAGGGGTAGTAATAATAAATATCCCAATCATAGCAATGATATGGGTGATAAATGCCCTGGTGTAGGAGTTTTGCCATACTCAAATTCGAATAAAGTGCATTTGTCTATCAATCCGGCTAACACTATGGCTATCCATCCGGCTAGTACAAATGGGATGTCACTTCCAATAGATCTATTCACGAAATTCGCGTTCACTCGCAAGTGATTAATGGTTCATGATAAAGGGACTTTTAAATTGGCGGGTGTAATAACTTAGGCAATATTAACTTAGCAATATCAATCAGGATAGCATACAAAATATTTGTGTTTAGATTTATAGCATGTATCTCCCCACGGGATTTGAAAACATAGTAAAAGTGAGACTATGAACTCACCTTGGTAGTAGTAGTAATCTGGGATGTAATAGTATCAATTGGTGTGTAGTAACTTCAACGCGTGACCTAGATTAGTATGGCATAATTTAGTTAACAGACTAGGTTCAAGACTACACGAATTTAATTCAAAAGTTTTAAAGTGTTTATGTTGTTGTTGCTGGTGTGGCAGCATTTAAATTTAAAAGTCTTTTCTGAGTTATATGAAAATATTGGCTCATTGAGAGTACGCATGTATTACAAGAATGGAAATTCCTTAGCTTGAGAATGACTGAAGATTACGGAAGGAACGAATAATAGTATGACTTTGGTGATATGACGGAGAGTTATTATGACCGGGTGTATATTAATTTTACAAAGATTGATAACTTTTGAGCTTTATATAGTTGAATTTTAATGAAATGAGTTTTGAGTTCTTTATAAAAATTGCGACATGTATATATATATATATATATATATATATATATATATATATATATATATATATATATATATATATATATATATGTATATATATATATATATATATATATAACTGTTTCTTCCATTTTCTCTATTTGCGAAAATAACTTATATTTCCAATATGAAATGTACAAGTCAAGTTTATATATATGTGTACATATGGCGTTAACAAATTTTATAGTGATGTGCATTAACTAATTGGACGGCCACAGATCTAACCAGATGAACCGTCAGGATGGTCGTAGAAAATCAACGGTCAGCCGCCAGAAGCGTCCTATCAAGTCAGTAAACTTGTGGGTAAAAAACGTTTCACGACCCCCCATGACAGCCTGTCACCACCAACCACGCATAAAGTGGAATGCCTAGTCAGCAGCATGGGGAAAGTAACAAACTCAACCGCGGACGCTACAAAACAAGGCACGCTTGCCGTCAAACGCGGAATCTAAAACAACCTCCAACAAGACGCGGCTACTAAAAACCGCGGATCGACAGCTATAAGTCTAGTGAACTTGCTTCTCAAGCAAAACAAGTATACTAGACTGGGGGGACTTGATCGTGTATAGTATCCCCGGACCTAGCATACTGGGCCAGGGATGCCTAACATATTTAACCGCGGTAGATGCCAAGCCTACCAATCTGGACGGGACCGTAATCCGGTCTCTCAAGACCGGACCCGGAGCCCGATGTCGACAACTACCATGCCGCGACTACTTAAAGCCAGATCTCGTGGGATTGTGTCTACCCACTTGATCTGACATTTACCTACTCAGGTATGGCGCAATCATGCGCTGCTCTGACACTCACCTACTCGGTGAGACGCTAATTAATGCGGATTACCTACTGTAAGTATAGGAGGGGTAGTATAAATACCTCAATCTCATTTATTACTGCAACTAACTGCATTAACTCTCACCTAGTCCGCACTTAAACTATTCAATCAATATACTTACTCTCACACCGGAGGCCAACCGCGGAAACCCCCTTCCGCGGTAAGACTAACGGTGTTGCTTTTCTTAGCAGCTCATAAAGTCACTTAGCACAAGATCTGCGCCCGCCAAGAACGAGTCTAACCAAGGTCTGGTGGTGCACTCAAGATTTGTACTAACAAGTAACAACCATAAACCCTAAAACAAGCATTATACATAACCATAAGATTTTCCCAGATGATGAATTTCTTCTCCAAGGTCCCATCTTTCTATATAATAAAACCCAAATTTTATTTTAGAAAACTATGTTCAAATTCATTTACAATACTGTGAAAAGCCAAGACGATGAAGGTTTATGTGAGTGTGTGTTTTTGAAGGTGTTTTTGGTGTGTGTGAAGTCAGAGAGAGTGTCGTAAGAGTTTTGCATGTATACGTGTAGGAAATAGTCTTTTTTTTTTTTTTTTTCGTTTTTATCCTTTCGACTTGCCTAGTCGCTAGAGTGACGTTTTCCAAAACTAATTTACTTTTTCAAAAAAATTGGCATTTCATTTCGTGAAATAACTAATACAAACTCATCTCTGAAGTATTTTTGAAGTATTATATTTTAGTTAACTAATTATTAAACACGGACTAATAAGGTTACAGGTAGGGGTGCCAATTTCTGACCCGACACGAAACCCGACCTGAAACCGACACGAAAATTAACAGGTTCGGGTTAAGCTAAATAGATTTCGGGTCAGGTTTGGGTCGACATATCTAACTCGTTTATTAAACAGGTCAGGTTCGGGTTGGGAATAAAATAAACGGGTCGACCCGCCAACCCGTTTAAAATTTTTTTTACTTAAATTAAAAATTATTTGTATTTAATTATACGGGTTAAATGGATTAAACGGGTCGACCAGCTAACCGTTTAACCCGTTTAACTCGTGTAATGTGCTAACTTTTGTATATAAAACGGGTTAAATGGGTCAACTCGAAACCCGTTTAACAAATTCAACCCATGTAACTTGTTTAACCCGTCAACCCAAGTATATATACGGGTTAAATGTGTCAGGTTCGGGTTACGTGTAAACAGGTTAGGGTTGACATATGTGACCCGATGATTTAAATGGGTCAGGTTCGGGTTGAGGTTTTCTGACCCGCCAACCTGACAACCCGAACCCGTCAACCCGAACCCGACCCGAATTGCCACCCCTAGTTCAGGTTCGGTTAATTAGAATAAAACTTAAAACGTGATTGATGAGAAACAACTATAACTAAATATTTAAGATAAATCGACGTGAATTATATATCTAATTTAGATGCATCTTATTTAGTTTCGAACGTAAACTTGAAGTGAAGATAATATTCTTTAGATATAACTCACGGATCATTTCAGAAATCGGTAAGTAACTATAAGGACTATTTATGTAATTTTTCGCCACACAGACAATTCCCATATTTAATGGGAGTGCCTATAATCGCAAATGTTCGTTAAACAAACAATCCCTAGATTAACCTTGGGATCGTTTCTGTAATCGTGAGTAACCGGAAAGACCTTTTTTTTCCCTTCAAATTTAGGACTTTTTTAGCAACATACGTAAATTAGAGGGATGTTTCTGTTTTGTTTTTTTTTTGTTTTTTTTTTTTTTTTTGTTACACGACCAGTCCCTGGATTTGACTCCATAAAGAGCAAGCAATAAGGACCATTAATCCATTATCGCAATTTTGCATAGACTATGTTTGTAACCATTATTAAATCACAAAGATCATTTTTGTCATTTTTTGTTGATGTTTACTATTTGTAAATAGTAAACGTTTGATAAACTAAAGTGATTAAGATAATGCATGCCTACTCATAGACTAGTCATCCCCACATACAATCATTAAAAGATAAAACAGATTGAAGTGACTATCTTAAGGGAGTAAATTTATCACTAAAAGATAAAACATATTGAAGTGATTATCTTAAGGTCGTTAGAAAATATTTGTTTAAAAATTTTCTAAGCTTTTGCAACCTTGTGACATTTTAAATTCTTTGAGATAATGAATTGTCAATCACTTTGACATAATACAAATCTCTTTGAGATAATAAAATGTCTATCACTTAAAAGTTATTAAATCAATACACAATATATAATCATAGATAACTCTAAGTACAAAAATTAAACATATGCATCTTAGTATACACTAAAGGCAATATAGTAATGCAATCCTAGTGTAGTTTTGTAATAAAACTTACTCATATGCATCTCGTAAGCATGAAATTCATGATCTCTTTTGAAAGTGATCACGTATAAAAATGATTTTGATATTAAAAACAATTTTGTGATCTTGTTGAAAAATGAGCTCGGAACAATTTCATAACATTTTGAACTTTGTAACAAGTACTCGAAGATTAGCTCATGACATTAGAAAAGTTTTGTTTTTTATCACTAGAGTTCTTGGAACAATTTTGAAAATATCTTTGTAAAGACAAGTAACATTTGAAAAAAGACTTGCAACTTTTCATGAAAGTATGTCTCGTAACTTATAAAGTCTTAAACATTTTTGATAAATTTTGACATGACCTCGTTATTGTTTGAAAAAAAAAAAGAAATAACTAAACAAATAAATAATCTTTTAAGTTGGGGTGTTTATCGGCTCGGTTATTGGGTTGTTCGGTTTCAGGGGCGGATCTTAGTTAGGGCCCGCCCCCCCCCTCCTGTTTTTTCGCTCAGTAGTGCTAACTTATCCGTATTTCGTCCGAAAAAATTTATATTTATTAAGTCGCCCCCCCCCCCCCCCCCCTCCCCCCGAATGAAAAGACCCTAATATAATGATAAGACAAAAAAAATTTCGGCCCCCTACACTAAAAACTTCAAGATCCGCCACTGTTCGGTTTATTCGGTTCGGTTAGTTTGGGTTTTTTTTTTTTTTTTTTTTTTTTTTTTTTTTTTTTTTTTTTTTTTTAAACCAAAAACCGAACCGAACCAAATTCAAATTTGATTAAACCGCACGGAATAACCCAAATTACTTAATTTTAATTATTTATTTACATAAATTTTTAGCAAATAATAATAATAATAATAATAATAATAATAATAATAATAATAATAATAATAATAAATTAAAGTTTAAAAAATGTTGTATTTATACAATGAAAGAATTTTACTGGTTATTTTATGCAGGGACGGAACTTGAACATTGTCGATTCGATATTTTTCGATTCAGTTCGGTTTCAATTTTCGATTCACTTGGGTATTACCCGAATTCTGAACACTAGTCTTTAAGAGTACCATACCACAGCATGCATGTGGGTGAGGTGGGATAAACCCTGATACATCACAACACTTTATTAGAGTGGTCCATGTAACATTCTGATCTTGAACATCACAACAGCTTGAAAAAGCAAACAGAAGTGGTATATGTTATTTACTTTTAACTAGATATAATGCCCGCGCACGCGCGGGGTTTTTTCTAAACTTTTAAATAAATTATTATTTTTAATTTCGGGTTTTAATTATTATAACAGGACCTTCAAAACCAGTGTAATTTGATTGAGTTATTGAATTAGGGTTATTTACGAATGTAGTGGGTTTTAATATTAATTAGATTTGGAGGAGATGTTATTGTGTCAATGATTGTGCGTGGATGATTGATAAGAGATTGAGTTTGATTGATGGAAGAAGAATTTGAGAATGTTGGGACTTCAGGATTTTTAGTGGGAATGATACTGAATTTTAAGTTTCAGCCCAAATCTTTGAAAAACTTGCTCCACCGTTTTCAAGTTTTATTTTTTTAGTTTTTGACACATATATTTAGCCCAAATCTTTGAAAAACTTGCTCCACCTTTTTTCAAGTTTTATTTTTTTAGTTTTTGACACATATATTTTTGTAAGGTTTTTTTGAATGATCACAAATCAAATTCGTCTTTTATAGAATATGGATAAATTTAGAAATATTTAGGCTTTTCTTATTTATTATTTAAAATAATAATAATAATAATAATTTGATTATTACTTAATATAGTATGATTTGATTTTTTTGAAATGTAAAAATCCCCACTAGAGGTTTTGTTGTATTATATAAAAGTTAATATGTACGTTTTGCCTTTATTATAGTACACTAAAACTAAACAATGTAAGCCAACAATTCCACCATTCCGGACATAAATCAGGGCAAGAAAACCCATTAACAGAAAGAAATAGGCAACAACTTGCATCAAGTACAAGTCTTGCACCAAAACATGTTATAAAATAGTCATCGAGAGTAATAAGATTATTTGTACCTATGACATTTTCTGTTTATCTTCCTTTTACTGAATTTCATTTGCACTTTTCCAATCTATAATGCACAGGAAAAAAAACAAAAAAACAAAAAAACAAAAAAAAACAAAAATGTTGCAATGAAATAACACGACCCTTGTCTTACTTCTTCCTGCTACTAAATGTTGCGGTGCCACTAAATATGGGAGAATTGCATATATACCCACTAAAACTCAAACACTTGCATATTTCCCCAAAATGCAAGTTTTCAATGCATGATGTACAACGCAAGTTAAGCATGTTTTGGGTATATATGCAAATATGTAAGTTTTAGTGGGTATATATGCAATCGCCCACTAAATATTACAGTGAAATAACACGACCCTTGTTAAACGAAATTTTTCTCAATGCACACAGATTATTGCTAACTTTGAACTAAAAAACCGAAACGTAAACATATATCACATGAAATTATTGCAAAAATATCTACTGAAAAAAATGAATTAATAATTTGTAACAACCTTACAGTAATATGTTTGAATCACAACTTAAGGGTAAAATGAGAAAGACCGAGTAAAATGATATGCACCAGTGCCGTCCTATATCGAGCAATTAAATTCAAAATTGAACACTATTATATGATGATTATAAGGCAAACAAAACGTGTATGACTCCATTCAGAATTCGAGTACACAAATGTGTGAAAAAATGCTTACGACAGCCAGATTCATAATGAACTACGATAACTTGGATCAAACAACTTGGTAACTCTCGGTTACCAATTGCGTCCTCTGAGAATACTTGGGAGGAGGTCCACCTTTTAGCGGGACAATACTTGCAACCTGCAAAGGATTTATAATTTGGTTAGTCCATGCAAGTGTTTCTGGAGATTATGTCAATCATATGTGTCAACGTCAACCTGTTGACATTGAAAACGGGTGTCAATTCAGGTTCTAAACTATTGATAATGGATTAGATAGATAAAATGTAAGAAACAAAACTAAAAATGGACCAAATACGTCAGAAGTGGTCTGATGCTTATTGCTTACCTTATAAGTAGTACACTGATTATCTACAAAACTAAATTAAATAAAGATAAATGTGTTAATGGGCTGGCTCAACCCATCATGACCCATTTTGACCGCAATCGATAAAAGAACAGACCAATCCATGGCAGAAACATCTCAGAATAAAGTAAGTTCCATTATGTTTACAGTGGGATACCTAGGGAATTATCAATTGAATCTTCAAGGAGTAAAACCATGAAAAACAGGGCAGAGACCTCAATCTAGTAAAAGAACTAAGAAAACTGTGGCATCTGATGACCATAACTTAACCTTTGCCTTATATTAGACAACAACAATACCCAATCCCGCCGGAGCGCTTTGCCATATATTAGAACCTACTTCAAATCCCATAACGGGTATTCAGTATATTTAGAGAAACGACACCTACAGTCACCTCATTGATAGAAGGCAACCACAAATACTAAGGAAGTTTTATCACTTTACTTAAAAATAAATACTGTCCATCGTACGTCTGAATCAAGCTTAGTCCTTTACATTCGTAGTGTTTCAGATGAAGAATTATGTACAATACGAGGAATATGATCCGGTATCACCAAATTAGTCTGCACAATTTCCATCACTACCCAATATAGGTCCCATATTCATTTAACCTTACCTCAAGTAAATTAACCATAATCACATCTTTGTTTCTTAAGTCAAAATGATACGACTCACAAAGTCACAATCCCAATCTTGTTACTTCCCACTGCTCAAATGGTAAGCCAAATAAAAGGTTGGAGCAAGACTTCATAATCAATTGTATTGTAAAAACTGTAAGCTGTTGTTGGACAATTTTTAAGCAACGAAACCCGTGTGTAAGCTTCAGGGGGGGTGCTCGAATGTGCAGTCTGAAAACTATCATCAGATTACTGAGTGTTCGATTAGAAATAATTAGTCTCTTAGTTTTTGGGTAACGTAGAAAAATAATAAGTTTACACTGGTTGCAATAAATCTAGTTATCATATTCCAGTATTATTACACCTATATTGTACCATCATTTTATCTATAACTTTTCAAAAGTAACATAATTTGCTATATACTAAACATCATTTGAGGTGATTACTATCAATTCAAGCTAAAGACGCATATCCAAAATACCATCTCCTACACCGCATTTAGTTTACTGCTGATAATCTGAGTTTCATCATCCAAAATAACAGTCACTTTCAAAACACACATCCAAACACACACTAAATGATGCTTTTTCACACATGATTCGACTTCCCTAAGTCAATGCTTCCAAGTTGATTCAAGTTGTAGATAGATGCAACCCATGTAGAGTAGGTGGTTAGCACTACAAATATTAAGTATTAAACCATAACTGGAAGGGATTGTGGGGATAGAATGCATACCTTCATGTCGCTGAATGTACTTGTTGCCGAGAAGCGTACAGAAATGGGGAAGAATGCCGATGTATCGGCAGGAGGAACAACAAACTCCATCGAGCCACTAAAAATTGTTCCATCACAACATTACAAGTTTAGCAAACTCGTAATTCAGAGCTCTAAAAGGAAAAATAAATTAAAATGATTGGGCACTTGCCTGCGATTAGAGTTATCAATGAGAAGTATAGACCACTCCAATATTGAATTTCTAGAATCAAACCTGCATGGGGGAACAAATAAAATCTCAAACACAAATGAACAAACGAGTACTGTTTTGTATAACTTTAATCATCAGAAATGGCATTTTAGGTATGCATGTATCTACATACATGCACATGTTGGTGAGTGTGCATACGCTTATGTGTGTGTATCTTTGTCAATCAATTTTAAGGTAATGGGTAGCCAGATAATTATTACAACATAAGCTAGGAATTCACCTCCATTCGCCATCAATCTGCTTTACATTAGGTGCATCTCTAAGAGCTGGAAGAGGAACCGAAATAACCACATTTTGTAAGTCAAACATTGACGAAGCTTCATATTCAATGCTCACGTAAGTCTCATTTCCAGAAACCGAGGGCCAGCAGTTAACTGGCAGAAAATGAAGTTTGAAACAGATTAGAGTTAACAGAAACAGCATCCACTATAGAAGGGCACATAAACTTAGAGGTGGCTTTCGCCCCATTTAGAATATTTCGGGATTGTGCTTCTCAAACTTGTTGCATATGAAAATAGCTAAAAGTGATAACGGGTCGAAAGTTACCTTATTTATAGATAATGCATACAACCTAATCTACATTTTGGCCCATCCAATAAAGATGTCTAAGTTCCGCCACTGGGATCAACCCAATCAAAACCGTATAAACATATTAACATACTACAATATGTTCAACTTCAACCAAAAATCCATATTTAACCATTATACAAACAAGACCGACCAGCCCATCTTGCCACCTCTAGTAAAATGAGACCATCATCCAGCATAGAAAGAGAAACATAAAGAAACTTATTAGTCAATGGCACAGCTGACTCATCTTTACTTTGCATTCTCCACTTGAGGAGACCAAGACCGTCACCAGACTGACCAGCAGGAAATGGCCTGTCAGGATCTTTTGATCCCAGAATATTTTCATTGGAGAAAAGGTCTTTGTTGATGTTTGGATGTGTCTTGAATTTAATCTCAGGATTACCTGCACTCTCAATCTGTACATCACATCATAAGAAATGTGTCTTTACAGAGGCCACGACATAAACAGCTTTAAGGGTTAAGCTTTATGCTTAAAACTAAAAAAATGGTGTGACTCTTCCGCTTTGAACTTAATGCCTAAAGTTGCTATAATCCCAAGTGCAATCATAGAAGCTAATATAATTTTCATGGTACACATGTTAAGATGAAACGGCCAGTTAGTAAACTAGGGTCCCTACCTTTTCACATTTTAACATGTCCATAAACTACATAGGCACAACATTATATAGGTGATGTAGCAATATAAAACACATTAAATAAATACACGCAGCGGATAAACATCACCATAACAGGATCCATAGTGCCATATGATCAATCAAATAAATAAACACATAAGTTATACCTTTGTAGCGTGATCCGGATGTCACCAACACAAGTGTAACCCACGACTTGATCAAGAAACCCCAAGAGATCAATAAGGTTGATCTCCTCTAAGTGTGAAACACACTACACGTCACCGTATGCCAATAAATGCTAGTCTTTTAACACGTAACCGATCTAGTCTTCCTTGGATGAACAAGATACAAGAAAGAGATGATGAAAATACAAACCCTAGGTATGGTTTGTGGTTTTGCCGTACATTATAGAGGAGAGGAGAGGGAGAATATATTTCTTGGTTAGTTAGCTAATTCATAGGAATGTAATTAGTATAACCCTTGACCAAATAATCAAAACAATCCCTCCTTATTCATTGAATGTGGCCGGCCCCTATTGGGCTCAAAATGGGCTTCCCATTTGTTTTTCTAGTCCAATGTAATAAGTCCATTACTTATTCATTAGAAGCCCAATAGTGGTTCCTGGTTACTTACGGTTAATTTTATATCGTAAATACGATAAACACGATATATAAAATGGCACCTCAGTGTATATGTGTGTGACCCCATAGGCTCACATATGTCTAGCCATATAATTAGTCATTATGACAAGAGCATACTCCAACACATTACACTGTTTTGTTGGGTAAAGGACGATACCTCCCGCAAAATTACACTACATTACATTACACTTTCGAGACACTTATTTATTTGCACAACATAAACACATATACTGGGATTTGCAGAATTGAAATGGTAATTGATCATATATGACATGCGACTAAAGAAGAAGAAAGAAAGTAATAGAATGAAAACCTGAACTTGGATAAATCCATCATCCTCATTAAGTATTTGAAGAGACAAAGTTCCCTGCACATCGAAGTTGCTGAGACCACCATCTCTCTTAAGTGTCAAATTAAGCTTCTCTTCAGCTGTCAAAGTGACAGGATCCGTAGGCGAGGGACCAGCGGCTTTGCTTAAATTAGCATTTGGTCTTACATCCTCGACGATCATTTCACCTTCAGCTTTCAGTGATTCCAGGAACTGGTTTGCCTTTTGTGATTTGCCTAGCCTCATACCCATGCCCTTAGCTGGAGTAGTAACAGCTACAGATGGACGATCTGCGAGAAAAATCAATAACAGTAATCAATAAAACTTACTAGTTGGTTAAACGTATAGGTGAAAATATCATACGCTATAAATAAAAGGATACCATCTTAGTCTTGAATTTTTTGAAATATAGATGACAAGTTCATGAAGGACCAGGACGGTTGACTCACTTACCTTATTGTTGACGATTAAAGAATGATCTAATTTCTTTTATATAAAACAATTTAGAACAGTACAAGCATTTTATTGCCTTTTAGGCAATTTTTTACCTGTTTAAGTCATTTGACCTACTTCATTTCTAGCTAAAAATTAGCACAACAGTAGATGACCCATATTTATATATATAGATGAAAACATGTCCACCAACCTTTAGGCTTGCTTGAGAAGGAGTCCACGTCAGAGGTTATTCCAAAACCAGAACCGCTTCCAAAGGTATTACCATTTGATATACCCATATCGTTGCTAAAACCATTATCCATTCTACCCATTGAGCCCATTGATTGTAAAGATGAATAGCCACCTTTTTCCAGCTTTGCCCTCTCTGACTGCAGAAATGACACAAACTTGTTGCATCAGACATAAAAGCGGAGGGGCAATGAAAGTATATAATTATTGATTAGAGAGGAATGTAGGTTATTACTTCACCTTTTTCTGCTCAATCTCATTAACTCTACGATTCATTTCATCCTTGGCACCATCGATCTTGCTTTGTTTTAACTCTTTGTACAATCAAGCACAAAACTGTCTCTTCTAAACCAGTAATATTAGACGCAACTCCATTGTTTCCATAGGTATCCCAGCCGGACGCATAGATAAAACGTAAATATACATAAAGTTTCAGCTTCTCGAGTTTTTATATCATTTTACAACTAATTCACAACAAAACACATGTATGTTTATAATTTGTATCAATTGCCTGTACATGTAGTCATGTACACTCACCATTGACGAAACAATGGAATCCTGAAGCATCCCTGATATGAATTTCCCTCTTGGTGACAGCTGAAGCATACTTAAAGAAAGTATGGCAATCCCCACAAAGAAGGATATTTTTCATAACCCGAACAGGCGTTCCTTTAGTCATTAAAAGACCATAAGTGACTGCTAGTTTTGCACTATGGTAATACAAGAAATCCCTTTTCTGATGCTCCTCCACTTCATGAAGCACAAAACTAGTATCCGGTACATATCCAGCTTTCAAACATTTTAAGACTAATATATCTAAACCACTGTATATGTCTTTGGAAAGGGTATGTGATTTATCTCTTGCGTAAAATGAATGAACCTTGTTTTCGTGAATAATCCAACTTTTTCCAGGACGTTTTTGGATACCCTTTTCTCTCATCTCTTCCCGTATCGTTTCAGAGCACTGCCATCTCCCGGATGCTGAATATAAATTAGATACAAGTATATATGTAGATGGATCATTTGGCTTCTTAGAAAGAATTTCTTTTGCAGCCCTTTTACCAATATCTGTATTTATAGGTGTTCGACAATTATCAAGCAAAGCTCTCCATACGAAAGTGTTTGGCTCAAATGGCATTTTTTTTATAATGTCTTCAGCCTCTTTAAGTAAACCCCAGTGACCAAAAACATTAACCAATGAAACATAATGCTCTGAAGTGGGTTCAATGTTGTAAGCAGTCTTCATGGATTGAAAAAATCTATAACACTCGTTAACCATATTTGAGGTTGTGTGTGTGTAGGCCGAGACTATCAAGAGGGCTGTGATCGAATCTGGCTTTATGTTTGCCATCTTCATCTCTGCCCATAGATCCAAGGCCTTATCTCCTTGCTTGTTGAAAATATATCCAGACATCAAACTATTCCAAGACACAACATCAAGTCTTTTCATGTTATCAAAAACCTTAATCGCAGCCGCTATGTTGCCACACTTGCTATACATTCCAATTAATGCGTTTTCTACTTTAATATCATGCAGCATACCTGATCTTAAAGCACTAGAATGTATTTGTTCACCAATTCTATCAAACCCTAGTGTCGCACATAGACCAAGGACTGTAGTTAATACCATTTCATCAATGACCAAAGTATTTTCAGATTGACCTTTAAAGAATAAAGATAGTGCTTCATATGGATTTCCGTTTCTAGCATACCCACAAATCATCGATGTCCAGATAATCGAACTGTTTTGGTTTATTAAGTCGCTGTTAAACATTTCTTCTGCATCAGTCATTCTTCCACACTTTGTGCACATATCAAGCAATGCAGATTCAACACGGTCGTTTGACCCAAACCCAAACTTTAGAACAAAGCCATGTATCTGTTCACTAGCACTTTTATCCTCATGCAACCCGCAAGCGTTCATGATAATAGCCAATGAGTATTCATCCAACTCAACACCTTCTTCCAACATTCTGCAAAACATACGCAGAGCTCGTACCCCGTCACCATTTTGGCAAAAACCTGATAAAAGAGTATTATACGAGACACAATTCCTCTCAGGCATTGTATCAAAAACCTCCTCTGCCATATCAACAAGTCCCAACTCCATGTAAAAAGATATCATTTGTGTCCATGTTATTACGTCTTTAACCACCATTCTATCAAACAAACTCACGACATTCTTCACATTCCCATATTTACTATAAAATCCAATTAGCGCATTACCAACACTCAAATTCCTTTCCAACCCAAACTTAATCGCACGAGCATGAACTTCACGCCCTTCCATAACCGCACCATGTTCACTACACGCACTCAAAACAGCCGAAACAGTAAAATGATCAATCCCAACCCCATCCATCCATACCATCTCCCGAAACAACTCCAACGCTTCTCCAAACATAAACCCTTTCACCAAACACGACAACACCGTATTCCACGACGAAACATCTCTCACGGACATTTCATCAAACATCTTAACAACCAAATCCAAACACCCACATTTCCCATAAAACCCCATCAAAGCATTCATAACAAAAACATCATCCTCAAACCCCATTTTAACAACCAAACCATGAACTCCCGACCCCAAATCAATATCGAAAACCCGACCACAAGCAGTCAAAACAGCAACAAAACTGTACTCATTTGGATCAATACCACACCTCATCATCTCAACAAACATATCAACACCTTCATACTCATTACAACACTTTGCAAGCCATGAAACCATGGAAGTAAAAGTAACAACATCTGGGTTCTGCACATTTTGAAAAACCCTGAAAGCATAAGAAGATAAACCCAATTTGAAATAAGATGTAATAAGTGTGTTGAAAAAGTATGTGTTTGTGGGGGTGTTTGGGTGTTTGAGTATTTGAGCATGTGTTGCAGTTGCTAGATGGATGTTGTTGGTTTGAACTGATTGTTGAAGTAAAATAGGGATGTTGTTTTTGCTGTTGGGTTTAGATAGTTGAAAATGTGGTGAAGGTGGTTTTTTGGGAATGTGGAGAAGATGACAGGGTGATGAGGCTGAGATGTTAATGGCGGCGGCAGCCATAGATTAGACAAAGATTTGGGAAATGAAAGGGTATGGGCAGCCAAATTTGCATTTCTATAACCGAAGACAATTTATTAATTTGCATTCTTAAATCGGCTCGGTGGTTTGAGCCTTATTTTTTAAGCTCGAGTTCAGCTCGTGTTATATTATACAGGCTTGTGTTTAGCACGTTTTTACGATGCGTCAATAAAAATTTAAAACGTCGTTTGTAGTATACTTATTTTAAGCTCGCCAATAAGCTTATTATTGAGCTTGTTAATAAGCTCGCATATAGTACAAGTGTATAACGTAGTTTAATATTTAAAATATCGTAATGTCGTTTGGGCTTGTTTAGGTTCGCGAGTCCTAGCGAGCTTTGTATATAAAGCTTGGAATCGAACTCGATTAATAAATGAGCCAAACTTAGGCTCGAGCTCGTTTAAGCTCATACCGTTCGAGCTTTTCTTCTATCCGAATACGAGATTTTACGAGCGGTTCGACTTATTTCCACCCCTACTTATAACTCACGATGCTACTTATTTTATTGTGACACTCGTTAGTGATACATTTATTAATTTTATTTTTCTTTCTAAATACAAGGATTACTATTCTGGCATCGTACTTTTTTTTGGTTGCCGTGATTTCCTTTTTCATTTTCGGCGTGTGCGACATATAAGGAAAGATGACCTGTCAATTTGTGATATGTTACGAAATACATTTCCCTCCAACTTTCATTTTTCTCATTTAATCCATCCTTAATCATAAAGATTGCTATAGTTTGTTATACGAATCGAGTAAGGGGTGTTTGTTTGAGCTTATTTACGGGATTTATGTGGTTACGAGCTTTTCTATTTTCGCGTACGAAGCCTTATTTTCTGATTTATATTTGATATTTATAAGCTTATATAAGTTTATTATGTCATAACAAACTTATATAAACTCACAAGTATCAAAATAAGCCAAAAAGAATGAGCTTAATAAGTTGATAAACTTATAAATAAGCTTAAGCAAACACCCCCAAGAGGGTATTTGGGAATTTTTTTTCCCGCTTTTGCTAAAAAAATAAGTGCTTATATGCTGACTAAAAATACGTACTTCTTAATAGAGTTTTTGGATTTGCTTATGATTAAAAATAAGTAGATAAACAAGTTTTTTAGTGTTCGGATTTGGTATGTGTGAAACTCTTCTTTTGAACATTATGTGGATGTTGCATTTCTCAAAACAACATGAGAACACATGTTGGAAAATATATGATGCAGAATTTTGCAAAACCACCAAGTTTTACAATCCTCCTAGGCAGTGTACTTAACCGTTATAGTGTAGTATAGGCAAGACACGGATGATTGATCGTTCTCTAGGGGAACAGTGTTGTGAAGGCTCGAAGTGTATGACGAGTTAAGTCTAAACGTGAGGGATGATTATTTTTGTATTTTTATATTTATTGGAAAGCAAGTAAAATCTCGGGGTTTGAAGAGTTTGGTTTTTATACTACTAATTAAACTAAATTAAACTAACTATGCAGAAAAGTAAATTGGTGAACTCGTATGATAAGTAAAGGTGCTTACTTAGAATCTGATTACTCCCTAGTTAAATCCTATTGATCAGTCGAATTGTCACGTCCTTGTTTAATTACATCGTTGTATTCCGTAATATTAGTCCTAGAGAGGTGTCAAATACCCTAACTCAATGGATGTATTGAACTCGTTAAGAATCTTAATGTCAGTGACCGTAGTTCCACAACGATGGGAAGATTATAGGACTCGTTAAGACTCTTAATGTCAGCGATCATAATCCACGCAGTAAATACAACGAATCTACCAACTATTGCACTATAGTGACACGTTTAGTTGGATAGTCTAAACAAGCATCCTAAGATCAAACTAGTTTTCCAACTCCTAACACAATAACAACTAATTAAACAAGAGACAACTTTCAATAATCAATAGCTAGGTTTCATCTAATCCTAAGCAAACACTAAGTAATTTAGCCTAGCATGTTAATTGGAAGAAAAGATAAACAAATAATCAAACAACACATAGACATATTGAATGATTAATGGATAAATAATTTATCTTCAATAAAATATGAAAGTTTGGGGGCTAAAAACCCTTACAAGAACTGGAAAATTCGTCACTTCACAGTTACGTCACACACGTGTCACTCATAATGAGAATTCTATGAAATATATATATATAGATTTACAGATGTGACGGCGTCACTTTATAGGTGTGAAGCGGTCAGCTCGCCATCATTAGGGTTTCGTCCTTTGCACCGACTAAGTTGTGACGACGTCACCTTATGGATCGTGACGTTGTCACGCTTCCTTTTTCTAGTTCTGAAGCCGTCAGCTCTAGACCGTCACCATTTCCTGAAGCTCACTTGTAATTTTTATAACTGGATTATCTTCGTGGCTTTGTAAGTGATGGCGTCACTTTGTAATCCTGACGCCGTCAGATCTCCTTTTCCTGACGTTTTCGTAACTTGTTTGTTTTCTTCGTTTTCTCGTCCAATTTAGCCAAAAACACTTCGATTTCCAGCATTTGCTTTCCAAGTACATAAAACTCAAATAGAAACGATTTAGGGCAGTAAATGATCAAATATGTACAAGTTTAAAGGCTAAATGACCCATAAAACACATGTTTTTAAACCTCATCAAATATCCCTACACTTGGGATTTTCTTGTCCTCAAGCAAATAGGCTTTTATCCTAATCAATTACAAGTTAGGGGGCATTTAGCATTGGTTTAAAGATAGTTTACAACACAACTCATTCCACAATAGTCGAAACAAGCACGAAAATTATATACTAGCACCTCACATAAAGTGTTTGGATTCTCACATCTCTCGGGATAGGTTGTATAACATGTATGGAAACGGGAAAATAAAACACTCTGTACCGGTCATAGCACATAGATTACCATAGGCTTGATAAAGGATCAAACCTCCACCGCTTTGGCGTAATTACCTAGGATAAACTATCAAAGAGGACTTTTAAAGGTTGTAACGTTAGGTGTAAGGGTAAGGAAAACACGGTTTTGTGGATATAGGAAATATTTACTAGTGGCAAGCTAATCATCTAAGTCAATTACATGTGCAAAGTGGCGTTGCTAAACCAAGACTCGACTCACCAACTCTAACTCTTTTTGTGTTTTTCTTGACTCTTTCTTGACTCAAACAAAAGCAAAAGGCGGGATGGTAGTCCGTATGTTTTTCTCTCATTTTTTTTTTAATATTTTTTTCTCTTTTTCTTTTTTTTTCCCCTATTTTTAATTTTTTTTTATACACGTTTGTCCTACCATCCGCAAAATAATACATCAATTGTAACACCCCAACCCGACAAGGGTAAAGATATCACAATAATGGATTCATATCAGATCAAAACAGAGCATACATCTACAGTAATACAAAAATCTCAAAGGATTACAATTGAAATACTGAAACTACAAGGTTACAATGAAAACTTTCAAAACTAATTCTAAACATAATGTCTTCTATCCAATTCTAATCCAGAATAGCTACCAAGCCTTCTAAGTCCAGAGGTACACTCTCACTCATTCCCAGCATCCTACTAAAACCTGCCGCAGGAAAAGAAATGCGGCTGAGCTTCAAAAGCTCAGTGAACAGATATATAGATGACAGAAACGATAACAGATAACAATACAGAAACAAATCGGAAAATACAGATTATACAGATACAGAACTAAAGTGAAAGAATAGGAAAGGAATAAGGGTGAAAAGAAAGAAAAGAGAAAGGGATAATGTACAAACCAGGTTTAGGGAAATACAGAAATCCATCACGAGCCCAGAGATAACAGATAATATAATAACAGAGTAATCATATAATAATCCAGAGGGGATACCTCTCAAGTAACAGATAATATGAGGGGTGACCTCATGTATCAAATCGGAGTAATCAGCTCCCAGATATATATGAAAGACGTGTATCGCACACACCATCAGTCACCAGATATAATAATAACATATAACATAAACAGATAACAGATAACAGATGAGTCAGAACTAGGATGCATCCATGCGCCCCTGTGGCCAGAAACTCCTTAACACACCAGATAAAATAAATCAGGGACGGGACAGGTCATCACTCTCCTGCCCTAGAGTCATGCCATCGGTGCATCAATGACATGGACATGAAACCCTCATGCCTAGTGATTGGCTCGGATATCAGACTGTGGTCAGGGTCAGATGTCATATAATAAACAGAGTCATATCTACGGGTTCATGGCAGAAGGGTCATGTCAAAATTTCAGAATAAGATAATAAGGTTTAAATCAGAATTTATCAGATTAAGTTTAATATCAAAGCTTAAGTTCAGATTAAAAGGTTTATTTCCAATAGTCCAAAAGAGTATATCAAAGGTTAATAATTACAAGTTTATAGCAATAATTCATTTCAGAAGTTCCTGTCAAGAGTTCATTTAAATCAGTCCTTTAATAATGGTTTTCATTGAAATGATCTTTCAAAATAGTTTTCATAAAATTTTCTTCCAAAACTTTTAGTAACTTCCATTTCAAATGGTATAGCTTCTTTTTAAAATAGCTTTTAATAAAGGTTCAAAATCAATTAGGTTCAGATAAGGATTTAACAGGTTAAGGTTTATACCAAAATCAAATCAAAGTTTACACAGATATATCAGGTTAAGGTTCAGAACAAGGTTCACAGATCAGATTCAATCAAGATTCACAAATTCAGGGTTCAGAACAAGAGATCAATCAGAGTTCAGGAAAAAGGTTCAGAATACAAGAATCATAGCAGAGGTTCAAACAAAGATTCAAGATAAACAGATCACAACAGAGATTCACAAACAGAGGGGAACATAGCAATGGTATAGGGAATCCTAATAAGGAAAAAGAAATACTGAGAGAAAAGGGAAAGAAACACCCTTACTGAAATAGGGCAGAATATCTGTACCTTATTAGCACAGCAGACAAACAAACAAACACAGAAATAGGATCGGGACTTCTCCTTCTTCACATCTAAGGAAGAGGAAGACAGAATTACTAAAGTTTCTTATTCAGATTATTCCTTTTAGTTTACCTTTACATTTTAAGTACTTTCTATTTTTAGTAACTTTTCAGATTTTAGTAAGTTCCCATAATTAGCAGGTTTCCAGAATTAACAGATATTATCATTTCAGATTAGGTTTAACCCTTATTCAGAGATTATTATGGGATAACAGTATATTTTATCAAGTTACAGAAGTTTAGGGTTTTAAATGACAATTATACAAAGTTTAGGGTTTTAAATGTAACTTCATTAATTTCCAAGGTCATTTGTGAAAATACTTCAAGTTACAGAATTATACACTCATTTTATTCAGAATTACACTTTATTCCCTTAAGTTTCACAATTTACAGATTACACCCCTTTAGTTACATAATTTACAAAACCAACCTTATAATTACATATTTTACAAATTAAACCCTACAATATCCATATTTACCAACCAAGCATATTATATTTCATAATTACATAATATACCATCAGAATTTAGTACATTACAGATTAGACCCCTCAGAATTCAGAATTTACATATTTAGTCCTTTAAGTTTGCAAAACATATATATAAAGTCATAATTCATAACAATTACATAATTAGCCCATAAATCCTCAAAATTACACAACAACCTTTATATATCAGTATTAACTTTAAACAACTTCAGAATTTCAGATTTACACTTTTGGTCCCTCTTTTTTAATTAATTTCAAATCGAAACCCTAATATGCCATTAATTCATTATATTGCAATATTTACACTTAGGACCCCAAAGTTATATTTTTCCCACATTCCTACAGATGTATATGACATTACAAAAATATCCCAGAAGTTTCAAAGTTGGCAAAACAGGTCCTTTTACTTTTTACTTTCAATCGGATTTACTTTTTAGAAACAAATACAAACCCTACAATTAACCAATCATTGCACCATCATTATTATATCCTTAAAACATCATTTATGACCAGATCTTGCACCAACAAGCCCTAACCCTAATTATTTCAATTAGGTTTTGTTTGTTTTCTTTACTTTTCTAAAACCCGGTTTGTACTAAATTTAGCCACGCTTCATCTAAGCTTCCAAGATTCGAACCCATATTTTTCCCAGGTTATAAGATGTATAAGGAACCCACGAAAAATATATAACAAGCCCAGAAAAATCGTATAGCATGTTTTAGATTTTACGTACGTTTTTGATATCAATAATTACCACGACATGATCTAGGCCTCTATAATTCATTCCAAAATTTTTCCAAGATCTTATACTTCATATGAGGTCCAAATAAAATAATTATAACACCCAGAAAATTCGTATCACATATTATGGAATTTACGTATGTTTTAATCATTAAAATATAGAACGACCCATAAACCTTGCATGATTCGATTTGAACATTTTATATGAGTCTTATATGATGTAAGGGTCATGAGAAAAATACCAAATCGATTTTATAATTTGTAGATTAAGCGTGGTGATTTTTGTCCCTTGATTAAGCAATTCGACACCAAAGAATTCTCCTACGAGCACACGAGCGATCTAAAAACCTTGGGGCCATTTTTCACAGAGTATATACAATATAAGGAACATGAGAAAAATGCTAAATGAATTTTTGGAGGATCGAAAGAATTATTTAGAGTTTATACCTTTCGGACAAAACTAGCAACAAGGAAAATACATCAAAATCGAACCAGGCCAAACACGAACCAAACCTTATTTTTCGTGGCCTCCTTGGATGAAGATCAACACCAGAAAAATACTAGATCACCTCCAGAAATTCGTATGGGTTGTGGGAGAATTTTTGTGTGTTTTTATGTTTATTCGGCTAGGGTTTATTAGAGAATAAATGGGATTTGACTAAATAAATGATATACCGTGACTTTAGGGGGAGGAAAGGACCCATATACACGTTTTGTAGCTGGCCCAAAACCAGAATTAATTTTTTTGTGATTATTTCCTAATTTAAAGTGTAATTATCTTGATTTAATTGATTTTTAAATATAAATAAATAAGTAGAATAATAATTTTGGTTTATACATATATTTTAAAGTGTCATAATAATTTTTGAACATGTACAAATATTAAATGGTTGTCCCAGAAATTAATTTGCTTCATATATAGTTCGTTTTCAGAAGTTTGGAATCGTTTCAGAATTTTATACGTGTTTTATTTAGGTTTTTGATATAAGGGCAAATTGGTAACCTTTCAGATTATCCGAATTTCAGGTATTACATCAATACTTAAGGGATTTATAGTTGCATCCCTACACTTGAATTTTTACATAAATATAAACAAACTAATGACCAGAATTGCGAGGATCAAATCACGTGGAGTACTTAAACATTAACGTACATATGGGGGTAATAATTTTTACTTTCATCCCCATTACTCCATAACAAATAGTACTAAACCCATGAGTCCCAATTGTCCCAAACTATATTTACAAGATATGACTCGACTTAGCAACCATGTAGTTAACTAAGGATTTAACATAAATGTTGTAACAATAATGCACTAAAGATGAGTGCATACAAGGTAGGCTAGGGCGATTTGGGTGTAACATTTGGGGGTGGATTGTAAAAAATGTTCTTCATTAATATTTCAGAATCCACTGAAATATCACGAGAACTGCAAAAAGGATAGGCTCAGAGGGGTTAACTAGGGTGTCTTGTACTAAAGATGAGTACATAGCAAGGGTGTGGGGTAATTACTTGACCGAAGTAGCCAGCGTAATTATAATAACAGGTTTAAAACAAGGGTTATCCTAATGCCTCTTGTCATTTAGTCAATCCTAATCACACGAATCCGATCTCACTAGCGATCTTGGAATGCATCACTAAAGCAAGTTCTAGAATCTATATATTACCGGTACACTCATAAGCATTAAAGGTGAATGCTTTTTCCTAAATATCTAAAGGCGAACCTCACATTTTGGGGTGGAAATTTTCGAGTGACAGGGTTTTTGTGCTAGCTATATAACTCATATCCATGAGACACTTTATTAAGACTAAAGTTTCACCCGTAAATGTCATAAAAAAATTTAAATTTGGTGCTAAAATTACCTTTACAAGTATTTCTTTTGGTTTATTACACAATTACTAGAAAACAAAACAAATAGCAAATGCGTGGCTAGTTTCTAAGGTGTCCCTTTTTACCCAGCATACACTTAAATTGAACATTGTCACCAATGTTCTTAAAAAGTACCAAAAATTGATAACGGGAAAAATAAAAGATATAAAAGAAACTAGTACTCCCCTGATTAACTCGGTATGAATGGAAAACGGAAATACAGTCACATCCTTCAAGAAGATAAAATTGTCCAATAATATTCCTCTTGTCCAATATAACCTGTAAATCAATAAGAAAACGAACACGAAACCTCGCATAAAATCAGCAGTAACCATTATATATAAAAGAACAAATCCTAGAAAGCGAATAAGATATAATGCTTGCAAAATAAATGTTTACAGAAATCTGGAAATTTAAAAATTCTGGAAATTTTCAAAAATTATGTTTCAACAGAAAAACAAAAATTTGGAAAAATGTTTTGTTACAGTGCCTGACGTCGTCAGGTGTAAACCCTGACGCCGTCAGGTATGACCTGACAGATAGTTTTGTTTTGTTTCCTGGAAAAATCTAACTTTTAAAATCTGAACCTTTCTGTAAAACATTCATTGTGACTCGATATAAGCATTTGACTCAAACAAACACGCAAATACGATACAATATATGCTAATCATTAATTGTAAATTTTCATGTTCGAATTTCATTATTTTAAACAAATATGAACTTTAATACACTTATCTTTTTGTAAAATACCTTTCTATGCAATTAAGACTAAGAAGCATTTTCACAAATTATTCGGAACATGAAAATTAAACAATAATAATTAAACATATATGAGACAAACAAACAAATAAAATAAAAACATCAAACAATTAAAAACATGGATTGCCTCCCAAGAAGCTCTCATTTTTGTTCGAGTCATGAGCCTGACTCTACCATTATTTAATGGATAAAAGGGGGTTTTCCTTACACTTAGGATTAAGTGCGGGTGATAGTAGCGATACACATAATTTGGATGGAAATATGCCATGTGAGATGAAGGTAATATATGAATGTTTAAAGGATCTACAACCTTCATCCGAAAACTACCCGGACTATATGGGTTGATGGTTTGGTCAATTCCTCTTTTGTTTCCTAGACTTATATCTAAGGATAGAAAATTGAGTAAGGGTTGAGGTTGAGGCTCCGGTTCATCAACACTAGGAACTTCCTTAAAACTAAGAGAAAGGTTATGACTACAAGTATTCAAACCTATATCCTCTACTTGTGCTTGGTCTAAAGGTTCTACCTCCATTGGGGTTCCTATAGTCTCATCTACTTCTCCGGGTAAGTCACGGGGGTGTGCATGCCTCAAATGATGGTAGGATTTGTGGGGGTATTTAGCGGGATTGGATTTCTGACCTCATTCTCCATAGTATCTAAATCCTCTATATGTTCATCATGTGTTTTGGTAGGTGATGTGTCTTCGTTGTAGGTATAGATTATCTTATCAAGTTTTATATTTAGCCGACTTAACCTATAACAAACACTAATGGGAAATGTACCCGATCAATGCAACCTAGTTGGTAAGTAGAGTGTCGATCACTAAGAGTGGAACGTTAACACCTAAATATCTATCAGTATTTTAATCCTAAAGTTAGTTCTAATTAAACCTAATCTAACGCAAGGGGGGTTTTCAGCCTGAGAGACTGGCACAATGTGTAGATTAAGTAAAACTATAAATAAAGGCAATGAGGCTAATGAAACACACAAACAGATAGAAATACATATAACAAATAAGAGGTCAAGCCGATAGCAAGGAAGATGTATTCGCTAATTGTTTAGTTATATATGATGAGTATTAATTATGTTCTTTCTCTATGGTTGCTTACGTGTATGCGTATCTCGTGCTAATGTTTAGACCAACCTAAACATCTAGATTTCGGTTTTTAAGTCTTCTCAACGGAAAAGTCCTGTCACGACTAATAAAAAATCCGCATAAAGTCTACCTTAATGATTATAAATTTATTAATTAACCACTTAGGGATTACATTAATCATGCAAACGATATTAATGAAGTAATAATGTAATCAAAACATACGCATAAGCATTTCAAACCAATAAAACATCATATAATCTTTAATGAGTGAAAGTATATTAAGTATGAATCTAATGAAAGAAAGAGCACGCTAACCAAGCGATTAAAGAGTACTAATACAATAAAGCGAATCTTCCTATGAAATTATGCACTAGCAGGACCTTCTTATTGCTCTGATTTCGTCCTTCTAGCTATGTCTTTGTGTGGTCAGATGTCGCATCTTCTAGGTATTGTGTGTCGAAAACTTGGTTGTGAATGGGGTATTTATACATTTTGGAAACAGAGTCGATACGGCGTATCCATTAATGCGATACGCCGTATCTCGATAACTTAGCGTGGGGTCCAAGATGATTATATTCTAGAATATTCGTACACCGCCATATCATACAGCGTATCACTGTGCTTCATACGGCGCATCTTGTCTTCTTATCATGGAAATCTGGTGAAGTCTTCAAGCTAGATACGGTGCATGCTGTTGATGTCATGCGGCGCATCATGGGCAAAGTAAGTCAGATCTTCTCGTTGACCAAAGTTTCATATACGACGTATGGGATAAATCCATCTGGCGTATGCTTCAAAGTCAGGAAATGGTCTTCTTATTCGTCTAAGTCTTGGTATACGGCGTATCCGTCTAGAATGATACGGCGTATCTTCCTTCAGTTCAATAGACTTTTCCAACTTGATCCATTTTGCTCCAATTTCTGTCCAAAATAGTTAACTTTCGCCAATTGCTTGTTTATAACTGAGATTTACAAAAGTAAGTGATTAAGTATCAATTCTCATATAAAATAATATAAAACAAGCAATATACATAGGATAAATGATGCTAATAATATGTTGTTATTTGATGTCATCAAATATCCCCCCATTTGAACTTTACTTGTCCTCAATTAAACCTTAGATTAAACTTATGAAAATGTATCCTAAACATTCGTCTAGGATTTTTATAGTTAAGCATTTATTCATTTAATCTTAATTGCACAACCAAACACCTCACGAAATAGAAAAATGAAATCACTCAAATCACTCAACTAATCGATGTGGTAACATTTAAGTAATTCGCTCAATTGCTCGGTCGTGACGAATATTCTATCATATGCTTGGCAAGGATACACATCTCCCCCACTAAAGCTAAGGAGTGACAAGTCTAAAGCAGTAAATTGGGTTAATTATGATAAGGCTTAAGGGTTAAACCTAGCTTTGTTCAAACATCTCCTACACAAACACAATAGATCACTGGCGCGAATCCTTGATTCCTCAAACAATGGATGGTCACTAAGGTGGAACCTTAGATCGCTGGCGCGTCATTCGATTATTCAAAAACTAGGATGGTCACTACCATATTCATGTACTTGATATTCTCCCAAATCCATTACTTTATCCGGATGGTCGAGAGCTAACAACGAATAAAGTAATTGGTAAAGGGTAAGGATAACATTTGGGAAATAATTGGTGTAAAATAAAATAAACAAATAGATAGATTAAGTCCTAACAAGTGTGGTTAATTACTTCCTAACCATCCCATGAAAAAGACAGAAATCATAGACTAACTCACGCTTTAACACGGAAACTCACGCTTTAATAGGTAGACACGAATTAGACTCAATGATGTCTTGATCATCATTCGCAAACCTTAGTTGGTGTTCCCATAACGGCCAACTCTCTTGGAATCCATAAATATAGTACAACAAATAGTGGCGATATCTCCACTAATACATAACTTACATCATTGGTTTATAACGCGCACCAACGAATAATTGATTAGCCCATAAAATATAAATTCGGTTAAGTTTAGACAAATCGATTATCTCACTCTTTCTCTCTTTTCTTTTTTTTTCTTTTTAATTTTTTTCGATTTTTTTAAATAACATAAAGTAAAAAACTAATGGTGTAAAATTTCACCACCTCACCATAATAATAAATTTGGATGATTTTTCCATATATATCAAAACTCCAGATATAAAAATAATAGTGAAAGTAGTAAACACACGAAAAGTAAAAATACAATATCTACTTTCACTTCCCATTGCATTATGCAATTTCCGATCTGTGACAACCGGTAATTTTTGGGAATATTTTTTAAATACCGCATTACGTTTAAAGACTGATATTTAATATTTGAGAACCGTTTTGGAATGTTTTGGGAATTTATTTTTGGAATATTGGAAATATTATTGGAATTATAGCTATGTGATACGTGAAGTTTCCCCGTAGACCTTGAGTTGAGCACAACACGATTCGGCACGAATATTAACCTAATAATACGTTTATTAATTGGTTTTAACGTTTTGAACAAATATATACGTATTAATAGTCATTTTTATTGGAAAAATGATTTTAAGAATATTGGTGTGAGTTAAAAAGTCCCGAGAAAATTTTACGACACGTAAACGAGCCCCGGAAGCAATTTGCATTAAAGATAAGGAAATTGACACTACTAGTCCCCTTGTCCAAAGTTACAAAACCCCCCATTTAGTTTCATTTTAGGCAAAAACTGTTAGGAATTAAAGCTTCTTCAATTGATGTTGCTCATATGATTAAGGCTGCTCAGGAATTAATGAAAATGCTCTAAGTGTGTTACTTCTGCTGGTTATAGAGTTAAGACTGCTTATGGAGGTTAAGACAGCTAGTGTATATTATAACTGCTGAGAACTTCAAGGAAAAATACACTAAGTAGTTAGTGCTGCTAGAAGAAAACTTAGTGCTGCTAGTACTAAGTTACAACTGCTTCAGAGTTAATGCTGCCAGAGTAAAGATTAAGACTGCTGGTTGATTATTACTACTGCTGAAGTGTTAGAGTCGGTTAGATATGTATAGAATGTTTTGATAAGTATAGAAAAGATATAGAAAAGATTTATCTTGTATAGAAAGTTATTGTAAGCCGACTATGACTCCTTAGTCTATAAAAGGAGGTCCTAGGGCATTGAGATAGATACATGTTTTATTCATATAGCTTCAAGGTTGTAAACCTTTATACTAGGAGAGTATTCGTATTAGTAATAATATTGAAGCGTTTTGTTTGATATATTGTGTTCTTGTGTTACATTACAAAGTTCTTCTTTATATTAAATACTAGATTCCGCATGGTATTTGTTAAACTCAAGACAGTTTCTACATAAGTTGTTTTAGATTTATCTAAGATAACTTAACCTTTACAAGCTAAAGGAATACGATCAAGTACATAACTGGGATCAACAAGTGGTATGAGAGCTTGTGGTTCTAGAAGCTGTGATCAACTCAAAGAAGAATCTGTTTAAACATACAAGATTTTTCTGAAAAAGATGGATCAAGACTCTACTCATATGGTTGATGCATCAAAGGTTCTAATGCTTAAGGCTGGTGAGTATGAGATCTGGAGAATGCGAATTGAGCAGTACATCCAGATGCTTGATTTCCAACTCTGGGATGTCATTGAGAATGGAAAGGAACCACCAAAAACAAAAAAATCTGCAGAAGGTGTTGTTACAATACTGCCTCTTACAACTGCTCAGGAAAAAACTCAAAGAAGATTGGGAGTTAAAGCAAGGAGTACTTTGATGATGGCCATTCCTAATGAACATCAGTTGAAGTTCAACTCCATTACAGATGCCAAGTCTCTAATGGAAGCTATTGAAAAGATGTTTGGAGGTAATGCTGATACAAAGAAGACAAGGAAGAATCTCTTGAAACAGGAGTATGAAAAGTTCTCTACTCAAGGTTCTGAGGTGCTGGATCAAACCTGTTGATATAAATAATGCCTAAACACGTTATTAATATTTTTCGATATCTCTACGTTTTGATAATCACAAAATTTAAAATCATTAATCGGAAAATTATGACGTAAACAAGTATTTAGTTGTAAATATCTATTTCTACAACTCAAATCACTTAAGGTATGAATGAACTAATGCTTAATGCATTATATGATCAAAGGAACATTTTCTTAAACACTAGATTTTTTATAAAATGTCAAAAACATTTTATATCTTTTAGAAAAACATTTTTGGTAATAAATAAAAAGGTTTAATTCATTATAAATTTATGAATTCAAATTTTCAACCAAAATCAGTAAAAATATTCCAGAAAAACCTTCCCCACAAAAAGACAAAACTGGGCAACGGGCAGGAAGGCGGCCCCCTTAATTATGCTAGGCGGCCCCTTTTAAATTAAGGGGACGCCCCCCTATTTAAGGGGGCCGGCCCCGCTCCAGTAGGTTCCAGCTGTCCAGTTTTTCTGCCTATAAATACCAGCCTTCCCCTGGATTTTTACTCACCTTTTGCACCCCAAACCTTCTGTTTTAAATCTTGTAAATCCTTTCAAAAACCCCTTGATCATATTCTCTTAAACATTGGTTTCTAAGTGATCCAAGCTTCCACCATCAAAGTGCAAAAGAAGAATACTCCTTCAACTAGAGAAGAAGTATTATAGCTTAACTCATATCATCATTGTAATTGTGTAAAGTGTTGTATAGTTGTGATAAGTAGATCTAAGTGTAAGTAACTAGTTGTGTTGTAAAGAAGTAATGTAGAAGTAGTTGTGAAGTAGTCGTGGTGTAACACCCCAACCCGGAAAGGGTAGAAGTATCACGTAAATGGTTACATATCAAAGGCAAGCATAAAATACGACTTAAGTAATACAATAGAATTCCCAAGGTTACAAATGAAATACCGAAACTACAAGGTCAATACACAAGTAAAATCTAAATAACTAAGGCATTGTCTTCATAAGCTAATCTCTCATCCCAAAGCAAACCCAAGCTCCTGGCTTCCTACTAAACCTGCCGCAGGAAAAAGAAATGCGGCTGAGCTTAAAAAGCCCAGTGAACAGATATATAATAAACGAAAACGAAAACAAATGGAATAACACAAATACATCATAATGAATAAGATATAAGGAAGTAATGAGAGTAAAGGTTAGGACAGTAATCCACCACGAGCCCACATATCACATCACATATCAATTCGTATCATATCTTCATAATCATATAGAGGGGAGACCTCTCAGATAATCAGATAATATGAGGGGTGTCCTCATTCTTCAAATGGAGTAGCTAGCTCCCACATTTTGTGAAAGACGTGGATTGCACCCATCATCAGTCACCACATATCACATATCATATCACAATCACATATCACAACGTACCTAGGATGCATCCATTCGCCCCCCACATATCACATTGGCCATAATAATAATAATAATCGTAAAGCGCGCATATCATAAATCACAATGGGGACGGTGTAACCAAATCACTAGGGCTACACACTAGTCATGCCAGTGGTGCATCACAGACATGGCCATGTTACCTTCATGGCTAGGAAACACATTTGGCTCGGGTATCAAACTGGGGTCACAGGTCAAAGGTTCATATGGTCATAATCACAGTCCAAATGTCAAGGTTCATATCACTGGGTTCATATCACAAGGTCCATAGAAGAGGGTTCATATCGAAGAGTTCATAACAGAGTGGTTCACCAAGGTCTTCCAAAGTTCATATCATAGTTTTAAAAACAAAGGGGATCTTAATTAAAGTTCAAAGTCTTTATCAAAGGGTTCATCTTCAAAGTCTTTATTCAAAAGATTCATTTTAGAAAGCTTAATCAAAGTATTTAATTAAAATGGTCTTTAAATTGGTTTCATAAAGATAGTCATTAAAATAGTCTTCATAAAAGATAGTTCAAAACAAGTAGTTCAAAACCTTAGTTTAATAAACCATTTCAAAATCCTTAGTTTAACAAATCATTCCAAAGTCTTAGTTTCTCACAAAGATAGTTCAGAACTTTAGAGCAACTTGGCAGAGGCATAGGTCAGATAAACGAAACTCAGATCATAATCAGAAGTATCATAACGAATTATGGATAACGAATTAACAAACGAATCAAAGCGTAGGGAACATAGCAAAGGTCTAGGAAACCCTAATACGAATCAAAAAGAAAACGAAGGCTCCTTATTAAAAGGGCAGAATATCTGTACCTTGTCACGAATGCACATACGAATAGGAAATAGAAGACACAGAAGCGGATCAAAACCTTCTCCTTCGCACCTAGAGGAGTAGAAGGGGATTACAAATTATTCTTAATTAACTTCCTTTCTATTTTACGTAACTTTCCATCTTTAGCAGATTTCCATATTTAGTAAGTTTCCATTTTTAGAAGTATGGAGTAGCATAACTTAGTCAAATCATTATTATTGGAAATAAGGTATCTTTTATCATGTTTACACATTTGGTCCTTAAGGTTTCACAATTTACACTTTACGCCCCTTTATTTCAAAAGTTACACTTTAAACCTTCAAATGTCCATAGTTACACATTAAACCCTTAATTCATCAATTTTACACAATGTTCACTTATTTTATCATATTATACGAATGTATCTTTAAATATTCATAATTTACACATCAAGTCCCTCTAGTTATCAAAGTTACATATTAAGTCCTTAAATTTACAATTTCAACATTTAATTATTAATAATTACATATTAGGCCATTAAATCACCAAATTAGCACATAGCCCCTGGTTATAATTAATTTCTCAATTCATCCTTAAGTTTCTAGAATTTACATATTTGGTCCCTCCATTTTAATTATTTATTAAATCGATCCATAATTACCACATAAATTCATATCTTGCCAAATTTACCAATAAGACCCTTATGTTATAATTTTTATATGTTCCCCCTGATCTATAAAACATTACAAAAATATCCCACAAGTTTTAATAATTACAAAACACCCCTTTAACTATTTTTCTTCCAATCGGTTTACATAATATTCATCAAAATCGAACCCTAAAATCCCCAAATCATTTTATCATCATTCTATCATCATTATATCATCAATATTTCCAGATTTCATCCTTACAAACCCTAGATCAAATCGGTTTATAATTTTTCCCATAATTTCTCCTTTTATTTTCTAAAACTCGATATATCATAATTTCCAAAACCCATGAATTCGACATCCACAAATCAAGGTACCATTTTTCTCATGTTATATGATGTATATAGAAGCCACGAAAATTATACACAAGGCTCCCAAAAATCGCATGCGTGTTCTATGGAATTAAACTCGATTTAGGGTTTTTAAACTTATTAATTTTCGTTCGACCAAATCATAATGCATGGTTCAATTCCAATAATTTTTACATGATGTATATGATCAGTAGAAGGTTAGAAAAATAACAAATCAATTATTGAATGATCGGATTTCACGCTTTGATTTATTGTTGCTCGGTTCTAATTTGCGACCCAAATTAATTCACTACCATCAAACGATCGACTCTAGGAGTGTGTAGCTATTTTTCCCACCTTCTTGGCAACCCTAAGAACTCCAGAAAATTTACTCTTGATGCAGAAAAATCGAATGGAGGCTTGGATGGATTTTTGAGAGTGGCGGCACAATGTATTTTAGGGTTTAGAGGTGAAAATGAATTAGGGATTGTGTATCTTGTGTTATGGCCGAGCATAGGGGAGGGTATGAGGCCAAAGAACCGGCCTTGAGGCCCAAATAATTTTCCTTTTTATTTTATGTAATTTTCCTAATTTAATTTGTAATTTAAATGGTTTATAAATGATAATAATTGTGTAATTAAATTTTCGGCACACCCAAGGGTATTTTGGTCATTTCACAACTTGAATAAATATTAATCGAAGTCGTCAAAATTATTTTGTATCATATCTTGTTCGTTTCCAGAAGTTTGGGATCGTTTCGGGACTTTAATTAAGCTTTAATTAATTTTTAAAGTTTTAAGGGCATTTTGGTCTTTTCACACGTTTTAGATTTTTAGGTTTTACAACTCTTCCCCTCTAAAAAAAAATTTCGTCCGCGAAATTTGAAATGGAAACGAAACGAAAACATAACGAATTATGAACGGAATTCGAGTGGCTAAAATCTCATGAGTCGACCTTGTCGATCCAAAAGTGACTTCAGTTCCCAGGAATGACATATCCCACGAAATTCAGGTTGCCAAAATCATATCCAAACGTAACAGATAATTATCATATTCTCTTGGAAGAGATACAAGAATACGTAGGATTTTGACGGACATGCCGCCCATAGAATTCGATCAAGCAAATCAAATGAGATCGAACCGAACACAGATTGTTGATGATATCAAACGGCAGAAACTTATAACAGAACTTAAGATTTTCATCGGAATTATGAAGGTCAGCAACCGCGTATCGATAAATCCGAACATATTAATTCAAATAACGGCGAACAGATTAAGCGTACCGATGGAACGAACCTAAATCTCACAGATGCAAAAATTCTCACATTTCTTATCAAAATTCCAAGGTTTCTAGGGTACTCCTTGAGATATCCTATGAACACAATGAGTGCACGTTATATGATGTAAGTATTATCACGTTGATCAGGCGTCATAATACCAGCATCATATAAATATGCCCCCATGATGGTCATACTTTACCTCGAGTCGCGAGTCAAACCACTTATCTTAACCACCTATCAGTCTTTCTACCTTCTAAGGTTGGCCCAAAACAAACATCACTACGGATTCAAAATCGAAGGGTTTGAACGTTCAAATAGCGTAACGGAATACGTAAACATCAAAATGAAACTCGTCGTCGAAGCGTTAGGTCTTCCACAATTTCTCATCCTTCTCATAACGAAACCATCATTCAACAAGTGCATAGCGAACATAGAACGGAATTTCTAACAGAGCAAAGACTCATTCAAAAGATCTTATCGAGAGGTAACGGAAACTTAAGTGGTCTAACGGACAATGAATAACGGCTTCAATATCTACATCTTCTACTAAAATCAAATCTTCCCCATTCAAACGTTTACTTCAAATTTCATCCAACCAACTACATGGTCTCGAATCTTTTCAAATTCCATGTCGTCAGTCTCTTGTCTAATCCATTTAATCGCAGGGTGGAAAGGAAATCATAAACTCGAGTCTGGTTCCTCAAGTCTTCGGTACCTCTTCTGAGCAATGCGGTGTGGTAACGTGGTCTCTGACGTGATTGCCGTGCATTCCTCCATTAGCGAGTCTGATTCAGCTCTCAATTCATCTTAGTACAACTAAAATGAGTAGAGAAACAAGGTTGTGCGTCTTCAACTGGTCTTCTAGCATGATTCAAAAATTCACCAACTCAACTGCTGTCAACTTCCTGGTTAGGTGCTGAAAGCTCATCTTCTACGGTCTGGTTGTCTTGATGCCCAACTGAGACCTCCACGTGCTGCTTGAGGTATAATCGAGTCTCATCTCAGTCTGCCTTCTCTTCACATGCTTCTCTCTTGGTAACGTCTGCCACGAACATCTTCTACAAATCTTCTATAAGGTTTCTAACTCTGAAAATGATCTTCGATCTTGGTCCTTCTTGCGGAAACTCTGTCGTCATCGGATATCTGGTGGTGATGCCTGCTATAGTCTCAGATCGCCAAGCAAATCTATTCTTTTAGAACAAAGGGTCGGTTCACTTTATACGAACATAGTTAACGTGTTCCTCGTTTGTCTCTAAGCACAAACACACTGTCATACTATGACAATTGTCCAGATACTTGTGAAAACATGAATCTTCTAGCCAATACCATGACATCATTCAAACTCATAATGGTCACCCGAGTACTAAAGCAGCTCAAGAAATCTCCATAGGGAAAACCTCTTATCACAAATCTTTCTCTTCACAAATCAAATTGCAATGCCTTGCGGGATTTAGTCTCAACTAATCAGCTTCCTTTTCAGATGTTCTTGTAGTTGCTCCTTCGATCTTTCAAACTCAAATGAAGTCGTCTGCTACGGAGTTTCAAAGGTAGAACGAATCAAATATAGATACGCGGAAATGGAATAATGATTACGGTTAAATTCACAATAGTCGGTGCACCGCCGCATACTTCTCTCTTTCTTCTTCATACACAAACAGGAGCATTCAAAGAGATTACTGAAGTGAACAAACTCGTATTCCATTAGTTTCTATAACCTCTTAACTTCCTCAGATTTGTCCAACGCAACTTTACTTCCCAACAGATCTCAAAGGTTCATCAGAATACCAGAACTTTGCACAACAGACATTTCAAATGCCGAGACTTTCCAAGAGCGGATACTAACAGGCGTTAGGAGAAAATTGGAAATCAAAAGGAATCGGAGTATGTGTTTCATAGCAACAATAATCTTAACAGATTCAAATGATTGAGGATATCATATCAAAATATGGTGGAGCAGATTGTTAAAAGTCACATTTCGAACATTGTAGCCCATGATAGCTTTACGAAAACCACCAATCCATAATCAAAAGACCTCAAAGTCAAATGCATCCAAAGATAAACAGATTCTTAGAATGAAAGTGGTTGTCAAAACATACGGGTAGTTCACAGATCAAGTTCAGGTACATGGTTCATCAGAGTGTGGGATAGAAGAGTGAACAGTTCAAAGTATTGGAATCTTGTTTAGCTCATAGCATAGGAATGGTAGGGTGTGCATCGGTGGTAATACGAACATCGTTTAACTGACGGAGGTGAGATGTATGGAATATCAGTTAGCAGCATCAGCATGCTCAGATAACAATTCCGTACTGGACAAACATTAACATCAAATCCTTCCAAAAGAAATTGGTTAACATACAAAGTTCATCATTCAAATGACGGAGGGTAAGACTTCCTTGTCTTCTGAGACAAACATTCTTATAAGGCATGACTAAAGGCAGAGGCAAGACTCAGAGTGATGCGGAAGCAAATACTACTCACATGGATGTCCTAGTCTACCCATTCCTCACCGGTTATAACTTATGTTCCTATGGGAAAATACTTAAGCAACTTCGCAAAGGTTATCCTACGAGCGCCTACAGTGGAAACTTAGGGATCCTAACTTACACAGGCCAAGGGTAGCTGTACTACAAGTCGCAAACCTGTCTCTGATACCACTTTGTAACACCCCAACCCGGCAAGGGTAGAAGTATCACGTAAATGGTTACATATCAAAGGCAAGCATAAAATACGACTTAAGTAATATGATGAACTCAAATAAGTACATTTTATTACTATCATTTATCCTATTAATTTGACTTGTTTTACTATATTATGTATGAGGATTGATACTTAATTGTTTACTTTTGTAATTCTCAGGTAAAAACAAGCATTTGGTGAAACTTAGCGATTATGGACTAATAATGGAGCAAAATGTGCATAAAGTGGAAGTCTACTGACATGGAGAAGATCAAGTCAATTCTGCTCCAGATGCGCCGCATCTCACTCTAGAAATGTGCCGCATCTCTATCAAGATATCACCAGATACGATCCAAGATACAAGAGGACATGCGCCGCATCTAATCAAGGGTTACGCCGCATCTTCTGGCGGTGTACGAATATTCCTGAATATTATAATCTTGGACCCCACGCGAAGTTAAGTACATGCGCCGCATCTACTTAAGTAGATGCGCCGCATCTTCCCTCAGACAGAAACTATAAATACCCCGTAGACCTGACGTGAAAAAAAGTTCGAGTTCGAAACCCTAAAACCGAAGTTCGGACAGCAGAGCAAAAGGACGAATTCAGTCAAGGAGGCAGCACAAGACACACCCAAATCTAAGATACAAGAGCTGTAAGAAGGTGCTGCATATGTTTAATTCATTAAGTAGTTTTGTTTTATTGTTTTAGCAAACTTTAATTCATCAAGATTGGTGGCTTGTGTAATGTGGCAACGGAAAGATTGCACTCCCTTAAAACTGCTTTCTCATTAATTAAAGTTTATATGTTGATGTCTTTGGTTACTACTTATTAGTGCATTGATAACCTCTGTGTTTATTAGTGGCTTGCGGGCATCCGACTGCGGGACAAGATGTGGCTCCCACGGTTGTTTCTAAATTGATCACTTAGGAATAACTTTTAGACATAAGTAATCATTAAGGGTTTACTCGCCGATGAGAATAGGACCAACGAGAAAGGGTTAATTACATACACTTCATATAAAGCTATCAATAAAACAAGTGACAATCTACTTAATCATAAGGACAGCCCTCTTATTGTCTCTAGTATCTATCTGTGTACGTGTGTGCTACTTGCTGATTCGTGCCTATTGTTTATTTTATTATTTAATTGCAAACAAAACTGTGCCAGTCTCTCAGGCTGAAACCCCCTTGCGTTAGGATATTAAAATACTGATTAGAATAACTAGATAATACGTTCCACTCTTAGTGATCGACACTCTACTTACCATTATCTTCATACTGACCGGGTACACTGCTCGTTAAGTGTGTGTGTTATTGATAAGTCGGCTAAATATAAATTTAAAACTTGAGTAGGCATTAAAACTGCTAAACCGCAACGACACATCACGCGCATCAAGTTTTTTGGCGCCGTTGCCGGGGAGTGAATTGTTATTATCTGTTAATTTGATTAGTATTTTAATTAGGTTATTTTTCTTTTTTTTATTAGATTAATTGCATCATTGAACTATTTTGCATATTTGTTGTATTGTGTGCTATTTGTTTTCTTTTATTTTTGCTTTTATTTGTTTTTGTTCGTGTGTTTTATTTTTGTTTTATTTTTCGTCTTTTGTGTGTTCTGCTATCGTTGTACTGTGCTAAATCAAACGATACGGCGCATCTGATCTCTCAGATACGGCGTATTGCGTTTAATTTTTTTTATATACAACGCGTTTAATTAATTCGATACGACGCATCTTTTCCCCAAGATACGGCGTATCTGTTTTTAATAAGAAAATTTTTCTAAGCGATAAAGTAATACGACGCATCTGCTTTTGCAGATACGGCGTATCTGTTTTTGATAAATTTTTTTTCTATAACGTTAATGCCATACGACGCATCTGCTTTCGCAGATACGGCGTATCTATTATTTTAATTAAAAACAGTTTGCGAATTATTAAACAAATACGGCGTATCGATCTCTGTCGATACGGCGCATCTTACTGAATCAAAAATCTTTTATTTTTAAACATAACGAAAATACGGCGCATTAACTTTCGTTAATACGACGCATTTAATTTTAATTAGATAAATTGATTTTTGATTAATTAATTCGATACGGCGCACTCTTAAATTCTAAGCGGCGTATCTATTTTCTGAATAAAGTCTGATTAAATTTTAACGATTATAAGATACGGCGTATCCAACTTTTTGGATACGGCGCATCGTCAGCTGATATCAGCAACTTTTATTTTACTTTGATCGTTTCACCCTTCTTTTGCACGAGTAAGTTTTATTTCAGGAAGATGGACGATCCGGATATTACAATGGAAGAATATATCAGACTTGGAGAGGAACGAGCCTTGAGCAATAATGGGATCTATGATTGGGAAAGAGCAAGATATGGTGCACAAGTCATTGATACGAAAGAAATCACTATGGAAGAATACTTGATTCTTGGACGAGAAAAGTCAAGGAAAGAAAGAAACAAATTGCCATTTCAACACACCTGGTGTATGCCAAGTGATGATGAAAAAGATTCGTATACCGTGAAACCAATTCCGGCAATTGTTATTGATAGTACTTTTTCTCCGGAGATTGCACAAGATGATGTGTATACGGAACCTTACGTTGAAGAATATTCTGCAATCGTATTACCACCATTAGACTATCCAACGGATGAAGATGAAAAGTATTCTAATTTTGATTTCGAACCATTTGACGCCATAGTTTATGATGACATACCTCAGCCAGATTTTGCCCAACGAGGGATTTTGATGAAATCTGGGATTACTTATTTAAGGAGGAAATTCGGGACGATGCTGAAATTGAAAGACCACTAGTTGAAGATGGAGATTCACAAGATAAATTGGAGTCACTTACAACACAAAGTGGTACTAATTTATTTAATATTATTAATCCCGTTACTAATAATCTTGCTAGTTTTCCTGAACAGGTTGCGAAACAAAAAGATGATGAGGTGAAATTTATTACACTACCTATTGAAGCACCTGTGATTAACCCGTATTTGGTGGAGCCCGAAGAAGAATTTGGTGATGAGCTCTTAAAAATTGCTATGATCGAAGATGACGATGATTTCGACCCTATGAAGGTTATTGAGGAACTCGAACTTTTACTTGCCAAAGACCCTTTCTCACCTTCTGCGGAAGTCAAGGGACGCCTTACTACTAAAGAGACTAACCAAGAAGAAAGGAGACTCATTTTTCCTCAACATACTACTCTTTCAGATGAAGTGGGCAAGTCATCCAATTTATCAACCAAACCGGGTATGAATAGGAAAGATGTACATGTATTGCCAAGGTATGATCTTTATGTATTTCTTCCATCTTTAATAGCAAATTTACACTCTTTTCGTGTTTATTGCTACTATCACCCGCACTTGATCCCAAGTGGGGGGAACAACACCCTATTACACAGTAAATAAGGGTGGAGTCAGGCTCGTGACTCGAACAAAAACAAGCGCTTCGTGGGAGGCAACCCATGTATATCTTTTATTTTATATTCTGTTTTCTGTGTTGAGTCAGTCCAGGCCGCACGAAGATACGGCGCATCTCAGTCCTGAGATGCGACGCATCCTCTGCAATGGTCATATCTTATTTTATTTTTCTGCATTTTTATTTTCGACTTTAAAACTTTTTATCAGTTTATTTTAATGCGGCGCATCCCTGGTTAAGGATGCGGCGCATCTTTATTCTGATCCGTATTAATTCCAGGCTCGATACGGCGTATCTTCTTCAATAAGATACGGCGCATCGACTGACCTGATGATTTTCAGTTTTAATTTTTTTTAAGTTTTATTTTTCCTAACTACTAATGTATTATGCAAGCTTGAACCTTTCTTATCTTAGGTGTGTTTTAAAGTGTTGGTGGTATTATAGTTTCCTGGATTTCCTGTGGATACATAAAGTATGAAGTTTTAACGTTCTAATCCACATGGAAGATGATTTTTGCTCTTATACTAATGGAGGATCATACCGAGCAAACCTCAGGGGAGTTTTTTCTTGTTCTAATTCTTTTATTTCCAGTTTTTAACCTTTTATACAAACAACGAGGACGTTGTTTAACTTAAGAGGGGGGATAGGAGAATTAGAACACTTAACACTTACTTGTCCAACTTTTTCAAAAATTATGCTTAAAATGTGCTTAATATATCAAACTTAAAAAATTTTTAGCATGTTTTTGTTTAAGATCTAAGTTGCATAACTGCACACATGACGTTATTTTCAAAAATTGTGATTTTTCCAAAATTCACAAATCTATGAGTGTGCCGGTGACTTGTAAACTTTAGAACTTGGCTTGTATACTATTCGAGACCACCATAATGAGTATTATTTATATAATTGGAATGACTTGTCTAACTTGGTAAAATTCTAGGATTACAACCAAAAAGCCTATATATGTTATGTGTTATTAACTAACTACACTGGTTAGTTAACCCCCGTATAAAACCTTTTGTTACTCTCATTTTTAGAGTAAGATACCCCTAGAAAAACCCTCAGAGCCATTCCTTTCGTTTCTTACACCTATGTTTAAAATGTTTCGTTACACCCTTACACCTTAGCCTACCCTGTAGATTAGAATCCGTGGTTGGTTAATTGCTATAGGCAGAGTGTGTTTCCTTACATTACCTGTGTTCGCATGCGTAATTCATTATCTATGGTTAGGTCGGGAAATTGCACAATGCAAATTGGAGTGAAAGTAAATATTGTATATTTTTGAGTTTATTTTTCGTGTGTTTACTACTTTCACTATTACCGTTATTTCTGAAAGTATGAAAAGTATGAAAAAAAATTATCCGGAAAGAAAGTTGTAGTGATGTGGTGAAATTTTACACATCTATGTTTATATTTCAAAAAAAAAAAAAAAAAAAAAAAAAAAAAAAAAAAAAAAAAATCGAAAAAATGAGAAAAGAAAAAGAAAGAAAAAAAAAAGAGTTGGATGTTTATTTTAAGCCAACGATGTAGAGTTATGTAAGTGGTCGATATCACCACTATTTGTTATACTATATTTATGGATTGAATGGGAATTGGCAGTTATGGGAATGCCGATTAAGGTTTATTCTTTGATTAAGATTTTGTTGAGTATAATTCGTGTCTACCTAAAGCGTGTGTTTCAAGTGTTAAAGCGTGAGTTATTCGATGATATGAGTCTTATTCATGGGATGGTTGGGATAGTGATTAACCACACTTAGGATTTTAATCTATTTGTTTTGTTTTGTTTATTTTTATTTTTACACCAATTTATATCCTAAATGTTATCCATACCCTGTATTGTTCTTTATCCAACCGAACCTTTGATTTATTGAGATTAGGGATTTGAGCAATCTTAAGTATCGTAGTCGTGGATTCGGCTATGTATTTATGATTTTGTCGCCCTTTTTGATATATTATTATTGGTGAAGTTTGGACCTATCTTTAGCCTATTCGAGTTAAGGATTTGAGCAATTACAAGTATCGTGTTCGTGGATTCGATCATGTATTTGTGATTTTGTCGCCTTTTCTGGAATTTGAGATCGATAGTGTAAATAAGAATAATTAACCCTTAAGCCTAAAAACCCTTTTTACCGCTTTAGACTTGTTATTCCTTAGCTTTAGTGGTGGAGATGTGTATACTTGCCAAGCTTATGATAGAATATTCGTCGCGACTGGACAGTTAAACGATTAGATTTGCTTTTATCGACTTATTTTATTTTACTTCTAATTCGTTAAGTGTTTAGTTGTGTGATTATGAAATAAACGAATACATGCTTAAATATAAAAATAAATCCTAACATCTTTTAGGATACATTTTCATAAATGAAATTCTAAGGTTTACTTGGGGACAAGTAAAGTTCAAGTGGGGGGATATTTGATGAACTCAAATAAGTACATTTTATTACTATCATTTATCCTATTAATTTGACTTGTTTTACTATATTATGTATGAGGATTGATACTTAATTGTTTACTTTTGTAATTCTCAGGTAAAAACAAGCATTTGGTGAAACTTAGCGATTATGGACTAATAATGGAGCAAAATGTGCATAAAGTGGAAGTCTACTGACATGGACAAGATCAAGTCAATTCTGCTCCAGATGCGCCGCATCTCACTCTAGAAATGCGCCGCATCTCTATCAAGATATCACCAGATACGATCCAAGATACAAGAGGACATGCGCCGCATCTAATCAAGGGTTACGCCGCATCTTCTGGCGGTGTACGAATATTCCTGAATATTATAATCTTGGACCCCACGCGAAGTTAAGTACATGCGCCGCATCTACTTAAGTAGATGCGCCGCATCTTCCCTCAGACAGAAACTATAAATACCCCGTAGACCTGACGTGAAAAAAAGTTCGAGTTCGAAACCCTAAAACCGAAGTTCGGACAGCAGAGCAAAAGGACGAATTCAGTCAAGGAGGCAGCACAAGACACACCCAAATCTAAGATACAAGAGCTGTAAGAAGGTGCTGCATATGTTTAATTCATTAAGTAGTTTTGTTTTATTGTTTTAGCAAACTTTAATTCATCAAGATTGGTGGCTTGTGTAATGTGGCAACGGAAAGATTGCACTCCCTTAAAACTGCTTTCTCATTAATTAAAGTTTATATGTTGATGTCTTTGGTTACTACTTATTAGTGCATTGATAACCTCTGTGTTTATTAGTGGCTTGCGGGCATCCGACTGCGGGACAAGATGTGGCTCCCACGGTTGTTTCTAAATTGATCACTTAGGAATAACTTTTAGACATAAGTAATCATTAAGGGTTTACTCGCCGATGAGAATAGGACCAACGAGAAAGGGTTAATTACATACACTTCATATAAAGCTATCAATAAAACAAGTGACAATCTACTTAATCATAAGGACAGCCCTCTTATTGTCTCTAGTATCTATCGGTGTACGTGTGTGCTACTTGCTGATTCGTGCCTATTGTTTATTTTATTATTTAATTGCAAACAAAACTGTGCCAGTCTCTCAGGCTGAAACCCCCTTGCGTTAGGATATTAAAATACTGATTAGAATAACTAGATAATACGTTCCACTCTTAGTGATCGACACTCTACTTACCATTATCTTCATACTGACCGGGTACACTGCTCGTTAAGTGTGTGTGTTATTGATAAGTCGGCTAAATATAAATTTAAAACTTGAGTAGGCATTAAAACTGCTAAACCGCAACGACACATCACGCGCATCAAATACGACTTAAGTAATACAATAGAATTCCCAAGGTTACAAATGAAATACCGAAACTACAAGGTCAATACACAAGTAAAATCTAAATAACTAAGGCATTGTCTTCATAAGCTAATCTCTCATCCCAAAGCAAACCCAAGCTCCTGGCTTCCTACTAAACCTGCCGCAGGAAAAAGAAATGCGGCTGAGCTTAAAAAGCCCAGTGAACAGATATATAATAAACGAAAACGAAAACAAATGGAATAACACAAATACATCATAATGAATAAGATATAAGGAAGTAATGAGAGTAAAGGTTAGGATAGTAATCCACCACGAGCCCACATATCACATCACATATCAATTCGTATCATATCTTCATAATCATATAGAGGGGAGACCTCTCAGATAATCAGATAATATGAGGGGTGTCCTCATTCTTCAAATGGAGTAGCTAGCTCCCACATTTTGTGAAAGACGTGGATTGCACCCATCATCAGTCACCACATATCACATATCATATCACAATCACATATCACAACGTACCTAGGATGCATCCATTCGCCCCCCACATATCACATTGGCCATAATAATAATAATAATCGTAAAGCGCGCATATCACAAATCACAATGGGGACGGTGTAACCAAATCACTAGGGCTACACACTAGTCATGCCAGTGGTGCATCACAGACATGGCCATGTTACCTTCATGGCTAGGAAACACATTTGGCTCGGGTATCAAACTGGGGTCACAGGTCAAAGGTTCATATGGTCATAATCACAGTCCAAATGTCAAGGTTCATATCACTGGGTTCATATCACAAGGTCCATAGAAGAGGGTTCATATCGAAGAGTTCATAACAGAGTGGTTCACCAAGGTCTTCCAAAGTTCATATCATAGTTTTAAAAACAAAGGGGATCTTAATTAAAGTTCAAAGTCTTTATCAAAGGGTTCATCTTCAAAGTCTTTATTCAAAAGATTCATTTTAGAAAGCTTAATCAAAGTATTTAATTAAAATGGTCTTTAAATTGGTTTCATAAAGATAGTCATTAAAATAGTCTTCATAAAAGATAGTTCAAAACAAGTAGTTCAAAACCTTAGTTTAATAAACCATTTCAAAATCCTTAGTTTAACAAATCATTCCAAAGTCTTAGTTTCTCACAAAGATAGTTCAGAACTTTAGAGCAACTTGGCAGAGGCATAGGTCAGATAAACGAAACTCAGATCATAATCAGAAGTATCATAACGAATTATGGATAACGAATTAACAAACGAATCAAAGCGTAGGGAACATAGCAAAGGTCTAGGAAACCCTAATACGAATCAAAAAGAAAACGAAGGCTCCTTATTAAAAGGGCAGAATATCTGTACCTTGTCACGAATGCACATACGAATAGGAAATAGAAGACACAGAAGCAGATCAAAACCTTCTTCTTCGCACCTAGAGGAGTAGAAGGGGATTACAAATTATTCTTAATTAACTTCCTTTCTATTTTACGTAACTTTCCATCTTTAGCAGATTTCCATATTTAGTAAGTTTCCATTTTTAGAAGTATGGAGTAGCATAACTTAGTCAAATCATTATTATTGGAAATAAGGTATCTTTTATCATGTTTACACATTTGGTCCTTAAGGTTTCACAATTTACACTTTACGCCCCTTTATTTCAAAAGTTACACTTTAAACCTTCAAATGTCCATAGTTACACATTAAACCCTTAATTCATCAATTTTACACAATGTTCACTTATTTTATCATATTATACGAATGTATCTTTAAATATTCATAATTTACACATCAAGTCCCTCTAGTTATCAAAGTTACATATTAAGTCCTTAAATTTACAATTTCAACATTTAATTATTAATAATTACATATTAGGCCATTAAATCACCAAATTAGCACATAGCCCCCTGGTTATAATTAATTTCTCAATTCATCCTTAAGTTTCTAGAATTTACATATTTGGTCCCTCCATTTTAATTATTTATTAAATCGATCCATAATTACCACATAAATTCATATCTTGCCAAATTTACCAATAAGACCCTTATGTTATAATTTTTATATGTTCCCCCTGATCTATAAAACATTACAAAAATATCCCACAAGTTTTAATAATTACAAAACACCCCTTTAACTATTTTTCTTCCAATCGGTTTACAAAATATTCATCAAAATCGAACCCTAAAATCCCCAAATCATTTTATCATCATTCTATCATCATTATATCATCAATATTTCCAGATTTCATCCTTACAAACCCTAGATCAAATCGGTTTATAATTTTCCCCATAATTTCTCCTTTTATTTTCTAAAACTCGATATATCATAATTTCCAAAACCCATGAATTCGACATCCACAAATCAAGGTACCATTTTTCTCATGTTATATGATGTATATAGAAGCCACGAAAATTATACACAAGGCTCCCAAAAATCGCATGCGTGTTCTATGGAATTAAACTCGATTTAGGGTTTTTAAACTTATTAATTTTCGTTCGACCAAATCATAATGCATGGTTCAATTCCAATAATTTTTACATGATGTATATGATCAGTAGAAGGTTAGAAAAATACCAAATCAATTATTGAATGACCGGATTTCACGCTTTGATTTATTGTTGCTCGGTTCTAATTTGCGACCCAAATTAATTCACTACCATCAAACGATCGACTCTAGGAGTGTGTAGCTATTTTTCCCACCTTCTTGGCAACCCTAAGAACTCCAGAAAATTTACTCTTGATGCAGAAAAATCGAATGGAGGCTTGGATGGATTTTTGAGAGTGGCGGCACAATGTATTTTAGGGTTTAGAGGTGAAAATGAATTAGGGATTGTGTATCTTGTGTTATGGCCGAGCATAGGGGAGGGTATGAGGCCAAAGAACCGGCCTTGAGGCCCAAATAATTTTCCTTTTTATTTTATGTAATTTTCCTAATTTAATTTGTAATTTAAATGGTTTATAAATGATAATAATTGTGTAATTAAATTTTCGGCACACCCAAGGGTATTTTGGTCATTTCACAACTTGTATAAATATTAATCGAAGTCGTCAAAATTATTTTGTATCATATCTTGTTCGTTTCCAGAAGTTTGGGATCGTTTCGGGACTTTAATTAAGCTTTAATTAATTTTTAAAGTTTTAAGGGCATTTTGGTCTTTTCACACGTTTTAGATTTTTAGGGTTTTACAACTCTTCCCCTCTAAAAAAAAATTTCGTCCGCGAAATTTGAAATGGAAACGAAACGAAAACATAACGAATTATGAACGGAATTCGAGTGGCTAAAATCTCATGAGTCGACCTTGTCGATCCAAAAGTGACTTCAGTTCCCAGGAATGACATATCCCACGAAATTCAGGTTGCCAAAATCATATCCAAACGTAACAGATAATTATCATATTCTCTTGGAAGAGATACAAGAATACGTAGGATTTTGACGGACATGCCGCCCATAGAATTCGATCAAGCAAATCAAATGAGATCGAACCGAACACAGATTGTTGATGATATCAAACGGCAGAAACTTATAACAGAACTTAAGATTTTCATCGGAATTATGAAGGTCAGCAACCGCGTATCGATAAATCCGAACGTATTAATTCAAATAACGGCGAACAGATTAAGCGTACCGATGGAACGAACCTAAATCTCACAGATGCAAAAATTCTCACATTTCTTATCAAAATTCCAAGGTTTCTAGGGTACTCCTTGAGATATCCTATGAACACAATGAGTGCACGTTATATGATGTAAGTATTATCACGTTGATCAGGCGTCATAATACCAGCATCATATAAATATGCCCCCATGATGGTCATACTTTACCTCGAGTCGCGAGTCAAACCACTTATCTTAACCACCTATCAGTCTTTCTACCTTCTAAGGTTGGCCCAAAACAAACATCACTACGGATTCAAAATCGAAGGGTTTGAACGTTCAAATAGCGTAACGGAATACGTAAACATCAAAATGAAACTCGTCGTCGAAGCGTTAGGTCTTCCACAATTTCTCATCCTTCTCATAACGAAACCATCATTCAACAAGTGCATAGCGAACATAGAACGGAATTTCTAACAGAGCAAAGACTCATTCAAAAGATCTTATCGAGAGGTAACGGAAACTTAAGTGGTCTAACGGACAATGAATAACGGCTTCAATATCTACATCTTCTACTAAAATCAAATCTTCCCCATTCAAACGTTTACTTCAAATTTCATCCAACCAACTACATGGTCTCGAATCTTTTCAAATTCCATGTCGTCAGTCTCTTGTCTAATCCATTTAATCGCAGGGTGGAAAGGAAATCATAAACTCGAGTCTGGTTCCTCAAGTCTTCGGTACCTCTTCTGAGCAATGCGGTGTGGTAACGTGGTCTCTGACGTGATTGCCGTGCATTCCTCCATTAGCGAGTCTGATTCAGCTCTCAATTCATCTTAGTACAACTAAAATGAGTAGAGAAACAAGGTTGTGCGTCTTCAACTGGTCTTCTAGCATGATTCAAAAATTCACCAACTCAACTGCTGTCAACTTCCTGGTTAGGTGCTGAAAGCTCATCTTCTACGGTCTGGTTGTCTTGATGCCCAACTGAGACCTCCACGTGCTTCTTGAGGTATAATCGAGTCTCATCTCAGTCTGCCTTCTCTTCACATGCTTCTCTCTTGGTAACGTCTGCCACGAACATCTTCTACAAATCTTCTATAAGGTTTCTAACTCTGAAAATGATCTTCGATCTTGGTCCTTCTTGCGGAAACTCTGTCGTCATCGGATATCTGGTGGTGATGCCTGCTACAGTCTCAGATCGCCAAGCAAATCTATTCTTTTAGAACAAAGGGTCGGTTCACTTTATACGAACATAGTTAACGTGTTCCTCGTTTGTCTCTAAGCATAAACACACTGTCATACTATGACAATTGTCCAGATACTTGTGAAAACATGAATCTTCTAGCCAATACCATGACATCATTCAAACTCATAATGGTCACCCGAGTACTAAAGCAGCTCAGGAAATCTCCTTAGGGAAAACCTCTTATCACAAATCTTTCTCTTCACAAATCAAATTGCAATGCCTTGCGGGATTTAGTCTCAACTAATCAGCTTCCTTTTCAGATGTTCTTGTAGTTGCTCCTTCGATCTGTACAAGTCGTGAGATTGGTTCTAGCTACGATTAGAACTCGACATCTAGCTTTGTGTCGTTAAACCGGTGTAAGCTAAAGTTGTGTAAGGTTTCTCCGCCATAAGGGAGTTTGTTGACATAGTGAAGAAAACTCTCGAGTAGGTGACTCGAGGAGTGGAGTAGGGCAAGGAAGGTGTCCTTGTAGCCGAACCACTATAAATCTCCGTGTTATGGTTTGATCTTTCCATCTCTATCTTTCATTTCATTATATTTACTTTACTTGCATTGCTTATCTATATTTGTGTATATTTGTTTATATTGATCAAGAGTTGAATTCACATAAGATAGAATCGAAGTTTTAAAAAGTAAACAAAAGTTTTTCATAAATTAAAAAGACGTAAAACTATTCAACCCCCCTTCTAGTTTTTCACAATTGGTATCAGGAGCCACGTCAAACAAGATTTTTAAAATAAACTGTATTTTAAAACTTGAAACGATCAATGGAATCTGAAAAATATTTAGAAGGGCAATCTATGCAAAGACCACCACTATTTGAAAGTGATGGATTTTTATATTGGAAAAATCGATTCGAAACTTATGTGAAATCAAAAGATCTAGATCTTTGGTATGTTATTACTAATGGTGATTTTTTACCTATTCAACATAATCTTGAAACTAAAAAGGATGAAATAGTACCTTTTGAAAAACAAAGTGATGATTTAAAAAGAAAGCTTTCTAAAAATAATGAGGCAAAAAGGGTTATTTATAATGCGTTACCACGTAAAGAATACGAAAGGATCTTTATGTGTGAAACCGCAAAAGAAATTTGGAACTCTTTACTAATAACTCACCAAGGTAATAGTCAAGTCAAAGACAATAAAATAGATCTTCTTGTTCAACAATATGAACAATTTACGATTCCGGAAGTGGAATCAATTGATAATGCTTTTGCTAGGTTTAACACAATCATCACAAGTTTAAAGGCACTTGATGAGAGTTTTTCTAGTAAGAATTTTGTCAGGAAATTTCTTAGGGCTCTTCATCCAAAATGGCGAGCTAAAGTTACGGCGATTGAAGAATCAAAGAACTTGTCAACTCTTCAACTTGACAAGTTGATTGGCAACTTGAAAGTCTACGAAGCAATAATCAAGAAAGACTCCGAGATGGTCAAAGGAAAGAAAGAGCAAAGCAAGTCAATCGCATTGAAAGCTAGGAAAGCATCAAGTGACGAGGATAGCTCAACCTCCGAAAGTGATGATGAAGAATATGCCATGGCCGTAAGAGACTTCAAGAAGTTTTTCAAAAGACGAGGAAGATTCGTTAGACAACCACATGACGAAAGGAAAACATTCCAAAGAAACAAAGACGACAAAGGTAGCAAGAGCGAGAGGAAGTGCTTCAAATGCGGTGATCCAAATCATCTTATCGGAAGATGTCCTATGATGTCAAAGGAGCAAAACCAAAAGGCGTTCGTTGGAGGAGCATGGAGTGATAGTGACGAAGACGAGAAAGAAACTACAAAGGAGGAGAAATGTCTTATGGCTAAGACATCAAGTGAGGTACATTCCGAAACCGAATACTTTAGTGATGAATATTTATCATTAGATGAAAAAGACTTAGATAGTGAATATAATAGACTATGCAAACTAGGTCAAAAAGTAATGAGTAAAAATAAATCACTAAAACATGTAAATAACCAATTAGAAAAGGAAATACTATAATTAAAAATTAAACTACATAACTTAGAAAAAGGGAAAGAATTTTTTGAATGTAAAACATGTCAAGAAACTAAAAATGAAAACGAAATACTTAGGAAGGAAATTTGTAAACTTAACAAATTCGAAAATGGTAGTAATTCACTTAGGGAAATAATAAGTATTCAAAGAGTATCAAGTGATAAAACTGGATTAGGATTTAATTCAACTGAGGATTCAAATAGTAAAACTAAAAATGTAAAATTTGAATGTGAAACTAGTAAGCAAAAACCTTTAGAGTCAAAACCTAAGTATATACTTATGAAAGATAGAAAAATACCCATAGCTAGTGATGAGGAAGTAAAAACCTTTTATAAACCATCTTTAAAAAATGAAGTAGAATACTCTAAACCAAAGTTAAGGTAAAAAACACCACCTCCTCCTAGAAGACCACCTAGTCCTCACCCTCGGCCTAAAACTCCTCAACCTAAAAGAAACCAAAATAGACCAAACCATCATAATAATAGTTACCCAATGTGGAATTACCCTAATCCACCAAGCTTCAATCCTTGGGGAATACTTCCACCATGCATGCATCCTAGTCAACTACAACCCATTTTTGGTTCAAACAACTTTGGATCAATGAGACAATGGGGACCAAGTGGCTAAATTGCTATCTCATTGGATTATTGGCATCTCTTCCTTGATTGACTTCTACAAGTCAAAAACGCTTTGAAGCGCTTGAAGACCACATGTTGAAGACTAAAAGGTACGCCTCTCTTTCATGCTCATCATTATATGTGTAGATTAATGAACTAGCCAATTGCATGCCCCCGTAAGTTTTTAATGCCTAGTTTAGTTAGTTCTTGTATGTTAGTTAGTAGCTAATCCCTTATACATAATATAAATAAATAAATAAATAAATAAATAAATAAATATATATATATATATATATATATATATATATATATATATATATATATATATATATATATATATATATATATATATATATATATATATCCATATTACTATATATACTATATACATATATAAATACGTCCGCACATAACCTAGATACGTCATTTGTTGACTATCTAGAACTAAAAGAAATTGTTCGTCCTCGAACCTTTTCTTCCTCCTTTGCCTCTTTTGATCTTTAACGTTCAACACGAAAATCTTTCGTGTCCACTATCACATAACTCATGGTGATGAAGAGAAGTGAGTTAAGTGGATTAACATAGAAGTAGCAATTCGACCGTCGCGTCAAGAAAACTATGGATGAAACAAACTCCCATCACTGTCAGCACCTATCTCCGTCATTACCTCATCATTTCTCGACTCCATTCAACATCCCACGTTTACACACAATATAAATATATATATATATAAATATGCACACTTACTCTCACTCCCTAAAACCTTTGTCGACTTGACATCATGATCATTTTATCCAAAATTCTCAAGAAATATTTTCTTAACGAAATGTTAATAAAATGTCAAGTATTCCTTCCTCGTGCCAATAAAACCCAACGTATTTTTGATATATAATAAATCTATCTATATACATAAAAATATTTTGTTATCAGAAACTAAACCCGACAAAAATTCATTTTTGGCAGGCGGCCCCCTTAATGTTTAAGGGGACCGGCTAGTAAACGGGGGCGGTCCCCTTAATAATTAAGGGGACCGGCCTACTGTTGCCACCAAATTCGTTTTTCTTCCAAAATTCTTTGCCAAACACTCCATTTTACAAACACTCCTTCCCTATCCTCTGCTGTGAACGAGCTGCAAACCCAAAACCATTCACCAAATCACCATTTCCGACTAATTTCGCAAGGGGCAAACACCTATATTTCGATTAGCAACACATTTTGTAAGTTTTCCAATACACATTTTATCTAATTTCATCCAATTTTGAGTCTAATCATAATTAGGTCTTTTACTTAATTTTTCAAAATCCGAATTTTTGTTGAAATTGAGTCTAGGAATGTTATAATCAAATACTCCCCATAGGATTAGAATGCTTAATCAACCTAAATACTAAGTAATTAGATACCCTCATGTTAAAACTTTGAAAAACCAAACACTCATATTCAAAACTTGTTATACATTGTTGAATTATGCCATAAACACTTGTTAAAACTAATCACATTGCTACATCATAACCTCTTAATACTAAAAATATATTTTTCGAATCATAAAAATGTTTTTGTTAAATTAAGAGAGTGTTTGGATTAGGAGTAGAGTCATCAAAATTTAATCAAATTAAGTTCACAATTACTTGCCAAGTTTATAAACACGCAATTAGTTGTTTTGAGTCATCAAGCACATAATTCAAGTATATTGAATTTTAGTAGTTATTTTATAATTAAGGAGCGTTGCATAACATTTTGAAGAAATTTTTGAGTCAAACTAATTTCAACTTTTCAATAAGTTACTTAACATAAACACTCGTAAGAAATAGCTAATATACAATCTAATGTTGTCTAGCCACTTTCAAAGTAGTCTTAGAGTATAAAGGACGTTGGATATTTTTGATTTCTTGTCATAATACCTTAACATTCTTTAACATCATAAAATACATTTTAACGAGTTAAAAATTAAACTAAGGAACATTGTAAATACTCTTAGATTAAAGTTTAGAGTGAAGTATGTTTAGTTCCACATAATAGCAATAGTAATATATGCATGTCATTTTCTATTTTTTTTGTGTTGCTTTCTTGTATAGGTGAAAATGCCTAAAGCTACAGTCGGTGATCTTTCCAAACAAGGCCTACATTCCAAAAGTCTCCGAAAATTCCGCATATTCCTTCTATTGCATGTTTCTACGACCCATCGAAATAGAAACATCACGAAGTAGAGTTGTCGATCCATCATTTCTATCAATCCGATCAAATCGAGCGAATGTTCTCAAATGTTCGTCTCGATTGTCTCTACAAATTAATGAGCCAATCAGTCCTCGATTTGTTCTAGACTTCTATAGCCAAGTGAGGTGCAAACTGATCATATGGCATATTCTTATTTCCTTTATGATCCAAACGATATTTATCACTCTCAATCTAGCTCAGTTTGGTCAAATTCTCCAAATTCCTTACAACGTCAAGCCGTTTTCTCAATAATGGGATCTCTCATCTCTTGAGAAAAATCGGCCTCAGAATGTTGTACTATTCTAATATTCCTTCTCCTGACGATTCGTGGACTTCTCGAGCTAGAACGTGTACGACTAGCCGAAGGATCAAGTCAAAAAATGTCGAAATTTCATGCAAACCAAATCATCTTAAAGAGCTAAGCCCCGACATAAGCGTTGGGAAGAACTCATTCGCGAGAATGCGTTCGTACCGGTGGTCACCGTGATCGTCTCACGGCGAGCATTGCTCACATGTTTATTGTATTGTTGCAAGAACAATACAATTTGGCTTTCCTCTTTGTCTATCGTATCTTGTCAGCCAAAAACACTCCAACGCCAACCTTCCTTAGGCATGTTCCTCACCCGTCTCTATCGTTATGTCATGACATTTCCTCATCCGAAAGTGATGTTATCTATTCGTTCATCCCGTCCTACGTCCTCTTCCGTAGCCAACTTCGTCGATCTGTAGTGACAAGGGCAAATCTAGACGCCCTAATTCTACGACCTCTAGTTCCACATGTCATCGAGAGATGATATGAGAGAGGAAGCACCTCACGTATCAGTACTCCATTCCACGAGGTTCGTGGACAATCTCCCGAACTTAATTATTCCATTATCAAGTTCCTCGTCCTTCCGAACAAACCGAACAAATCCTATTTGAACGACAAACCGCATTACTCAACACAACTCAACAGATGCATCAAGAAGTTAGAGGTGGTTTCAAGTCGATAGGGAAAGCTTTCAAGAATATTTTCGGAAAGAAGAAGAGATGAGATGTGGATGTTGCTTACTAGAACAATATTGATGTTTAGACATTTATTTGTTTTGTATTTGAAATTATTTATTTCTTGCAGTAGTATGTTAGTATCTATTTTCTTAATTAGAACTTAATGCTAGCTTAAAATTAATATGCTTGATTAATAACAGTTATTCTATAATATGATTATTTTTAGCCTAAATGTATACATGCTTATTTAAACATGTTTATGCCACTATTTAATCATTCTTCACGTACATGATCCAAATGAAGCTTGCTGCAAATACACCCTAACAATGACCCTTTTCTGGAAATTTTTCAAATTTGGTCGCCTGGGAAAACAGCAGATGGGCGGCCCCCGTTAATTCCCTAGGCGGTCCCCTTAATTTTAAGGGGGCCGGCCAGCAATTAAGGGGACCGGCCATCTGGGCAGCAAAATTCACTGTTTTCTTTTGTATCATGTGACCCCTTTTATCTAGCCCCAGGTACCATTTCTCCTTATGGACGAACTGGTATTGGAATCTTCCTACAAAACCTCAAAAATTAACCTAAACCAACCACATTTTCATATTATAAATTCCCTCCATATAATCACCTCTCATTCCATCATCCTTCACCATCCAAAACCACCATGTTATCACCAAAATCCTCCATCTCTAAGACTCCAAGGAAGCAAAGACTTGTCATCATACCACCAAAACAACTCTTTATTGACTTAACCCAAGATGACACCAAAACTCCATCACCACCACCTCAAAGTTCATCCCCAAGTGCACCAAATGCACCATCAAAAACACCCTCTACCCATGGAGCATCATCTTCCTCCATACCATCCACTTCATCCATCAATGACTACATCAACACTCACCTAACATCATCACCAAGAGCATCATCACCACCATCCACTCAAGAACCTCCATCCACCCAACTTGCCATTTTCTTATCACCCATCACACCTCTTGATGCTCATTTCTCACCATCACCAATCCCACAACCATTCTTTCCAATACCTTGGGCATTGCTTGAAGCCCATGGTGACAATTGTCTTTGTTGCATCCATAACCGGACCATAATCTTTGGTCTTAGAGATGAGATACACTACATGTTTTCATCACTTGAACACATGATTACCAACCCACCACCACCACCACCTCCACCACCTTCACCCACTACACCACCACCACCTCCATTTTCACCCAATTAAGCATATGCAATGCTTAAAAATAATTTTCAAAACCTTTTTGTATGCAAGCTCCATGGAAGATCATGTACTCCTAGGACGGTTATGTAGTATCATTAGTTGTTTTTGTTTGAATGTTTGCATGCTTTATGTTGTAATCTACTTGGTTGTGTATTTATACACAACACTTTTATTAAATGAATGTTCTTATTCTATATGCTTGCTTATTGTTGTTACATATACTTGTGCTTCTAACATTTTTCTTGCAAGCGTTCCATAGCTCGTTTCCTTGATGCCCCCAAACGAGGGGGAGTACACATCAAGGGGGAGTTCTCATACGACACTTTTACACTTAAAACTTGTCGGTTAAACCTTTTTGATTCTACAAAAGGGGGGAGAAATAGATGTAAACTCACTAAATACTTGTCTAAAAACTAATTTTTAGATTTAATGAGTTTAGATTTTGTAATCATCAAAAAGGGGGAGATTGTTGATATAAATGATGCCTAAACACGTTATTAATATTTTTTGATATCTCTACGTTTTGATAATCACAAAATGTAAAATCATTAATCGGAAAATTATGACGTAAACAAGTATTTAGTTGTAAATATCTATTTCTACAACTCAAATCACTTAAGGTATGAATGAACTAATGCTTAATGCATTATATGATCAAAGGAACATTTTCTTAAACACTAGATTTTTTATAAAATGTCAAAAACATTTTATATCTTTTAGAAAAACATTTTTGGTAATAAATAAAAAGGTTTAATTCATTATAAATTTATGAATTCAAATTTTCAACCAAAATCAGTAAAAATGTTCCAGAAAAACCTTCCCCACAAAAAGAAAAAACTGGGCAACGGGCAGGAAGGGCGGCCCCCTTAATTATGCTAGGCGGCCCCATTAAAATTAAGGGGACCGCCCCCCTATTTAAGGGGGCCGGCCCCGCTCCAGTAGGTTCCAGCTGTCCAGTTTTTCTGCCTATAAATACCAGCCTTCCACTGGATTTTTACTCACCTTTTGCACCCCAAACCTTCTGTTTTAAATCTTGTAAATCCTTTCAAAAACCCCTTGATCATATTCTCTTAAGCATTGGTTTCTAAGTGATCCAAGCTTCCACCATCAAAGTGCAAAAGAAGAATACTCCTTCAACTAGAGAAGAAGTATTATAGCTTAACTCATATCATCATTGTAATTGTGTAAAGTGTTGTATAGTTGTGATAAGTAGATCTAAGTGTAAGTAACTAGTTGTGTTGTAAAGAAGTAATGTAGAAGTAGTTGTGAAGTAGTCGTGAAGTAGTCGTGGAGAAGAAGTTGTGAAGAAGTTGTGAAGAAGTCGTGAAGCCGTCGTGAAGCAGTCGTGATTAAGTTGTGTAGAAGTTGTGTACAAGTCGTGAGATTGGTTCTAGCTACGATTAGAACTCGACATCTAGCTTTGTGTCGTTAAACCGGTGTAAGCTAAAGTTGTGTAAGGTTTCTCCGCCATAAGGGAGTTTGTTGACATAGTGAAGAAAACTCTCGAGTAGGTGACTCGAGGAGTGGAGTAGGGCAAGGAAGGTGTCCTTGTAGCCGAACCACTATAAATCTCCGTGTTGTGGTTTGATCTTTCCATCTCTATCTTTCATTTCATTATATTTACTTTACTTGCATTGCTTATCTATATTTGTGTATATTTGTTTATATTGATCAAGAGTTGAATTCACATAAGATAGAATCGAAGTTTTAAAAAGTAAACAAAAGTTTTTCATAAATTAAAAAGACGTAAAACTATCCAACCCCCCTTCTAGTTTTCCACAAAACCTTTGATCGAATTCAAAAGCTTATAAGATTTTAGGTGAGCAGATATCTCAGGAAGATATGAATCAAAAGTTTTTGAGAAGCTTGTCCTCTGAATGGAACACACATGTTGTTGTGTGGAGAAACAAACCTGATCTTGACACAATGAGCATGGATGATCTTTACAATAATTTGAAGGTGTATGAACCAGAGGTCAAAGGATCATCTAACTCCAGTACAAACTCACATAATATGGCATTTATGTCCTCTGCTAATAACAACACTAGCAGTACCAATGAAGCAGTTACTACTGCTCATGGAGTTGCTACTACTAGCACTCAAGTGACTGCTACTAACTCAACAAATGTTGACAACTTGAGTGATGCTGTGATTTATACCTTCTTGGCTGGTCAACCCAATAGTCCTCAACTGATTAATGAGGATCTGGAACAAATCCATCCAGATGATGTGGAAGAGATGGATTTAAGATGGCAGATGGCTATGTTGACAATGAGAGCTAGGGGATTCTTGAAGAAAACTGGAAGGAAGCTGACAGTCAATGGGAATGATAACATTGGCTTTGACAAGTCCAAGGTGGAATGCTATAATTGTCACAAAAGGGGACACTTTGCTAGAGAGTGCAGGGCACCAAGGAGCCAAGACTACAAGAATGGAGAAAGCTCAAGAAGAACTGTGCCTATGGAAACAAGTAATTCCACATCTTTGGTATCTTGTGATGGTTTGGGTGGCTATGATTGGAGTGACCAAGCTGAAGAAGGACCTAACTATGCTTTGATGGCTTACTCATCTTCATCTTCAAGTTCTGACTCTGAGGTATCTAATGATTCTGGTTGTTCTTATAAATCTTGTTTAGATAATGCTGAGTCACTTGAAGCTCAGAATAATAAACTGATAGAAGATTTAAGAAAGTCTGAATTGCAGTGTTTAGCCTATAAATTAGGATTAGAGTCAGTGGAGAAAAGACTTGAATTCTTTAAAAACAAATGAGTCTAAGTATGTAGAAAAGATTAATGTTTTAAAGAGTAAAATTTATGTAAGAGATGAACTTATTGAAGAGCTTAGAAGAAGAATTGAAGTTGCTAAAAAGGAAAAAAGATGTAGTTCAGAAGGAAAAAGAAAGTATTCAGCTTATAGTTAATAAGTCTGAACATGCATCTGAAAGTGTGAACAAGATTATAGATTGTCAGATTGTTGACAAATGTAGGAAAGGTAGTGATTTAGGCTATAATGAAGTTCCTCCTCCCATTACAGGAAAGTTTTTGCCTCCAACAAAGGATTTGTCTTTTACTGGTCTAGAAGAGTTTAAGGAACCTGTAGTTGAGATGACTAAGGTAAAAGAGTTTAAGACAGTTAGGAGGCCTGATGCTTTAATTATTGAAGATTAGGAGTCAGATGATGAGAATGAGGAAGTACCTCATCCTAAGGTTGAAAGAAAAGTAGTTACACCTAGTGTTGAAAAGGTTAAGTTTTTCAAACCTAATTCACAAGATCAAAATACTAGGAACACTGTCAATCAAGTTGAGCAACCTAGGGTGCACACTATCAGGCCTAGAGGGAACCAAATGAATTGGAATGGCATGATGTCTCAAAGATTAGGTAGTCAGTTTGAGATGTTTAATAAGGCTTGTTATTTCTGTGGTAGTTTTGAACACTTGCAGTATGATTGTCATTACTATAAAAAACCTGTTTGGAACTATGCTCAGAGGGTGAATCACCAAAGTTTTTCTAAAAATACTCACCCCAATGCTAAAAGAAATATGGTTCCAAGAGCAGTTCAAATGAAATATGGACAAGTATCAGTTAATACTGCTAAGCAAAATGTTTCTAAAATAGCAATATTAACTAATACTGCTAGAAAAGTTGGTACTGCTCACACAAAATCAACAGTGAATGGTGCTAAATCATTATCAAATCCTTAAAAAACAACACATTCAACTGTAAAAATGCCCATTCAAAAGAATACAGTTGTTAATACTGCTAAGCCAAAAGCAGTAATTAATACTGTTTGGGGAAATCATTTTTATGCTGTTAAGGACTCAGCTTGTTGGGTTTGGAAACTAAAAATTAAAGTTTTAGATCATGTTTTCAAATACAACAGTGCATCAATAGCTTTAAATAAATTTGATTATGTTGATGCACAAGGCAGATCCAAGTCAGTAATGGCTTGGGTCCCCAAGAGAAACTGATTTTCTTACTTTATGTGCAGGGCAATCCACAGGTGGAATTACAAGATCAAGGAGTCATTGATAGTGGATGCTCAAGGCACATGACAGGAAAAATATCCTATCTTACTGATTATGAAGAAATTGATGGAGGATATGTTGCTTTTAGGAGTAATCCCAAAGGAGGGAAAATCACAAGCAAATGTACTATAAGAACTGGTAAACTTGATTTTGAGAATTTGTATTTTGTCAAAGAGCTAAAATTCAATCTTTTTAGTGTCTCACAAATGTGTGACAAAAAGAATAGTGTTTTCTTTAATAATACTGAATGCATTGTCTTGTATCCTGACTTTAAGTTAATTGATGAAAGTCAAGTTTTGCTTAAAGTTCCTAGAAGAGATAATATATACAGTGTTGATTTAGAGAACATGGTTCCCAAAGGAGGTTTAACTTGTCTCTTTGCAAAAGCCACATCTAATGAATCAAAACTTTGGCATAGAAGGCTTGGACACTTAAATTTCAAAACAATGAATAAATTGGTTAAGGGAAATCTCGTAAGTGGATTACCTTCAAAAGTTTTTGAAAATAATGAAACATGTGTTGTTTGTCAAAAAAGATAGCAACATAGAGCCTTTTGTAAGTCCAAAACAGTGAACTCTATAAGTCAGCCTTTACATATGTTGCACATGGATTTATTTAGACCAACATTTGTGAAAGGTTTGATGAAAAAGATGTATTGCCTAGTTGTCACAAATGATTTTAGTAGGTTTACTTGGGTTTTCTTTTTAGCAACTAAGGATGAAACTAGTCGCATTCTTAAGTCTTTCATAACCAGGATAGAGAACCTAGTAAATCATAGGGTTAAAGTGATAAGATGTGATAATGGAACTGAGTTCAAGAATAAGGAGATGAATCAGTTTTGTGAGGTGAAGGGTATTATGAGACAGTATAGTATAGCTAGAACTCCTCAACAAAATAGTTTTGCAGAGAGGAGAAATAGGACACTAATTGAGGTTGCTAGAAAAATGTTAGCTGATTCTAAATTGCCAACTACTTTTTGGGCTGAAGTAGTTAATACTGCTTGCTATGTACAAAATAGAGTGTTAGTTGTTAGGCTGCTTGCAGTAGTGCTAATCGATCGATCGATCGATTCGATCGATTCAATCGTCCTTGGTGCAGCTTGTTTCCAAGATCGACCGATTTTACTTATTTTGAGAATGAGGGTCGGTATCTCGATCGACTGATAATACATCTTTTGTTTTTGTTTCTTTGTATTTGAGAGGAGCGTTGCAAAGTAAAAAAAAAAAAAAATTGACATAACCGTTGGAACGGTTTGATTCAAAAGAAAACAAAATCTTTTAAACTTCATAAAAACACTATAAATAAAAACACTCATTTCACTATTTTTTCACACATTCTCTATATACACATTCTCTCAAATAACACACTCATTTCACTTTTTATTTCACACTTTCAAACCATGAATTCTTACGAGCTATTCATTGCCGATTTATCTTCGGATGATGAAAATGAAGTTAGTAGCGAGTTTATGATGTTTGCGAAAGAGTGTTGGGATGCTTATGAAGCGTCACAACCTAAAGTCTCACAAAACCAAATTAGTAGGGATCGTTTGGGTGCTCATAACCGTTTAGTGGCTGCTTACTACTGCGAGACCCCAAGATACGGCGATCAAGCATTCCATGATCGTTTCCGAATGAGCCGAAAACTATTCACACGAATTGTTCGAGAGGTAACCGATCATTCACCTTATTTCCAACAAACTCCTAGTTGTGCGGGCTTACTTGGTATTTCTCCATTGATGAAGTGTACTTCATCAATTCGTCAATTGGCATATGGAGCCAATCCTGATGCTCTAGACGAATATGTGCAAATGGGTGGGTCAACAATTCGTGAGTGTCTCCAAAAATTTTGTGAGGCCGTCATGGAGTTATATGGTGCAGAGTATTTGCGAAAGCCGACGGTTACTGACATTGACAAACTCTATGCTCATCACTACAAAAGGCATGGGTTTCCTGGGATGATAGGAAGCATTGATTGTACAGATTGGCCGTGGAAGAATTGTCCACATGCTTTAAAAGCTTAATTTTGTAAGGGTAATCACGGGCAATCTCCTTTCATTTTATTGGAAGCGATCGCCTCCCAAGATTTATGGATTTGGCATGCGTTCTTTGGTGTTGCCGGGATGAATAACGACGTAAATATTTGACGTAAATCGCCTATTTTCAATGATCTCAAAATGGGGAGAGCACCGGACGTGGAATTCGTTGCTAACGGCGTGCCTTATAAACGGGGATATTATCTTGCTGATGGGATATATCCGGAATACTCTGTTATTGTGAAGTCCATTAAAAATCCAGGGACAGGTGATCACAAACGAATATTGTATAAGACGATGCACGAAGCAGCAAGAAAAGATGTGGAACGTACTTTTGGTGTACTAAAGAAGAAGTGGCTAATGATTAAACATCCGACTAAAGGGTTTGACAAAGAGCGTCTATCACATATAATGTACACATGCATCATATTACATAATATGATAATTCAGGACGAAGAGCGGGCGATATCTCCCACATTCTTTCCAGCGGAGCTGCACCGTTCTTATGATCCCATAAGAACGCATGTGGAATCGTTGGAAATTACCAGGGAGATAGTCAACAAAACAACTCATTTTAGCCTCAAAGCCGATTTGGTGGAAGACATTTGGCATCGTCATAATCAAAACTAGTTTAGTCGTTTTATTATCGTAATGTTTGAAAGTTATTTGAATTTTTATTGTAATGTTTTAAATTTATTTGAATTATTATGTAACGTTTTAATTATTAATGAAATTTAAGTTTGTGTTAAAAATGTAAAAAAAAAAAAAAAAAGGATGAAGGTCGCCTTACTGGGGCACCCAATCGCCTGAAAGTCGCTGGAGAGAGAAAGCTGACGTGGCAGAGAAAATGGGAGGGATTGACCCTCCTTACTGCAGCCAGCCTTAAGCCTCATAGCAAGACCCCTTATGAACTTTTTTATGGTAGAACACCATCCTTAAGCTTTATGAGACCATTTGGGTATCCTGTTACTATTCTCAATACCGTAGATCACTTAGGCAAGTTTGATGGTAAGGCTGATGAAGGTTTCTTTGTTGGATACTCAATGAATAGTAAAGCCTTTAGAGTAGGATAGTGGAAGAGAACTTACATGTTAGGTTTAGTGAGAGTATGCCTAATGCTGTAGGTAGTGGACCAGATTGGCTGTTTGATATTAGTGCACTAACAAAAATAATTAATTATGAGCCAGTTGCTGCAGGTACATAGTCTAATGGTTTTGGAGGTACAAAAGCTAGTCATGATGCAGGTCAAGCTAGAAAGGAGACAGAATATGGCAAAGATTGCATTCTGCTACCATTATGGACTGCTGATCCAATATTCTCTCAAAATCCAAAGAGTTCTCAAGAAGATGATCCAAAGATCCTAGATTAAGAGCCCCCCAGGCTCAGATGAAATTAAGTCTTCAAGTGATGATGAACAGCAGAATGATGAATAGCCAAGAAAAGAACAAGAAAATGTTGATCAAGAGAAGGATGATAATGTTAGCAATTCTAATGATGTTAATGCTGCTAGTGATGGTAACGACACTAACAGCACTAACAAAGATAAAACTGTTAATACTGCTGACAAGGAAGGCATTGCTGTTCATGAGGATGAATATCCATTTGATCCAAACATGCCTCCTTTGGAAAATATATGAAGGAGATGGTGCAGAGGCTGACATAAACAACATGGATAATACTATCCCTATCAGTCTTATTCCAACTACCAGAAATCACAAGAATCAAACTCAAGAACAAATCATTGGAGATATGAAGTCTGTTGTTCAAACAAGAAGAATGACAAAGGATTTATAGGAACAAGGTTTCTTTGCTAGATCCCTTAAACAAAAAAACAGTCATAAAGACCTTTAAATTTTTTTTTTGCTTGTTTTCTATCACAAGTAGAACCCTAGAATGCACTTAAAGCATTGCAGGATCCAAGCTGGGTGGAAGCTTGTAGGGTATTCACAATACAAGAATCACTAGTTTGAGGCCTGTTTGGATCGAATAGAAGAAAACTTAGAGTGAGAAAGTGGGAGCCTTTTAGAGAGAGAAAGTAACTTGTAATCTATTAGCTTGAAAGGTCCAACCCTTCCCATGGGTGGGAAGGGAGTATTTATACTATTACATAATATGTCCCTAGTGGACTGTGGAGCGAGCTGACAGAGGGTAAAGACCCGACCCACTCCACAATACTAATTAATAACTAAACTACTAATAATATTACTGATAATCCTATGAGCCATGATGATCTAATAAGTACTCGGGGTGACCGAGTCTTCAGATGAATATTCATATTCCTAACAATCTCCCCCTAAGGGAGGTCACCCCAGAAGCAATGTTCTGAATTTCAGCACTTCTTCCTTGAATCTTGACATCATAGCTCGTAATCCATGATTCTTCAATATCATAGATCATTGTGCAGCAGCAAATCTTAAGATGACTTTTTCTTTTGTCTTGGATGATCTTTGTTGATTCTTTGGAGTTATCATCCCACTTGAGTCTCCAAGTCATCTTTCAGTAGTAAATCTCCATGTGATGAAGTATGCTTAGAGTTGACATGCTCACACGATATGGAGTCATGATCTTCAGCATCAGAGTTAGCAGAAGCTGTGTTGAAGGTCTTTTGGGGTGATCATGACTTCTTTGATGATGATGTGGTGTGAACATGTGGTGATGGATTGGAATCTTTTCTGCAACCAGCTACAACAGCAACCAGCTACAGCGTTCCACAGCAACAACCGCCAGATATTCCTGCATACGACAGTTAGCAATAAAACGTCCGGTACTTACAAGTTCGGACTTCGAGATTGTTAACAACATAGTGTGAAAACTCTCTCTAATCCTTACCAAGACCGTTCCTAATCGAAAACCCACAGAGGGCTTTTTAAGATCGAACCGTAGCACATCAACGATTAGGTGAGTCGCTGGAGATCACTCCACGACTGTAGACCGTTAGAAACTGTCGTGACCACTAAGCGTAATCCATAAAGAATTAACGAAGTGACCTGCTTTCAGGGCTGTTTGATGTTGACCCTGGCAGGAATTTCCATTCAATCATTGAGAATTACATTTGTAAATTCCCTCATAAATGTTCTGGCAGATTGCTAAGATCTGCGTAGGACTCATAAGTTTACAACTGGTGTCCTTAATGTTGAACAACCAGTGTAGAAATAATTCGTGTCCCTATGAGATCTTATTATGCATCTCGTGGCTCTAGACTCTATAGTGCGTTTTGATTTAGTGAGCGGAGGCTGGAGAGGACTGCCACCTTTTCAATATCATCTAACTCGGAGTGAGAGAGACGATAGGAATGTATTGAACTCCGTGACAATTGAAACAAGAATCCTTTGAGGGACCTTGAGTGGCTAGGGAGGGTTGTGCAGCGTATCACTGGGTCCATGATACTTTGTCTTCAATGCCAACAATCAACTAAGTGATTCTGACAGCATATGTATTGACCCGGTTTCTGCCTAAGTTGTAAGGAGGGCTATTTCTTTTCACCCTTTATCTTTACAATTCTTTTTCATTCTTCAACCCCTTCAGTGCTTACCGAGACTTCATAACTAGCACCTTGTTGGGTTTGTTCCAGTACTAGCTCCATCTCAGTCGGCACTTTTCCCTTATCCACTTTTCTCCTTTTTAATCATGCCTAAGGACTTCTACACTAACTAGTGGATTATCCCTGGGTAGATCCCTCCGGCTCTGGCGGGATCATGGGAACTTGAACCTAACCTAACCATCCTTTTAACTCCATGCGTTAATTAAAAATGGTCGATCTTTGATATTCATCCATGATTGCCAAACCAAATCCTTGAAAAATCTCTCAAAGTGTTCATGATTTTGAAACACATTTTTGCAAACACTTGAGAGTTTTATATTTTTCAAATGCTCCCCCTCAACATGTGCTCGAGTGATAGTTTTATAAATTTGCACATGTTAGGTAGAGCTTGCACTTTTTGAATTGATCCACTTTCAGTGAACATGACCGATTCGAGACACGCTTACATCACTGGTTAGACCAGCTTGAAATTATTACCCGTCCTGGTCAAGTCCACAGAAAGTTTCTCGAAATGGTACATTCTACTCAGATACGTCTTTTTCGAGACACGCTTACATCACTGGTTAGACCAGCTTGAAATTATTACCCGGCCAAGACGTATCCTTTCGATTGATGACAATTCAAGTTTCGTCAATTCATTGGTGAAGTCTGAGCCTTGCTCACATAAGATGCCAAAATCCTTTGTTTTGTAAAACCCTTTGCTCCCCCTCAATATGTGCATCGATATACGAAAGATTTTAGCACATATGGAAGAGCTTGCTTTTATGACCAAAACGTTTTGCTCCCCCTCAATATGTGCCTTGATGTGCAAAATGGTTTAGCACATACGGGAGAGCCTACATTAACTTCCAAATCATCACATTTTATCAGAATTTCCTATTTAAATCACATTCTCTCCCCCGATCAAAAATTTCAAACCATTTGAGATTTGTGATCCCAATTGATTTAAATACATTTAGAAAAATTTGGGAGAAAAATTGTGGACAGGTTAAAATGTATTCTTATTTTGAAGCATACTATGCTTCCCTTGAAACACCAAGAGAGTGTCACTGCTGATGTTGCACAAATTTGGCAAGGTGTCGGAAATTTGAAAAATTTAAATCAATTAACCACCTTGTGTAACATCAAGACTCTCTTGAAGAATCAAACAAGATAAAGAGTCTGATGTAAAGAAGACTTCTCTTCTTATACACGAAATGACGCACTGAAACGTACATCAAGACAGGAGAACATGGATATAAAGTAATCCATGCCCAGGTGAACATCACCCGGTTGGAGGAACAACTATCTTTTTGGCGACATGCTTTCCCCAGTGTATAGTGCGGGTTGCAGTATGAAGTAACTGCAAGCCATTAAGACATGTTTTAACTGATTAGTATAACTTCTGATCGAGCTTCATTTAAGAATCCGTGCCATTGTTGAATGACATTTCTAGATACGTAAATGTTATCGATAAACAGAAGACATGCCTAGGTAGAACTATTTTTGGTATTTTCTGATTTTTTTCGATTTTTATGGTTTTTATAGGTTTTATATTTTTGTATTTTTCTTTTTGATTTAAGATATATACAACTATGTACAAGGATATAAGAAGACAATCCTTTACTCCTCTTTTTCTTCCTGAAGACACTTGAGGGTTTCAGGAGTCATGCTTTTCATGCCAAGGCGTGGGAGAATAAACTGAAACCTTTCTCTTGGGAGGGCCTTGGTGAAGATGTCAGCTAACTGAAACTCTGTCCTCACGAAGTATAGTTCCACAATTCCTTTTTCCACCTGTTCCCTGATGAAGTGATGCCTGATGTCGATGTGTTTTGACCTGGAGTGCTGAACATTGTTACAACAAAGAGCAATGGCGCTTTTGTTGTCACAATATAGGGGAATTTTGTTGTATGAGAATCCATAGTCCGAAAGCTGTGATCGCATCCAAAGGATTTGTGCACAACATGCAGACATAGCAATGTACTCCGCTTCAGTAGATGATATGGAAGTACTCATCTGCTTCTTAGAAGACCAACTAACCAACTTTTCCCCTAAAAATTGAGCTCCTCCTGAAGTACTTCGACGAGTGTCTTGACATCCCGCATGATCTGCATCTGCGTAAGCCGTTAACTCCATTGCAGTGTCCTTAGGATACCAAAGACCCATATGAACCGTGCCTTGAAGATATCGGAAGATCCGTTTTACTGCTTCAACATGCTTCTTGGTTGGTCTGGATTGATACCGAGCACACATACACACAGCAAACAGAAGATCTGGTCTGCTAGCCGTGATGTACATCAAAGATCCAATCATGCTTCGATATTGCGTTATATCCACTGGAATCCCTGAAGGGTCTTCATCCAGCTTCGTTCTATCAACCATGGGAGTGTCAACAGGTTCACTTGAATGAAATCCAAACTTTTTCAAGATCTCATTGGCGTATTTGGATTGATTAATGAATATGCCACCGGGACTTTGAGAGACTTGTAATCCTAAGAAGAATGACATTTGTCCCATCATAGACATTTGGAACTTGGAATTCATCTCTTTTGAAAAACTATCACATTCACTAGGATCTGTTGAAGCAAAGATGATATCATCTACATATATCTGAACTAGTAGTAGATGGTTTCTTGACTTCCTGGTGAATAGTGTAGGATCAACAACACCTTTGGAGAATCCGTTCACTAGGAGGAACTTGGACAATGTATCGTACCATGCCCTTGGCGCCTGTTTTAACCCATAAAGAGCCTTCTTCAAGCGGTAAACATGAGTAGGATGTTCAGTATCCACGAATCCTTCTGGTTGACTCACATAAACTTCTTCCTTTAAGTCGCCATTCAAGAATGCCGTTTTGACATCCATTTGGTAGACTATCATATTTCGACTAGCAGCATTTGCCAGGAAGATTCTTATAGCTTCAATTCTAGCAACCGGAGCAAACAATTCTTCAAAATCAATGCCCTCTTCTTGTCTGAACCCTTTAGCAACTAGCCGTGCCTTGTTCTTTAATACATCACCATACTCATCAAGCTTCACTTTGAAGATCCACTTTAAAGCAATGATCATTGCAAGCTCTGGAGGAGGCACTAATTCCCATACTTCAAGTCGATCAAATTCATGGATTTCATCCTGCATAGCCTGGAACTAGGGCTGAGCATCGGGCCGGATCCCGACCCGACCCGTCCCGGCAAGGCCCGAAACCGAGAAGCAATAAAACTACATCCCGAAACTGAAACCGACAAGACTCGGGTCGGTTCGGTAAATACCGGGTTAATCGGGTCGGTATTCGGGACATTGGGCTAAGAACCGAAAGTGATAATATTGCAAGCCCAGCCCAGTTTTCCCAGGCCAGTTTTGAGGCCATATGTATCCCAGGCCAGTTTCACAAATCCAAATACAACTACAGTTTCAATTTTCAAATACAACTACAAGTTCCAAATACAAGAATACATCTACAGTTTCAAATACAAGTTCCAAAATCCAAATACAGTAGCTTAAATGGAATCATGCTTCAAAAATCTTCTCTTTTCCATGATTGAGTTCTCCCTTTTGTTTGTCTAACCCCTCTTGAATTTCTACAAAAAACATAAAAAACAAATCACATTAAAAGATTCAATAACATTAATAGTGTCATTCCAGTTTGATCATAGTGTCATTCCAGTTTGATCATAGGTGTTCAAAACATCACTGTGTTCAATATGCAGGATCCAACAGTGTGACACGTGACAACATAGAATTGTAACACTTTATCAGTCTACCAAACTAATCATTTATGTTTACAGATTCTAAAATTAGTAACACTTTATCAGTCTACCAAATTAGTAACACCGAATAATCAATAATCATTTAAATATTTAATCATTATAATCACTCTACCAAACTAATAAGTTATGTTTACAGATTCTATTATTCTAATTATCACTTTATCAGTTATGTTTACAGATTCTAATTATAATATATAATTAAAACAAATGAAAGTATAATTAAAACAAATAAAACACTTACTTCCATTGCATTGGTCTCATCATTTACAGATTCATTTGTACGCGTAGGTACAGAAGATCCCATTGATTCGGGTATTCGGAAATCCATATGTTCGGTGTGTTCTTGAGTGAGTGAGTGACTAATTGAAGAATGGAGGGGAAAAGATTAATGGTGGGTTCTTGAGAAGTGAGTGAGTGACTGAGAAACAGAGAAAGTGAGAAGAAAAGAAAGTAAGAAACTAAGAAAGTGAGAAAGTGGGCGGGTTTTTTAGAAACCCTAATAAATATTCGGGTTTGGCGGGCAGATTCGGGATACATTCGGTTCCCGGCCCGACCCGACCCGAAACCGGGAAATGCTATTTTTCAAAACCGAGTACCGGCCCATTATTATCATTTCGGGATCGGGACTGCTCGGGATCGGTCGGTTTTTCGGGACTTTTCGGTTTCGGTCGGTTTTGCTCAGCCCGACCTGGAACCAGCAATCTTTAGTCATTGCTTCTTTGGCATCTTTTGGTTCGACTTTGGACAGTACGGAATTGAAGAAACACCATAGTGCATCAGTGGCTAGTTGATTTCGTGTGGATACTGGACGTGAAGGATTGCCTATGATGTTGTCGATTGGATGATTACTGGTCCATTTCCTGAGATGGTCGTGAGGTTGTGGGTTATGAACAGACGTAGCCGTGCTGTGTCCTTCAAGTGAAGATGTGTCTGATGAATGTTCAGGAGCAAATATGTTTTCAAAAGGAGCCTCATCAACAGGAGCAAAAGGATTAACTTCAAAAGAATGATTATCTGAAGATTCTTGCATTACTGGAGAAGATTGAGCGTTTGATGACGAAGGCGATTGACTGGCCGCTGGAGCATTGTGACTGACTGTTACTGAATCTGTAGGGCCTTCTGAACCTTGTGGGGCTTGAACCTCGGTCATAGGAAGTATAGCAGGTTCACTCGGGATGATTCCATTCGTTGGCTTAAAGTATTCATCAAACATAGGATCGAATAACTTTTTCAACTCCTCACAAGTAGGTGGCACATAAGAATCTGCAGGCGTGGAATTCTGTACAAGTCCTGAACTAATGGGTCCAGGAGACAAAAGGTTAAGATCGGGTCCAAAACTAATCTGTCCTGAAGCAGGTTGCTCACTCAGCTCATCGAACGTAACGTGAATGGTTTCCATGATTTTACGGGTTCTCTTGTTGTAGATTCGATACCCTTTACTGTCTGGTGCGTATCCAACAAAAATACCTACATCTGCTTTAGCTCTTAACTTTCCCAAATCTTGACTATCGTTGGTAGGGTAGCAAAGTGCACCAAACACACGGAGAAAGGAAAGATCTGGTTTCTTGTTATGAATTAACTCGAAGGGAGTCTTCTCATGAACTGGATGAATTAGGGATCGGTTTTGAGTGTAACATGCTGTTGCAATAGCCTCTGCCCAGAGAAACATCGGTGTCTTTGAAAATATAAGCATAGTTCTTGCAGCCTCTACCAGAGTACGGTTCCTTCGTTCAACCACTCCGTTCTGTTGAGGAGTGCGAGGGATACTTTTTTGATGCGTGATGCCAATACTTTCATAGAAATTACGGAGTTGTTGGTTAACAAACTCCGTACCATTATCAGTGCGGATGATTCTGACAGTTTTATCGAGCCTTACTTGCAGCTGTTTGATCAGTTTAATGATAACCTCTGGAGTTTCGTCCTTGGTTCTCAAAAATTTCACCCATGTGAACCGAGAATAATCATCTACTATCACCAGAACGTACTTCTTTCCATTTATGGTTTTTATTCTCATTGGTCCACACAAATCCATGTGGAGGGTATGAAGAACTTCCAAGTTGGTGTTGATGGTTTTAGGCTTGTGGGTTTGTTTCTTGCTTTTACCCAGTTGGCATGCAGAGCAGAGATGATCTTTCTCATATTTCAGTCTGGGCATTCCTCTAACAAGATCTTTACGGGAAAGATTATTTATGGTACCGAAGTTCAAGTGGTTCAAACGACGATGCCACAGCCATGATTTTGTTTTAGAGGCTTTAGAGAGCAAGCATATGGGAGAGGACTTCAACATTTCTTCAATCGATATGGTGTATAGATTGGTGCCCCGACTGCCCTTAAGGAGATCTATACCATCCAATTCTCTGACGAAACATGTATGCTTTCTGAAGGCCACTTCCAGATCTGAATCACAAAATTGACCCACAGAAAATAGATTGTGCCCTAGTCCTTCCACATAATATACCCTTGAGATTACACTGTCACCAAACACATAATCTCCATATCCCATAATAGCACCAAAGTGGTCGTTCCCAAATCTAACTGTCCCGATAAACTTTTTCACGAAGTTCTTGAGCCGCGAGCGATCCCCAGTCATATGTTTTGAGCAGCCTGAGTCCAAATACCACAGGACGATTTGTACGACCTGCATTTGAAACCAGACAACAATGGATAACTGAAAAATGTGGATCCCCAAGTGCAATTGGGGTCCCTTAGGTCAGCACACACATATTCAGGAACCACAGATTTCACAGATGCTACTGTCTTTACTGAGGAGACAGAACTAGAGGTAGGACATGACCTAGATGGAAGGCATTGTGACTCTAAAGATAGGATTCTACCAGTTGGTCTCCATTCCTTATTCTTCACAATTTTATGCATATTCATTTTAGGTAATGGTCTCTGTTTCCCTAAATTGAATTTCCTTCCAGTGGGTCTCCATTCCTTAACTTTCACAATTTTATGCTTATTCAGTTTAGGTAACATGTTCTGTCTTCCTAAATTGAATTTCCTTCCAGTGGGTCTCCATTGATAGCCTACGCTAGCAAATGTTTTTCCTGTAGCTTTCCAAGCTTTCTTGCATGTTTCAGTTATTCTACCATTCTTAACATGGAGTGATGCAGAAGACATCAAGAATGACACAACACAATCATCATGATTAGCAGAAATTAAACAATTGTCGCATGTTTTACAGACAACATTAGAATTCGAATTAATTACAGTACTTTTGATACTAGAATCAACACGATTCATCCTACTCATTGCAAACTTATTGTTCCTAGGTTGGGCTTCTACATTCTTCAAGTGATCATTCTTAGCTGGCGCAGTCCTATCTTTTCTTGCATTTTCTCTAGACCTTGACTCGCTAGCTTGGGTGTCACTTTTTACTCCTGTAGAAGCATCGAATGAAACATTAGTTCGTTTTTCTGTCACATGCCTTCCAGATAATGATGTGTTGGGTTCTGATGTTTTTGGTGGTAGATTAAAGGCTACATGCTTGTTCTCAACCGTAGAAGATGATGCAACAAATCTATCTCTATGTCTGCTAAACTTAGGAGTTGAGCCTATGGCATATTCTAAGTTTTCCTGAATCCTTTTCGTGAGTTTGCAGGCATAGTCAGCTGCCTTATCAAGTGGCTTATTAGTCCTATCCTCTTCAACTACCTCACGAAGTGTGTCAAGGCCCTCTCTAAGATGATCGAGATATGTTTGATGGGCAAGGCTGTTATTTCTAAGCTTAAACGGAATATGCCCAGCATCAACATCATACTTTTTACTATCAGTAGCCTTTGGTGCATCACAATTACATGTGGTGCATGGCATTTTACCTTTCACCCGAACCTTCAGATTCTCAATTTCATTTTTCAAAGAGGTTATTTGATCATTGTGATTCCTTCTTGTAACTTTAATAGAGTCATATAACTCTTTGAAATGTTGTTTAACCTTTGAATTTTCTTCTCGAAAGCACTCATTTTCATAATGTAACTTATTTATGGTGTTTTGATATTGAAAATTCTGAGAATCTGAAGACGAAGGTTTATTGGTGCCATACACTTCACACTTGTTGGATTTCAATTGGGCAATTTGGGCCCTCAGCAGTCGAATCGTGTTCGTGTGAGCTTGAATTGTCTCATCTCGTTTGCTTAATTCAAAATAAGTATCAAATTCAGGAGCATCCAAGGATGTCTTGTCATTTGATATTTTATGTTTTTCATTCAAATGTTGATATTTCAATTGCAAATTAAGAAGTTCAACTTCCAATTTTGAAAAACGTTTAACCATATTATCATGGTCATCTTTTTGAATTTTTTCAAGCAATTTTAAATTCTCCCCCTCAAGCTCAACAACACGATTCTGGGTGACATTCAACGCAATAGCATACTCATTAAATTGACAAGCAGACAATGCAGAATCAGTGACAGTGTAAAATACATCTTGTGCAATACATTTAGCAATCAAGTTGTCATTAGTAATGAGTATGTTTTTTCTTTCAATCTCTCGACTCTTAAGTACTATTGCATGTTCATTCACCTCATTTTCCATATCTTTAAACACTACTTCCATTTCTTTTATTTCGACTTTAAGGGCAGTGTGCAACCCTTCAAAGTGTTCTTTAAGTAGCTTAAAGAATGGCATGACCTCAGTTAAGTAACACCTTTTTGCATGTTCAAAACACCTTTCCCCCTCAGTAATGCCGGTTGGTGTGATTCTCTTCTTACATGTTTTATCAAAATCAGCAAATAATTGCCAAAGCACATATAAGCTAATAGAGGTTTTGCTTTCAGTGGGAAGAGACAAAGGCACCAGATTCCTAGGTGTATTGGGAGGATACACCGTTATGGACGCAACTTTTCTAATGAGGGGGGTGTTGGCCTTAAGTTTATCTACCTTAAGTTTCTCATTATCTTGTTTCCAAAATATCTGTTCAGGTGTTAACTTCTTTTGAGGAGCAAACACAGTCAAACGATTTTCCTCATAATAATCATGGGGTTTGATTATTATTCGTCTGGCTATGCACTCGGGATCCTTCATTTTCTCAATTATTTTTTCCCTCGTTTTATCACTTATCTCATCCTCTTCATCAGTGTAGATATGCTCAGGTTGGTCATGAATAGGCATAAGCATCACATTACCATCATATAGGGCTGGTTGAAGTACTTTCATGTCCCTAAGGATGGTTGACTTAGGTTCACCTATCATGATTTTACTATGCTTATCACACAACTTTCTGTGCTTATGGATCATTTGAGCAGTTTGTATGGTTTGATTTTGTGTGTACAACTTATCTTCAAGCTTATTTTTTAACGTCTTGAGTCTAGAGAAATCATTTAAAAGAGTTGTTTCTTTTTGTTTGAATTCTTGCTTAAGTGTATCAACACACTTTTGTGCTTCCTGTTTCTGTTTGACAGACTGTTCTAGCTGACTTTTCAAAGAACTCAACTCTAATTTTAATGTTTCTTCTCTTACTCTAGACTCTTTAATAAGTGTACTCATTTGACCTTCTAATTTCTGCTCTCGTTCATTAAGCTCAAACTTAGCACGCTGTTCATACAAAGCCACTTGTTCTTTATAGATGTTTAGTTTCGTGATTAAGTTATCATCAGGGACAGGCAATATGTTCTCATGGCACTCGTATGCATTATCTATATTATCCGCATTATCTAAGGCACCTACATTCCTCCTAGCACATACATCATTATTGACAAAAGATTCACCATTTGGTACATCAGGCGAGTTGTCGTGATTCAAATACTGTTCATATGAAATAATATTGCTATTTTCCATGTCAACATTACTTGAGTCAGAAACATCTGCCTGATGTACTTCTTCGGGATTCTTTTGTCCATCGACAATATTATATGTGTCATAAATTTTTAGTACCTCAGATATAACGGATGCATTAGAATGACCAGCTTGACGGGGAGATGAGACCATGGAAGACAAGTTAGCCATGAAGATTGTTTGAGCCGTAGGTTCATCATCTACATCAGAGTCATATGCATCACAGTCATCTGCCTTGAAGATGTTAGGATCATTAAGTGCTAGATCCTGAACAGGTTTCTCATCCACATCTTCATCAAAAGTATTTCCTCCATCTCCTGCCAAGAACAATAACTCTTCCTCATCCAATACTGCTCCATTCTCTTGAGCTTGCATTAACAGCATCTTGTCTTTGAAGTAATCTGAATTCTGAGGACGTTTAGGTTGATTGCAGTTTCTGGCAATGTGTCCAAGCCCCCCACAATTATAACACTTGATCTGTTTCCCTTGCCCCTGATTGGCATTCCCTGCTCTATTCTGCACATAACCTCGACCCATGTTCCTGCCAGCTCTCCCTTGCACATTCTGAACCACAATTTTCCCATCCTCCACCATTGCTAGATTGCGTGGGTTAGATGAATTCCTTAACTGATTGTTGGTCTGAGGGAGTGATGCTTGAAACTGTTGAACCAGTAATGAAACTTGATTGGTGAGATTGTCAATCATTTTGTTGGTCTGGGAGTACCCTGAGTCAAGTTGAGAGCTCATAGCAGGTACTTGTGAGTGAAGTTGATGATAGCTTGGGTTGGATGATGATTGGATTGTCGGTTGAACATTTGTCATGAACGCCAGTGGATCATTTGTAGTTGAAGGACTTAACTTTTCTCTCAGCACTCGATCATAAACAACATGCTTCTCATGTTGTTGCAGGTATGCATACAGTTGTTCATAGTTGGTATCCCTTAAACCTTTGTTGAGTTTGACTGCAGTCACAAATCTGTCCCATTCAGGAGTCATATTGTTCACAAACTTTGAGTTAAGTTGGATATTGGGCATAGTCATTCTGATCATCCTCATATCATTCACCAACTTATGAAATCTCACATAGTAGTCTGTGACATTCTCTCCTGGGTTCATTTTGAAATGCTCGAACTCATCATACAGCTGTGACTCACGATCTTCCTTTGTGAGTTCTGACCCTGCTAACAGCATCTTAACGTTGTCCCACACAGCTTTGGCTTCAGTGTTGAAGTTGATGAGCTTGTATACATCCTTAGGAAGACCTTGAATGACTATGTTTGAGGCTCTAATGTCGGCATCATACCTCTTCTTTTCTTCTTCATTAAGATCATTGTAGTTTCTAGGTCTGTCTATGCCCCAAGTCACAGTCCCATCTTCACCAGTTGTAACAACATCTCTGGTGGTACCCATCTGATATGGTCCATCGTCAATTGACTTAAGAATGTTAACTCCATTATCTTTACCCAAGCAGTAAAGTCTTATTCGTTGTGCCCAAGACTCATAATCGGTCCTATCTAGCATAGGTGGACGAGTGTCAGATCCTGCTGCTTGAATGTCTTCTGATGATGTGTTAGATGTGGTAGCCATAGTAACTACGGGATTTTACAGATCTTGTGATTTAACCGAGAAATCGAATCTTTCGCGGGAATTTCTAAAATCACCAAGACACAAACCGCCTAGACAAACCGCGTATACACAGGAGATACAAACCGCGTTGACACAAACCGCGTATGTGTCTAAGAGACAAACCGTGTTCAAACTGGAGATACAAACCGCGTTGACACAAACCGCGTATGCGCCAAAGAGACAAACCGAGTTCACACAGGAGATACAAACCGCGTTGACACAAACCGCGTATGTGCCTAAGAGACAAACCGAGTTCACACTAGAGATACAAACCGCGTTGACACAAACCGCGTATGCGCCAAAGAGACAAACCGAGTTCACACTAGAGATACAAACCGCGTTGACACAAACCGCGTATGCGCCAAAGAGACAAACCGAGTTCACACTAGAGATACAAACCGCGTACGCACCGTAGAGACAAACCGCGTTGGCACAAACTTCCAAACCTGTCACTTTCAATGCAGTTTGTCCTTTTGCCTAAACTAGTAAAAAGACAAACCGCGTACCCGATGTAACACAAACCGCGTTCAAGATCGACCCAACTACACAAACCGCATTCAAGAACACTTGAAAGATAAAGCACTCGAATCACTTGAAAACACCACACCAACCTTAAATCTGTGAATCCAAGCACTAAATACTACTCTTATACTATTCCTAAGCTAGAAAGTACAAGTTATAACAACTTTAAATCACTAAACAAAGCACAAAATGAAATAACAAGTCGAACCAAAAACCTTAACAAATAACTTAACAAATCGAACCAAAAACCTCACAAACTACACAAATCCGTGAATACCAACTCTCATGGACCTAACCATGGCTCTTGATACCAATTGTAGGGTATTCACAATACAAGAATCACTAGTTTGAGGCTTGTTTGGATCGAATAGAAGAAAACTTAGAGTGAGAAAGTGGGAGCCTTTTAGAGAGAGAAAGTAACTTGTAATCTATTAGCTTGAAAGGTCCAACCCTTCCCATGGGTGGGAAGGGAGTATTTATACTATTACATAATATGTCCCTAGTGGACTGTGGAGCGAGCTGACAGAGGGTAAAGACCCGACCCACTCCACAATACTAATTAATAACTAAACTACTAATAATATTACTGATAATCCTATGAGCCATGATGATCTAATAAGTACTCGGGGTGACCGAGTCTTCAGATGAATATTCATATTCCTAACTGGGTGAAAGCTATGCAAGAAGAGCTTCTACAATTCAAGCTACAATAAGTTTGGACTCTGGTAGATTTGCCTAATGGTAAAAAGGCTATTGGTACTAAATAGGTTTTCAAATGTAAAAAGGATGAAAGAGGTATTGTGATAAGGAACAAGGCAAGGTTAGTAGCTCAGAGATACACACAAGAAGAAGGGATTGACTATGATGAAGTCTTTGCTCCAGTTGCAAGAATTGAAGCTATAAGGTTGTTCTTAGCATATGCTTCATACAAAGATTTTGTTGTGTATCAGATGGATGTGAAGAGTGCTTTTTCTGTATATGACAATTGAAGAAGAAGTGTATGTTTGTCAACCACTAGGGTTTGAAGATCCTAACTTTCCTGATAAAGTATACAAGGTGGAAAAAGCACTTTATGGTTTACATCAAGCTCTCAGAGCTTGGTATGAAACATTGTCAACATACCTGTTGGACAATGGATTTCATAGAGGGAAGATTGACAAGACTTTGTTTATCAGAAGATACAAAAATGATATCCTGCTAGTTCAAGTTTATGTGAATGATATTATTTTTGGTTCAACAAAGAAGGAATTATGCATTGAGTTTGAGGAATTGATGCATGAGAGGTTTCAAATGAGTTCTATGGGAGAACTTACTTTCTTTTTGGGATTGAAAGTGAAGCAGAAGGAAGATGACATATTTATCAGTCAAGATAAGTATGTTGCTGAGATTTTAAAGAAGTTTGGGTATACTGATGTCAAGTTTGCAAGTATACCTATGGAAACCTCAAAGCCTCTACTGAAGGATGAAGATGGTGAAGAAGTTGATGTTCATCTATATAGATCAATGATTGGTTCATTGATGTATCTTACTTCTTTAAGACCTGACATTATGTTTTCAGTGTGTGCATGTGTAAGATACCAAGTCACACCTAAAGTTTCACATATGCATGCTGTGAAAAAGGATCTTTAAATATTTGAAAGGTCAACCAAAATTGGGCCTTTGGTATTCTAAAGATTCTCCTTTTGATTTGGTTGCATACACTGACAATGATTATGCTGGAGCAAGCTTGGATAGGAAGTCTACAATAGGAGGTTGTCAATTCTCAGGGTGTAGATTGATCTCATGGCAGTGTAAGAAACAGATTGTGGTTGCAAATTCCACAACAGAAGCAGAATATGTGGAAAAACAAAGCATATAGAGATAAGACACCATTTTATAAGAGACTGCAATGAAAAGAAGTTAATTCAAATGGTTAAAATCCATACTGACAATAATGTTGCAGATTTGCTCACAAAAGCTTTTGATGTAGGTAGATTTCAATTTTTAATTGCCAGTATTGGAATGTTAAATCTTTAAAATCTCTTATCTCTTTGTGTTTTTGTAGAATTTTGTATGGATTAGTACTGTTATTCAAGTCATAAGTTGTTTCTACTGCTAAGTGTAATTAGTACTGCTAGTTATACTTAGAACTACTAAGTTTGTGCTGCTGGTTATACTTATAACTGCTAAGTATAATTGATGATGTAATTATTGTGTATTGTGTTATGGCTTGTGTTTTTGGAATAATCTTTTGCAAGTTAAGCAAAAAGATGTGTTGGAATGCTGATAAATAAGCTGTTTGGATTGGAAACCGAGTTTATGCTACTAGGCATAAGTTAATGCTGCCACGCTTAACTTAATGCTGCTAGGTTTCTGCTACTGTGTTTGAGAGTACAGGGTACTGTTTTGTAAATTCTTCGATTAAGGGTTTAAATCCTCAAATCAGTCATTTAATCGAATTCACACACGCATAATTCTCTCAAATACAAACCCTAACATCCTTTTTATCATCAATTTGAAAAAACCCACCATCAATTACAACAATGTCAAACCTTATGTTTGCCGACACTCACAACATGATTGCTTTTTTGTAAAAACCTAAAGAGTCTGAAGGGTTTACTGAGATCATTGATTTCTTGAATGCAAGCCATTTAAGGTATGCGTTAACAGTGAACCCTACTATATATATTTCTCACATTAAACAATTTTGGTCTACTGCTAAGGTCAAAACTATTAATGGGGAAGAACAGCTTCATGCCCTTGTAGATGGGCAGAAGATACTCATTAGTAAAACAACTATTAGGAGAGTTCTTCACCTAGCAGATGATAAAGGTATTGAGTGTTTTTCAAATTCTATAATTTTTGAAAACCTTGCACTGATGGGATATGTAAGGAAAAATGATTCTTTAAAATTTTTCAAAGGATCCTTCTCCCCACAGTGGAAATTTTAATTCATACAATCCTACAATGCTTAAGTCCTAAACAAACTTCATGGAATGAGTTTAGCAGTAATGTGGCTTCTGCCATTATCTGCTTGGTCACAGACCAGAAGTATAATTTTTCAAAAATGATTTTTGATTGTATGATTAAGAACTTGGATAAATCAGCAAACAAATTTTATATATATCCAAGGATTTTTACAACTGCTTATGGACAGGCAATTTACTGAAAAGAAAATTCATAAAAGAGCTTATGTTGCACCCTCTCATTCTAAAAAGATTTTTGCTAACATGAAGAGGGTGTGAAAAGACTTTTTAGGGATTATAACACCATTGTTTCCAACAATGTGGGAACAAGCTCAAAATCAGGGTGAAGGTTCAGTAATCCCAACTGTAACCTAACACACACCCACATTTTTATCCATTTCCTCAACACAAAAGACCTATCAACGTAGGTAATCACATAAATAGGGCACTGAGCTACCTCAGGCTAGTGCTGGTATGGATGCAGATGAGGCTACCAATAAGGAGTGGGAAGGTAGTTTGGAAAAGGCTGCCACTACTGCTGCTAGCTTAGAAGCAGAGCAGGTCAGTGGTAACATATCTAAGACCCAATCCAAGGCAACATCTAATGAGTCAAGTTCTTCTGGAACTGATTCAGGTGATGGAATTCCCAGGCGCCAAGAAACCAAGGGGGCTCAGAAGCTCAAACTAGGTTTGGGACTGAGTCTAACACACCCTATGATTCACCACTCGGGAGAGGTAACACACTCCAAAGTGATGAGGGTCGAATTGAACTTAAGGAATTGATGGAAACTTGTACAAAATTGTCAAAACAGGTTCTTGATCTTACAAAGACTGTTAACTCTCAGAAGAAAGAAATTACAAGTTTGAAGAAAAGAGTTAAGCATCTTGAGAAGAAGAAAGGATCAAGAACCTCTAAGCTCAAAAGGTTACACAAGGTGGGTACAACATTCAGAGTGGAATCCTCTGCAAATGCAGAAAGTTTAGGGGAAGATGCTCCCAAACAGGGGAGGAATGAAGACAATAATGCAGGGGAGGATACTGATATGATGTTTGGTGCTGGAGTGTATGTGAAGAAGAAGGACGGATCCTTTCGTATGTGCATCGAATACCGAGAGTTGAACAAGTTGACGGTGAAGAACCGATACCCACTACCCATGATCGACGATTTGTTCGATTAGCTCCAAGGGTCGAGTGTTTACTCAAAGATCGACTTACGATCTTCAGAGTTCGGGAAGAGGATATCTCAAAAACCACGTTCAGAACTCGCTATGGCCATTATGAGTTTCAAGTGATGCCATTTGGTTTGACCAACGCAACGGCTGTTTTCATGGACCTGATGAATCGGGTATGCAAACCATATTTGGATAAGTTTGTGATAGTATTCACAGACGACATTCTAATTTACTCAAGGAGTAAAGAGGAGCATGAGAAACACCTGAGACTCATCTTGGAACTACTGAAGAAGGAGCAATTGTACGTCAAATTCTCCAAGTGTGAATTTTGGATCCCAACTGTGCAATTTCTGGGCCACGTGATTGACAGTCAGGGAATTCATATGGATCCCGCAAAGATCGAGTCCATCAAGGAATGGGCCGAACCTACAACCCCAACTGAGGTTCATCAATTTTTGGGACTTGCTGGCTATTACCAGAGATTCATCGATGGATTCTATAAGATAGCCAAGCCAGTAACCAAATTGACTCAGAAGAACGTAAAGTATGAATGGGGTGAAGAAGAAGAGGAAGAATTTCAACTCCTGAAAGAAAAGTTGTGTAGTGTGCCTATCCTAGCCCTACCTGAGGGGAGCGAAGACTTCGTCGTCTACTGCGACGCTTCGCACAAAGGATTAGGAGTCGTCTTAATGCAGCGAGAAAAAGTGATAGCATACGCTTCACGCCAGCTTAAGACTCATGAGAAAAACTACATTACTCATGATCTAGAACTAGTTGTTGTTGTGTTTGCACTCAGAATTTGGAGGCATTATCTGTGTGACACAAAGTGTATTGTATACACAGACCATAAGAGCTTGCAACACATCTTGGATAAGAAGGAGCTGAATATGAGACAGCGTCGCTGGTTGGATTTACTCAATGACTATGATTGTGAAATTCGCTATCATCCTGGTAAGGCGAATGTTATTGCTGACCTCTATGGTATGGTAGAGAACGAAAACGGCTTCGTAAAGCGTTTTGAGGGAACAATGTGCTTTGGAGACATAAGCTGGGTACCACTCCATGGGGGAATTCGTGAATTGATTATGCATGAGTCGTATAAATCAAAATACTCCATTCACCCCGGATCTGATAAAATGTATCAAGACCTATAACTTGTTCCTAAGTGAAAGCCGAACACCAGAAACCGTCAGGATTATTGATACAACCTGAACTCCTGGTTTGGAAGTGGGAACGGATTACAATGGACTTTATCACTAAATTACCAAGAACAGGTAGTGGTTGTGATACTATCTGGGTAATTGTGGATCGTCTCACCAAATCTGCTCATTTCCTCGCCATCAGCGAAAACGACAGCATGGACAAACTTGCACGTCTATACTTGAAGGAGATTGTTTCCCGGCATGGAATGCCGATATCCATCATCTCTGATCGAGACAACCATTTCACGTCGAACTTTTGGAAGTCACTTTAGACGGCCATGGGGACAAATCTCGATATGAGTAATGCCTATCATCCCAAACAGACGGCCAGAGGGAGAGAACTATCCAGAAGTTGGAAGATATGCTTCGAGCCTGCGTCGTAGATTTCAGAAAAGGATGGGAGAGATATTTGCCTTTGGCCGTGTTGATACAAATAATGTCTAAAAACGTTATTTCTATTTTTCGACACCTCTAAGTTTTGATGATAACAAAATATAAAAACACGTTACGTCAAAATTAACGTAAACAAGTTTTTCGTCGAAATATCCCGTTTCTACGTAAATCACTCTAGGTAAGAACAAACACATTTACAACTTGAAAAATGATCAAAGAAATGAATTTGTGTTCCAAACTTCACATTTTTAATGTGACAAAACATTTTTTTTTTCAAAAATACATTTTACAAATTATTTTCGGATTAATAAAATATTTTAATTTGAAAAATAAGTTTAAATCTTCCAACAGCTATTCCCCCCCCCCCCCCCCCAAATCAGCTCCAAACTTACCCAAATAAACTTTCACCACTAAAAACAAAAATAGGAGCGTTTTTGTCTGGCACGGTACCACCATACCACTAAATTTAGTGGTACCATGATATATTTAGTGGTACCGTCCCTTTATAACGGGCAAATTTTTTCTGCCTATAAATACCAGTCCATTTCACAGTTTTTAGGTATCCTCTTTCACACAAAACTTTCTAAGTTAAATCCCTCAATCACATTTACATTTCCTTGATCATTTAGATAGTTTTCTTTTGTTTAAGAGTGATCCAATCATCCAACCAAGTGATCACCATCATTCCTCTACTTGTGCAAGAGAAGAACACAAAGTATCAAGAAGATACAAGGTGTTGTAGTATTAGTGTAGTGCACTCGTAATACTTGTTACATACTTTTTGTATCTTGACATACATCAAGTCTCATTTCATCTTGTCTAGTTATATTGTGTGGATCATTGTGATCTTGTAGAGATCTTGTGGATCTCGTGTAGATTGAGTTGAGTGTGTGTAGATCAAGTGGATCAAGAGTAGATTGTGTAGATCTTGTAGATTGTGTGATAAGTAAGGATCGATGCATGGTTTTGTAACCTTACAACAGGTTTTACCTCTCGAGGGATCTCAAGAGGCTTACAACCCCACCAGGCAGTGTACCTGACCGATGTAGTATAGTGTAGTGGTAAGTACGGGGGATTGATTGTTCTCCACAGGGAATAGTGTTCGTTAGGTGTGAAAGGCTACTCTAATTAGGTCTAAGGGTTGAGGAAGATTCTTTTTTTATGTTTTTATATTTTTTATGAAAGCAAGTAAAATCTCGGTTTTGAAGGAGTGGGCGGAATTAGTTGCTAGTCAACTAACCCAAATAACTACAAATGCAAATAAAGTAAATAACTGAAAATAAAATGTTGGTGAGAAACTTATGTGTAGAGAAATGTGTTTACTTAGATTTCCTTACTCCCTAACTATCTTTTACCGGTTGATTAGTGTGTATTAGTCGCGTGGATGACGGGTGTATTCCTTAATACCATTCGTGGGGTGGCGTACTTACTTCCCCAACTCTACAAGCTCCTACTTCACTCCTATGTCGAGCCGGCTAGGAAGCTCCTAACATGGGATCACTAGAATTCGCTTGTGCATTAAATACAACCATAAAAACCTTTAGTACGCATTTGGTTCATGTTTCTTAAGACGTTCAAGCAAGTTACCGAATAGGAAGTTAGCCAGTTTTCTTAAGCCTAACATAGATAAACAATCATCCAATACAACTAATAACACACTAATAACCAATAATCAATAGCTAGGTTTCATTAGATCTAAGCAAACACAAGATAAAATTAGCCTAACATGTTAAACAAAAGACAAGAATAAGATAGAATCAAACAACACATAGACATATTGAATGATTAATTGATAACTTATCTTCAATGTAACATGGAAGATCTCAAGGCAAAAAGCCTTGAAAAAGTAGCTAAAATCGTCCTAGGGTTTTCACCCAAAATTCCACACACTAAGCTCTCCCTAATGACAAAAAATTAGAAAACTATATATAGATTTTTGGATCTGACGGCGTCACCTTATGGATTGTGACGCCGTCACCTCGCCGCTTCTAGGGTTCCCGGGTGACCTTCTTGACGCCGTCCCTCTTTAGCTCTTCAAAAATCCATTCTGGCTTATCAAGGCTTGACGCCGTCAGCTCGTGAACGTGACGCCGTCCCCTTATGATTTAAGCCGTGACGCCCTTGATCAAGTTAAAGCGTGACGCCGTCAGAATTTACATGCTATTTTCACTGGCTTATCATGAGTAAATTTCACGTCCACTTTTTCTTGCCAAAGCATGACGCCGTCCAGAGTTAATTGTGACGCCGTCAAAGGTAACTTTCAGCCGATTTTTGAGACTTTGTCGTTTTCTTCACTTTTATGCTCCAAAAACGTCCAAAATGCCTCCTTTTCCAGATTTCTCCTCAAAAGTACCTAAAATGACAAAAGGAACGATTTAGGGCAATATTTGATCAAATAAATACGATTTAAGGCTTAAATGACCCCTTAAAAGCGGTACACTTTTCGCTTCATCAAATACCCTTACACTTGAGATTTGCTTGTCCTCAAGCAAATGCGCTTTTATTCTAATCAAAATACAAGTTAGGGGTCATTTAATGCAAACATAAAAGTAATTACAACAAATAATCGTTCCACTTCAATCATAATAAGCACGGAGATTACAAACTAGCACCTCACAAGTAGTGTTTAGATACTCACATCTCTCAAGTGTCATCAAAATAAATCTCATAAATGAAAACGGATAATATCTCTCACTACCTGTCATAGCAAATAGATTACCATAGGCTTGGGAAAGGATCGAAAACCTCCTCCACTAGGCGTAAGCACCAAAGATAAACTATCAAAGAGGGCTTTTAAATGGGTTATAACGTAAGGTGTAGGGAAAAGGAAAACACGGTTTTGTTGGATAAGGGATATTTTACTGGTGGCTAGTTAAAGATCTTGATCAATTACATGTACTATACAATGTTGCTAAGCCAAGACTCGACTCGATCTTAAGCTAGAAACAAAATAACAAAATAACAAAAACATAAAAATAAACATAAAATGAAACGGGATGGTAGTCCGTATGTTTTTTCTATTTTTTTCTTTTTCTCATTTTTTTTTTTTTTTTTTTTTTTTTTTTTTTTTGCATACACTTTTGCCCTACCATCCAAAATAATACATCATAGGGGCATTGCATTCCCCTTACACTTGAATTTTTACATAACTTTACAAATACTAATCTAATGACTCGAATTAAGATAATTGAAAAACTTGGAGTACTTTTAAAACATTTAGCACATATGGGGGTAATAAATGATGTTCTTCCCCATTACTCCATTACACTAGTACTTTACCCATGAGTCCCAATCGTCCCAAAACAATATGTACAAGGATATGACTCGACTTAGCAACCATGTAATCAACTAGATAATTAACTTGGGTTTAAACAAATGTTGTAACAATAATGCACTAAAAATGAGTGCATACAAGGTAGGCTAAGGCGATTTGGGTGTACATTTTAGTGGGGTGTAACAAATTCTTCCTTTAAGTAAAATGCTTAAAGGTCGAAACGAAAAGATAGGCTCTGAGGGGTGTACTAGGGGTATCGTGTACTAAAAATGAGTACAACGCAAAGGGTGTGGGAGAATTACTTGACCAATGTAGCCAATGTAATTATAACAAAAACACAGGTGTAAAACAATGGGTTAATCCTAATGCCTCTTATCATGTAGTAAATCTAACTACACGAATGTAGTCTCACTTGTGGCCTCGGAATGGTCCTAACGCAAGTTCTAGAATCTAAGTGCTACCGGTACACACATCATAGCAATTCTAGGGGCGAACCTCACATATTTGGGGGTGGAAAATTTTTTAGTGGTACGGTTTTTGTGCTAGTCATATAACTCCTATCCGTGAGACGCTCATTAAGATCAAAGTTTCACTCCTATATGTTGTAAAAAATTTTAAATTTGGCACTAAAATTACCCTAACAAGTATTTCTCTCAGTTTTATTACACATCTACTATTAAACAAACAAAAATCAAGCGCAATAGTATTCTCTAAAATCGTACTTTTACCCTCCCCTTACACTTAAGATGAACATTGTCCCCAATGTTCAAATAACAAGATGTAAAAGCAAAAAGTAAAAGAATGAAATCAAATACTCCCCTGATTCGCTCGGTGGATACTGAAATTACACGGTTAGATCTTCCTCCAAAGAGATGTAGAAGCTCCATGACTAATGCATCGCCACAAGCTTGATCCAAAAACATCTCCTTGTCCAAAATAACCTGTTAAACCTGAGAAAACAAACACGAAAACCTGCATAACATCGGCGGGATAAAATCTATATATAAGGATATAATGCTTGTGGAATGATAATTTTGCAGATTCCTGGAGATTATAAGTTGGAGATTTTAATAAAAACTTTTTAAAAACAAAACTTTCAAAAATTTCTGAAAATTAAATCTGACGCCGTCAGGTTATAAACCCTGACGCCGTCAGAAATGACCTGACAAAAATTTTCATTTTAAGTTTCCGGAAAATTTCTGGAAAAACCTTTACCTTACTTCCTGGAAATCCTGCAAAACATCATTATGACTCGATACAAGCATTTGACTCAAACAAACACGAATATGTATGTTAATTTATTATTATTACGATTCATGTTCATTTGTGTTCTAATAAACCGATTTAGATTTCCCTTACACTTATCTTTTGCAAAATACCTTTATATGTAGTTAAGACGAAGTTAAAAACAAAATAAAGCATTTTCACAAATTACTTTTGAACATGAATCAATAATAATAAAAATTAAACACACATACGGAAAATAAAATCAAACAAACAAATAAATAAACACACAAAGCAAATAAAGCTTGGGTTGCCTCCCAAGAAGCGCTTGTTTTTGTTCGAGTCACGAGCCTGACTCTACCCTTATTTAACGGATAAAGGAGAGGTTTTTCCTACACTTAGGATTAAGTGCGGGTGATAGTAGCGATACACACCATCTTGGTGGAAGTATGCCGCGTGAGGAAAGAGTGGTGGATGAATTATATACTCAAAGGGGTGTGCTCCTTTCATCATAACCTTACCTAGTTCACTTTGGTCAATGGGTGAGTTAAAGTGTTCTCCTAAAAAGGGATCATCTTCTAACAACTTCGAGAGATTCCTAGTTGGGAATCCATCTTGACCTAATAAACCCGGTTTAAACCCATAGTGTTTCTTGTGATCTATCATGAATGGGTGATGTAAGTATGTAAGGTCATGGTTCACTCCTATATTAGCTTCCTCACTACAAGGCTTAATGTCTACTACCTTAAACTTAAGATTACCCGGACTACATGGTTTGATGGGTGGATCGGGACCTAATTCAATTCCTAAGTTCACATTTAAGGATGGAAGATTAGGTAACGGTTTTGGTTGAGGCTCCGGTTCATCAAAACTAGGAACTTCCATAGAACTAAAAGAAAGGTTATGACTACAAGTATTCAAACCTATTTCTTCTAGTTTTGTTTGGTCCAAGGGCTCTACCTCTATTGGGGTTCCTATAGTCTCTTCTACTTCTTCCGGGTAAGTCATGGGTGGTGTGTATGCCTCAAATGATGGTAGGACTTGTGGGGCACTTGGTGGGCTTATGTTACTTACCTCATCATTCCTTACGTCAAGCTCACCTATATCCTCATCATGCGTTTTAGTAGGATCTAACCCTAACATTTTCCCAAGTATCTCAAGTGCTTCTCTAGGCATTTCAACTTCTATGTCCAAATCATACGGATCATCCTCAATATTCTGACTGCTATATTCAAACTGCCTAAAAGATTCATCATGTGTTTCTTGAGATTCGACGTCATCAATCACAAAACCTAGGTCTTTTTGATAAATGTGATCATGTTCGGCTAAATCCTCCGTCATATCAAGGTCACCTATGTGTTTGTTTTGTAATATGGCATTACATGACATCCACTTAGGTATCTCAACACTAACATATTCATCCCCAAACAAACTTGTTTCATGATCCTCGAAATTTGTGGTCAATTGACTTGTACTAACGTTTGTTTGGTTGTCTACTATATAATAATATTGGGCACACTCTTCAATAGCTTCCCATGCTTTCTTAGCACTTAATTCCCTAATATCCCTGCCGGCAATATGGTAAATGTCCCTTTGGGCATGTCGGTCGACATGATTGTAAAAGATTTGAGTTAGGGACCAAAAATCGAAGTTATGATGAGAGACTTTTTGGAGTAAATATTTAAAACGAGTCCATGCATCATAAAGAGGTTCATCTTTTTGTTGTTTAAACATCAAGATGTCATATGGAGTGGGTGAATTACGTGGTTGGTGGTATGGTGGATTCGCGTTCTCCATAATGGTGAACGGAAGAGTAAATGGAAATTACGAACAAACAAACAAAGAAATAAGATAGACTAAAGAAGAACTATAAAAATAAAATAAAAATCTCACTAGAAAGGAATCTAGTGAGTAGACCTAATAAAATAAAAATTCAACCTAAACAATAACTATTCCCCGGCAGCGGCGCCAAAAACTTGATGCGTGGTTTTGTAACCTTACAACAGGTTTTACCTCTCGAGGGATCTCAAGAGGCTTACAACCCCACCAGGCAGTGTACCTGACCGATGTAGTATAGTGTAGTGGTAAGTACGGGGGATTGATCGTTCTCCACAGGGAATAGTGTTCGTTAGGTGTGAAAGGCTACTCTAATTAGGTCTAAGGGTTGAGGAAGATTCTTTTTTTATGTTTTTATATTTTTTATGAAAGCAAGTAAAATCTCGGTTTTGAAGGAGTGGGCGGAATTAGTTGCTAGTCAACTAACCCAAATAACTACAAATGCAAATAAAGTAAATAACTGAAAATAAAATGTTGGTGAGAAACTTATGTGTAGAGAAATGTGTTTACTTAGATTTCCTTACTCCCTAACTATCTTTTACCGGTTGATTAGTGTGTATTAGTCGCGTGGATGACGGGTGTATTCCTTAATACCATTCGTGGGGTGGCGTACTTACTTCCCCAACTCTACAAGCTCCTACTTCACTCCTATGTCGAGCCGGCTAGGAAGCTCCTAACATGGGATCACTAGAATTCGCTTGTGCATTAAATACAACCATAAAAACCTTTAGTACGCATTTGGTTCATGTTTCTTAAGACGTTCAAGCAAGTTACCGAATAGGAAGTTAGCCAGTTTTCTTAAGCCTAACATAGATAAACAATCATCCAATACAACTAATAACACACTAATAACCAATAATCAATAGCTAGGTTTCATTAGATCTAAGCAAACACAAGATAAAATTAGCCTAACATGTTAAACAAAAGACAAGAATAAGATAGAATCAAACAACACATAGACATATTGAATGATTAATTGATAACTTATCTTCAATGTAACATGGAAGATCTCAAGGCAAAAAGCCTTGAAAAAGTAGCTAAAATCGTCCTAGGGTTTTCACCCAAAATTCCACACACTAAGCTCTCCCTAATGACAAAAAATTAGAAAACTATATATAGATTTTTGGATCTGACGGCGTCACCTTATGGATTGTGACGCCGTCACCTCGCCGCTTCTAGGGTTCCCGGGTGACCTTCTTGACGCCGTCCCTCTTTAGCTCTTCAAAAATCCATTCTGGCTTATCAAGGCTTGACGCCGTCAGCTCGTGAACGTGACGCCGTCCCCTTATGATTTAAGCCGTGACGCCCTTGATCAAGTTAAAGCGTGACGCCGTCAGAATTTACATGCTATTTTCACTGGCTTATCATGAGTAAATTTCACGTCCACTTTTTCTTGCCAAAGCATGACGCCGTCCAGAGTTAATTGTGACGCCGTCAAAGGTAACTTTCAGCCGATTTTTGAGACTTTGTCGTTTTCTTCACTTTTATGCTCCAAAAACGTCCAAAATGCCTCCTTTTCCAGATTTCTCCTCAAAAGTACCTAAAATGACAAAAGGAACGATTTAGGGCAATATTTGATCAAATAAATACGATTTAAGGCTTAAATGACCCCTTAAAAGCGGTACACTTTTCGCTTCATCAAGGATCGATGGATTGTGAGTGAGATTGGTACTAGTTAGATTAGTACTCGACATTTAGCTTAGTGTCAGAAATAGTGATAAGCGACGTTGTACGGTTTTCTCCGCCTGAAGGGAGTTTGTTGACATAGTGCTTAGAACTCTCGAGTTGGGTACTCGGGGAGTGGAGTAGGGCGAAGAAGAGCTTCGTTACCAAAACACTATAAATCTCTTTGCCTCGGTTTGATCTTTCCATCTCTTACTCTTTATCTTTGTTGTTTATATTTGATTGTTGTAGTTTAGTATTCATATTGTTTTTGGTTGATTTCACAAAGGATTGAATCTAAGTTTTTTACAAACTAAACTTTTATAATTAACGAAAAACCGGTAAAACCATTCAACCCCCTTCTAGTTTTCCACAATTGGTACCAGAGCCACGCCAACCTAGATTTTTAAAATATTTTGTATTTTAAAACTTGAATCGATCAATGGATTTCGACAAATATCAAGAAGGGCAATTTATGTAAAGACCATCACTTTTTGAAACCGATTGTCTTATCTATTGGAAAACAAGATTCGAAATGTATGTGAAATCAAAAGATATCGATCTTTGGCATGTTATTACCGAGGGTGACTTTCAACCGATTGAAAAGAATCCGGAAACAAAAAGGGATGAAATAGTTCCTTATAATAAACAAAGTGATACTCTTACAAGAAAAATTAGAAAAAAATAATGAGGCTAAAATGATGATTTATAATGCTTTGCCGAAAAAGGAATTTGAAAGAATTTTCATGCGTAATACAGCAAAAGAAAATTGGAAAACTTTGTTAGTCACTCATCAAGGTAATAGTCAAGTCAAAGAAAACAAGATCGATCTTCTTGTACAACAATATGAACAATTTTCCATTCCGGAAGATGAATTTATAGATAATGCTTTTGCTAGATTTAATACTATTATTACTAGTCTTAAAGCTCTTGATGAAGGTTACTCTAGCAAGAACTATGTTAGGAAGTTTCTTAGGGCTCTACATCCTAAATGGAGAGCAAAGATCACCGCCATTGAAGAGTCGAAAAACTTGGCGACATTATCACTTGATTAACTTATAGGAAACTTGAAAGTTCATGAGATGATAATCAAGAAAGACTCCGATATAGTTAAAGGCAAAGGAGAGAAAGTAAGGTCTCTAGCTCTAAAAGCCAAGAAGGAGTCTAGTGATGAGGAAAGTTCGGCTTTCGATATTGAAGACGAAGATTATGCATTAGCGGTTAGAGATTTTAAGAAGTTCTTTAGGAGAAGAGGTAGATTTGTAAGATGACCTCGTGATGAAAAGAAGTTGTTCCAAAAGAACCGAGATGACAAGAAAGGAAAGAGTGACAGAAAATGCTTTAGATGCGGAGATCCAAATCATCTCATCGAAGAATGTCCTAAACCACCTAGAACCAAGAACCAAAGAGTATTTGTAGGAGGTTCTTGGAGCGATAGCGGTGAGGAAGAAGAGGAGAAGCCCAACGATGAAAAATGTCTTATGGCTTAAGCTTCAAATGAGGTACATTCTGATTTTTCTTATTATAGTGGTAATAATTCTTCGATAGATGACAACATACTATATGATGAATATAGTAAATTATGTGAAGTAAGCTCTAAAATCATAACTAGAAACAAAACACTAAAAGCAACTTTGCATGAACTCAAAGCGGAAATTTTAGAACTAAAAGACCAAGTCAAAAGGCTTGAGAAAAACAAAGAAATAGATATTGGATGTAGGTCATGCATATGTCTTTGAGTTGAGAATGAAAAACTCAAAGTAAATGCTCTTAAAATCATTAAGTTTGAAAAAGGAACAAAGGCACTTAATGACATGTTAGAAAACATTAGGTATAGTGAACATGCCAGAGCGGGCTTAGGTTTTGATCCAGATAAAGCATCAACAAGTGAAACTAATCTAAGTAAAATTTGTAAAATCTGGAGAATCTGAAAGAACAGAGGACGGCACCACTAAAGGTGGGAACAACATTCATGTTTTCTCATCACTCATAAGCATAAATGTTGGGAATTAAACTAACAGTTGGTACCGCTCATGCATAAATTAGTACTGCTGAAGATCGTTCAAGAATACATTATCAGTACTAAGTCAGTTAGTACTGCTGGTAGAAGAGTTAGTACTGTTTATTAGATAAAGACAGAATCGTGCATGGATAAATATAGAAAAAATATGATGTATATCTTATTTGTATAGATTGATACGTATAATAGTTTACTTGTAAAGGACTCCTTGTCCTATAAAAGGAGATCCTAGGTTAAGTTTTACATACGTGCATTATTATTAAAGCTTCAAGGTCTTATTGTAATTCTTGTGATATTCCAAGATCACTCGTAATATATTGAAGCTAATCGTTTGGTTAAACAATGTGTCATTATTTTACTGTTACATTCATATAAACACAAACATCACCAAACACAAAATCTTCTAAGTACTTGGTAGTAAATTCCGCGTGCTACTAAGTATATACTCAAAGTATCTTCAACACAATCCGTGTGTTTAGATCCGGTCAAGTGGTATCAGAGACAGGTTTCTGATACTTTGAGAATTAGAAGATCCAGAAGTTCTTACCAAGAAGATGGACATGGAAACACCCCAAACCTTAATTCTTACCAAACTCCCCATGCTGAAACAGAATGAATACGATCTATGGCGGCTCAGAATTGAGCAATATTTCATGGTGCAAGACTATGAACTATGGGATATCATTATCAATGGTGATTCCTTCAAACCGACTACTTCTGAGGAAACACATGCTGATGGTTCCAAAACCACAAAGCTCAATACTGAACCAGTGACTAATGATGAGAGAATTAAGAAGAAGAATGATCAAAAGGCTAGGAATTTGTTACTCATGGCAATTCCTAATGATCAAGTGTTAAACTTTAGCCACTATGAGACTGCTAAGACTCTTTTTGAAGCAGTGGTGGAGAGATTTGGTGGCAACGAAGCTACCAAGAAGGCTCAAAAAACTCTACTTAAACAGAGTTATGAGAACTTCAGTGCCTCAAGCAATGAAACTTTGGATCATATCTTTAATAGGCTTCAAAGGATCATTAGTCAACTTACTGTGTTAAAAATTGTGATTCCATAGGAAGATCTTAACATGAAGTTTCTTAATAGCCTACCTGCTGAATGGAACACTTATGTTGTGGTTTGGAGTAATAAACCAGAGCTGGAGAAGATGACATTGAATGAACTCTACAACAATCTCAAGATTGTTGAGCAGAAGGTGAAGAAGAGTGGAAGCACTAGTTCTAGTTCTGGAAACACAGCATTCTTATCATCTTCCAACAATAACAGTTCTGATGATGTTGAAGCAGTTGATACTGCTAGCCCTAAAGTTAGCACTGCTAGTGTAAAAACTAGTACTGCTGGCTTGACTGAAGAAACCATATATGCATTTGTGTCAGAACAATCTGGTGGGTCTCAAATCTTCAATGAAGACCTTCTTCAGATTGCTGAAGATGATTTGGAAGCTATGGATTTAAAGTGGCAGTTGGCCTTGATAAGTATTAGGGCTAAGAAGTATTATCAAAGAACTGGGAATAAGATTACCTTCAATGGAAGAGATGTAGCTGGGTATGATAAGTCCAAGGTGGAGTGCTATAATTTTCATAAGATGGGGCACTTTGCCAGGATGTAGAAGTCCCAGACAACAGAGCAATGGGAATGGAAACAAGAGTCAGAATAGGAGGACAGTGAATGTGGAAGAAACTTCTTCCTCAAAGGCAATGGTTGCTGTGGATGGAGCTGGTTTTGATTGGAGCTTTATGGAAGAGGAAGTGGAACCAGCCAACATTGCATTGATGGCCTTTTCAGACTCTGAGGTACATATAGTTCAAAAATGCTCAAACACTTGTCATGCTTTAAAAGATTATGAAACTCTTAAGAAACAGTATGATGATCTTAGAGTAGAATTTAATCAAGTGAATTTTAGTCTGTCTAATCATAAATGAGGACTAGCTATTTTGGAAGAACAACTTGATTTTTATAGAAAGAATGAGTCTAACTTTAATGATGATATAGCTGTGTTAAAGAGAGATTTGCAACTGAAAGATGACAAGATGAGTGGACTTGTATATGAACTAGAGACACTTAAGAAAGAAAAAGAAAATACAAAGTTAAGTGTTGACACTCTAGAGTACACATCAAAAGGGGTACAGAAAATAGTAGAGAGTCAAATACTTAATAAAGCTAAATCTGGTTTAGGTTACAAGCCTGTTGCACCCCCAAATAGAGGAATGTTTGTCCCTCCAGGAATTGATTTGGCTCATACAGGTTTAGAAGAGTTTAAGGATATGGATTTTCCTGGATATGGTACTAAAATTAGTGAGAATCCTGTTAAATTTGTTAAGGCTGAGGACTCTTATGTTAGTGCAAGTGATAAATCTCTCTCTGAGGAAAAGATGTCTTCTGGTAGGAACTCAGATGCACCAACCATAGAAGATTGGACATCTGATGATGAGGATGATCAGGTTAAGGTTAAACCTGATGTTGTTAAGGTAGAAGTTAAACATGCTCCTAAGGTGGTTAAAACTGAAAACATAAAACCAGTTAGGAAAAATGTCAAATATGCTAAGATGTATAGAACTAAGAACAGATCACCAGTTTCTAAAGATAATCAGAGGAATTGGAACCACTCAAAATCTAAGCAATTGGATGATGAGTTTGTTATGATTAGAAAAGTATGCTTTGTTTGTGGAAGTTTTGACCATTTGGATGCTTATTGTGACTCAAACCCATGGAAAAAGAGGGTTTTTGGGAATTCAAGGGTGAATAGGAATAACAATGCTAGGGTAACTCAAAATAGTCCAACAAGGTTGACTGACCCTAATGTGAATCATAAAATGTCACCCAGAGCAGTTATGTTAAGGTCTGGCATCAAAGCAGTTTCAACTGTTAGACCAGCAGTTCCAACTGCTAGACCAAACAAATGGTTCAACAACAAACAAACTGTTTCAGGTGTAAAATCATTTTCAAAACATACACAAACAGTTCATAGACCCTTTAATAAGAAAACAACATCAACCAATCAGAAATGGGTACCTAATGTTAAAAATAATAAGCATGTAGTTTGTACTATTAAGTCAGCAGTTTCTACTGTTAGACAAGCAGTTCCTACTGCTAGGAATTTTAATGCTGTTAAGGGTAAATGGGGCAATGCTGTCAAGGCCTCAGCACATTGGGTTAGAAAATCTACTAAACCCAATGGTGCATCAATGACTTTCAATAAATTTTCTCATATTGATGCACAAGGCAGATCCAAGCCAGTGATGGTTTGGGTCCCCAAAAGGGACTAAAACCTTTATTTTGTGTACAGGAACATCCTTCAAATGGTGAAGAAGACAGAGGCTACTCAGATAGTGGATGTTCCAGGCACATGACTGGGAACATGTCATACCTTTCAGACTTCATTGCTCTGGATGGAGGACCTGTTATCTTTGGAGGTGGTGTTGGAGGAAGGATTACTGGTAAAGGTGTCATAAAAACTGGTAATCTTGATTTTGAGAATGTGTATTTTGTACCAGAGTTAAAGTACAACCTCTTTAGTGTGTCACAAATATGTGATAAAAAGAATAAGGTTCTTTTTACTGATACTGATTGCCTTATTCTTTCTCCTGATTTCAAGCTGCCTGATGAAAATCAAGTTTTGCTTAAAATCCCCAGAAAGGGTAATACATAGAGTATTAAGATGAACAACCTTGTTCCTAAAGAAGGTCTTACTTACCTTGTTGCAAAAGCCACATTAGAGGAATCAATGTTGTGGCATAGAAGGCTAGGTCATGTTAATTTTAAAACCATTAACAAAATTGCTAAAAACGGATTGGTAAGAGGTTTACCAAATAAGATCTTCCAAAATGACTAAACCTGTGTTTCTTGCCTTAAGGGTAAACAACACAGAGCCTCTTGTAAGCCCAAGGTTCATAACTCAAATTCTCAAGCTTTATATATGCTGCATATAGACTTATTTGGTCCTACTTCTGTGAATAGCTTGAATTTTAAAAGATATTGTTTGGTTATTACTGATGATTATTCCAGGTTTTCTTGGGTTTTCTTTCTGAGAACTAAGGATGAGACTAGTGAAATCCTTAAGTCATTTATTGTTGAGGTAGAAAACCTAGCTGATAAGAAAGTCAAAATAATCAGATGTGATAATGGAACAAAATTTAAGAATAGGGTTATGGATGATTTTTGCAGAGAAAAAGGAATTAAAAGGGAATTTAGTGTGGCTAGAACCCCCCCAGCAAAATGGAGTAGCAGAAAGGAAAAATAGGACCTTAATAGAGGCTGCTAGAACAATGTTAGAAGATTCTAAGTTACCTATTTCATTTTGGGCTGAAGCAGTTAGCACCGCTTGTTATGTTCAGAATAGGGTTCTGGTAGTGCAACCTTACAATAAGACTCCTTATTAGCTTTTTAGAGGTAGAACCCCTGCCTTAGGCTTTATGAGACCTTTTGGTTGCCATGTCACTATCTTGAATACCAAAGACCAACTAGGAAAGTTTGATGGGAAATCTGATGAGGGTTTCTGATGAACTCAAATAAGTACATTTTATTACTATCATTTATCCTATTAATTTGACTTGTTTTACTATATTATGTATGAGGATTGATACTTAATCATTTACTTTTGTAATTCTCAGTTGAAAACAACCATTTGGTGAAACTTGGCGATTTTGGACTAATTATGGAGCAAAACATGCAAGAAGTTAAGAGTCTACTGAAATGGACAAGATCAAGACTAATCTGCTCCAGATGCGCCGCATCTTTCTTATCACATGCGCCGCATCACTATCAATATTTCACCAGCTACGATCCAAGATACAAGAGGACATGCGCCGCATCCAAAGATGAAGATACGCCGCATCTTCTGGCGGTGTACGAATATTCCTGAATATTATAATCTTGGACCCCACGCGAAGTTAAGTAAATGCGCCGCATCTACTTACTAGATGCGCCGCATCTCACCCTCAGACAGAAACTATAAATACCCCAAAGACCAGACGAATTAAGAGTTCCAAAGTTTTAACAGAAGACCGAAGAACAGAAACCTAGGACGAATTCAGTCAAGGTAGCAGCACAAGACACACCCAAATCAAAGATACAAGAGCTGTAAGAAGGTGCTGCATGTGTTTAATTCATTAAGTAGTTTTGTTTTATTGTGTTAGTAAACTTTAATTCATCAAGATTGGTGGCTTGTGTAATGTGACAACGGAAAGATTGCACTCCCTTAAAACTGCTTTCTCATTAATTAAAGTTTATATGTTGATGTCATTGGTGACTTTTATTAGTGCATTGATAACCTCTGTGGCTAGCTGAGCGTTGATCGGGTCGCCATGCCTCTGCCCTCGCCTATTTATTAGATCGCCTATGCATTCTATGGTCTGTAGAAAAGTAGGAGAAAGATAAAAAGGATAGTCATAAGTAATCATTAAGGGTTTACTCGCCGATAAGATTAGAACCAACGAGAAAGGACTTAATCTCGGTACGTTGCATCGAACTATACACTTCATATAACACTAGCAATAAAACAAGTGACAAACTACTTATCATAAGGACAGCCCTCTTATTGTCTCGAGTATTTATCTGTGTACGTGTGTGCTACTTGCTGATTCGTGCCTATTGGTTTAGTTTATTATTTAATTGCAACCAAATCGTGCCAGTCTCTCAGGCTGAACCCCCTTGCGTTAGATTAGATTGTACAGCTAACTTAATATATTAAAATACTGATTAGAATAACTAGATAATACGTTCCACTCTTAGTGATCGACACTCTACTTACCATTATATTCATACTGACCGGGTACACTGCTCGTTAGGTGTGTGTGTTATTGATAAGTCGGCTAAATATAAATTTAAAACTTGAGTAGGCATTAAAACTGCTAAACCGCAACGACACACGCAGCACATCAAGTTTTTGGCGCCGTTGCCGGGGAGTGAATTGTTATTATCTGTTAATTTGATTAGTATTTTAATTAGGTTTTTAATTTTTAATCTAACCGCTAATTTTGTTGTGTATTAGATTAATTTGCATTCATTGTATTATTTTGCATATTTTCTGTTTTTATGTGTTATTTGTTTGCTTTTGTTTGTGTTTATTTTCGTGTGTTTTATTTGTTTTAATTTTTCGTATTTTTTGTGTTCTGCTATCGTTGTACTGAGCTAAATCGAACGATACGGCGCATCTGATTTCTCAGATACGGCGTATTGCGTTCAATTTTTATAAAATACAACGCGTTTAATTAATTCGATACGACGCATCTTTTCCCCAAGATACGGCGTATCTGTTTTTAATAAGAAAATTTTTTCTAAGCGATAAAGCGATACGACGCATCTTTTCCCCAAGATACGGCGTATCTGTTTTTGATAATTTTTTTTTTCTAAACGTTAACGCCATACGACGCTTCTGCTTTAGCAGATACGGCGTATCTATTATTTTAATTAAAAACAGTTTTCGAATTATTAAACAGATACGGCGCATCGATTTTTATCGATACGGCGTATCTTCTGAATCAAAAATCTTGTATTTTGAAACGTAACGAAGATACGGCGCATTAACTTTCGTTAATACGACGCATTTAATTTTAAATAAATATCGATTTTTGATTATTAAAACAGATACGGCGCATTCTAATTTCCTAAGCGGCGTATCTATTTTCTGAAAAAAGTCTGATTTAATTTTAACGATTATAAGATACGGCGTATCTAACTTTTTGGATACGGCGCATCGTCTGCAGATATCAGCTATTTGTATTCTTATATCCGTTTCTATATTCATTAATTTCTCTTCTAGCGAACAAATCCTACTGATGATTTTACCTTTGATGACAGATTTTGCTATGGAAGACATGTCAGTTAACGGATATCTTGCTATGGAATGCTTGCTTTCAGATTCATTCAATGTGCTCATGATCGATGCAGATTTATTCTCTTGGGAGACCCCTCTTGAAGCTGCTTTTAAGGAATTCATGCGTTTATGCAACATTGACAAAGGGGTATTCTTTTATGATGTATTTGTGAGGTACACTAGAGATGAATTGTCGCTCTTATGGCCTATCATTGAATCCAAAGGATTGAACTGGACTACTATCGAAGAAGATGATGGGAAATTCTATCTTGCATACATGGACTCAAGCAACAAAAGCTGTGGTGGAGGCAATACCCAAGTTTCTTACATGCCTTATTCCGAACAGTACTGGGGATTAAATGAGAACTATCTGGACGATGACAGAATTTATGCTGTGGCGGAGTTACTATTTCATGGCAAGTTGGTAAGATTGATGGACCTCTCCCTCGATGATTGGCTTGAACTTAAATATGGTAGTCCGAAATTTACCCCTGCAAATGAAGTTAAGCGGATTATGACTTCATGGTTGACACGGAGTTTTAGGGAGCAATTTAACGAGTTCATGGAGATAAAGAGGAAAATGATTGAAAAGACTTGCTTTGACGTTAACCACGATCCTAACGATGTTGATTTTTCAGAATGGTTGGCTAGTAAGTTTAATAACCATAAGAGCATGGATCGAGCTACTAAGGATGCATTATGGGTATATTGGATAAGAGGTGAAGACGAAGAAGTAGAAAGCGATTATGGGTCGTCACTTCATGATTCAACAATCAATGAGGGGATTGAAGAATTATTCAGAATTGACATTGATGTGTTCGATTATGAGACACCCTTGTGCAAGCAGTTCAAGGAATTTAACTACCTTCTTCGAGTCGACAATGATGTGCTTACTGGAGATTTACCAGGATTCAAGACTTATGATGATTTCAAAAACACCTGGTACTATGAATGGAATGACCAAGTACCATGGGTTTGGGATAAACCATGGGAATTTGAGCACATTAATCACACCTGTACACCCTTCATTTTCAAGGATGGGAGTAGTGTTTGGCCGACCTATGATTATAAGAGTGACAGAACCTGTAATGGGGGAAGTATTATTGGGATGAAACGGGTTGGAAAAGATGTAACCTTTGAAGATTATGAGTGGTACGATAATGTTGAAGACTGCCCACGAAAAACGGAAGCTTTGCAAGAAAAGGGTAGAATTGAATACTTGAAAGGACTTAAGGGAACATCAAATACTACTTTCTGGGAATGGGTGCATGAACAATTTGATGATTACACAAAGCTTAGTCGATGGCTACAATGGGAATTGGAAAGAGAATGGGAGGCGATTCAAGATGATGATAACAATAAGTCATTAATTGATGAACTAGATGACTATTTAATTAAGGATCATTATTTTAAGTATGTTGATAAAGACGAGGAAGAATTCACCAAAAGAAAGTGTCAACTACTTGGGATTCCTTATAATGAGCCACCCATGATTATTTCCAAAAAATTTAAAATCATCAAATATTCTTTGGGACCTGATGAAGAGTATGTTGCGACGAAGACTAAGAATTATAGAAGATTAAGCCGAACGGAAGAAAACGTCGCAAAGCTATACGGGAACATCTTTCGGATGAAGGAAGAAGGATGGACCGTAGCAAGGACTAAATGAAGAGCTGAACGTGAGTCTAACTTGAAGACTCTGGAATAAAGACAAGTGCTTACCGGGAGACAATCCGGATCTATCTTTTAATTTTCTGTTTGTGTCGAGTCAGTCAGGCCGTAGAGGATATGCCGCATCTCAATTCTGAGATGCGACGCATCTCCTGCAATGGTCATATCTTTATTTTTCTGCATTTTTTATTTTCCGAATTTAAAACTTTTTATCAGTCTATTTTAATGCGGCGCATCCCTGGTTAAGGATGCGGCGCATCTTTTATTCTGATCCGTAATTATTCCAGGCTCGATACGGCGTATCTTCTTCCATAAGATACGGCGCATCGACTGACCTGATGATTTTCATTTTTAATTTTTATGTTTTATTTTTCCCTAACTACTAATGTATTATGCAAGTTTGAACCTTTCTTACCTTAGGTGTGCTTTGAAGCCTTGGTGGTATTATAGATTCCTGCATTTCCTGTGGATACATCTTATATGAAGCTTAAACGTTCTAATCCACAAGAAAGATGATTTTTGCTCTACTACTAATGGAGGATCATACCGAGCAAATCTCAGGGGAGTTTTTCTGTTCTAATTCTTTTATTTTCCAGTTTTTAACCTTTCATACAAACAACGAGGACGTTGTTTAACTTAAGTGGGGGGATTGGAGAATTAGAACACTTAACATTTACTTGTCCTAAACTTTTCAAAATATGCTTAAAATGTGCTTAATATATCAAAATTTAAAATTTTTAGCATGTTTTTGTTTAAAGTCTAAGTTGCATAGCTGCACACATGACGTTATTTTCAAAAATTGTGATTTTTCAAAATTCACAAATCTATGAGTGTGCCGGTGACTTGTAAACTTTAGAACTTGGCTTGTATACTATTCGAGACTACCATAATAAGTATTATTTTATATAATTGGAATGACTTGTTTAAATTGGTAAATTTCTAGGATTACACCCAAATAGCCTTTATATGTTATGTGTTATTAACTAACTACACTGGTTAGTTAACCCCCATATAAACCCTTTTGTTACTCTCATTTTTAGAGTAAGATACCCCTAGAAAAACACTCAGAGCCATTCTTTTCGTTTCATACACCTTTGTTATAATGTTTCGTTACACCCTTACACCTTAGCCTACCCTTTAGATTAGAATCCGAGGTTGGTTAATTGCTATAGGCAAAGTGTGTTTCCTTACATTACCTGTGTTCGCGTGCGTAATTCATTATCTATGGTTAGGTCGGGAAATTGCACAATGCAATTAGAGTGAAAGTAAATATTGTATATCTCTGAGTTTATTTTTCGTGTGTTTACTACTTTCACTATTACCGTTATTTCTGAAGTCATGAAAAGTATGGAAAAATTATCCAGATTTATTGTTATAGTGATGTGGTGAAATTTTACACATCTATGTTTATGTTTCTTAAAAAAAAAAAAAAAAAAAAAAAAATCGAAAAAATGAGAAAAGAAAAAAAGAAAAAAAGAAAGTTGGATGTTTGTTTTTAAACCAACGATGTAAAGTTATGTAAGTGGTCGATATCACCACTAGTTGTTATATATCTATGGATTGAATGGGAATTGGCAGTTATGGGAACGCCAATTAAGGTTTATTCTTTGATTAAGATCTTGTTGAGTATAATTCGTGTCTACCTAAAGCGTGTGTTTCAAGTGTTAAAGCGTGAGTTATTCAATGATATGAGTCTTATTCATGGGATGGTTGGGATAGTGATTAACCACACTTAGGATTTTAATTTATTTGTTTTGTTTATTTTTCATTTTACACCAATTTATATCCCATATATTATCCATGCCCTTTACTATTCTTTATCCAACCAAACCTTTGATTTATTGAGATTAGGGATTTGAGCAATCTTAAGTATCGTAGTCGTGGATTCGGCTATGTATTTATGATTTTGTCGCCCTTTTTGATATATTATTATTGGTGAAGTTTGGACCTATCTTTAGCCTATTCGAGTTAAGGATTTGAGCAATTGCAAGTATCGTGTTCGTGGATTCGATCATGTATTTGTGATTTTGTCGCCTTTTCTGGAATTTGAGATCGATAGAGATTAAGAATAATTAACCTTTAAGCCTAAAAACCCTTTTTACCGCTTTAGACTTGTTATTCCTTAGCTTTAGTGGGGGAGATGTGTATACTTGCCAAGCTTATGATAGAATATTCGTCGCGACTGGACAGTTAAACGATTAGATTTGCTTTTATCGAATTATTTTATTTTACTTCTAATTCGTTAAGTGTTTAGTTGTGTGATTATGACAAAAGACGAATACATGCTTAAATATAAAAATAAATCCTAACATTTTTAGGATACATTTTCATAAGATTAATTCTAAGGTTTACTTGGGGACAAGTAAAGTTCAAGTGGGGGGATATTTGATGAACTCAAGTAAGTACATTTTATTACTATCATTTATCCTATTAATTTGACTTGTTTTACTATATTATGTATGAGGATTGATACTTAATCATTTACTTTTGTAATTCTCAGTTGAAAACAAGCATTTGGTGAAACTTGGCGATTTTGGACTAATTATGGTGCAAAACATGCAAGAAGTTAAGAGTCTACTGAAATGGACAAGATCAAGACTAATCTGCTCCAGATGCGCCGCATCTTTCTTATCACATGCGCCGCATCACTATCAATATTTCACCAGCTACGATCCAAGATACAAGAGGACATGCGCCGCATCCAAAGATGAAGATACGCCGCATCTTTTGGCGGTGTACGAATATTCCTGAATATTATAATCTTGGACCCTACGCGAAGTTAAGTAAATGCGCCGCATCTACTTACTAGATGCGCCGCATCTCACCCTCAGACAGAAACTATAAATACCCCAAAGACCAGACGAATTAAGAGTTCCGAAGTTTTAACAGAAGACCGAAGACCAGAAACCTAGGACGAATTCAGTCAAGGTAGCAGCACAAGACACACCCAAATCAAAGATACAAGAGCTGTAAGAAGGTGCTGCATGTGTTTAATTCATTAAGTAGTTTTGTTTTATTGTGTTAGTAAACTTTAATTCATCAAGATTGGTGGCTTGTGTAATGTGACAACGGAAAGATTGCACTCCCTTAAAACTGCTTTCTCATTAATTAAAGTTTATATGTTGATGTCATTGGTGACTTTTATTAGTGCATTGATAACCTCTGTGGCTAGCTGAGCGTTGATCGGGTCGCCATGCCTCTGCCCTCGCCTATTTATTAGATCGCCTATGCATTCTATGGTCTGTAGAAAAGTAGGAGAAAGATAAAAAGGATAGTCATAAGTAATCATTAAGGGTTTACTCGCCGATAAGATTAGAACCAACGAGAAAGGACTTAATCTCGGTACGTTGCATCGAACTATACACTTTATATAACACTAGCAATAAAACAAGTGACAAACTACTTATCATAAGGACAGCCCTCTTATTGTCTCGAGTATTTATCTGTGTACGTGTGTGCTACTTGCTGATTCGTGCCTATTGGTTTAGTTTATTATTTAATTGCAACCAAATTGTGCCAGTCTCTCAGGCTGAACCCCCTTGCGTTAGATTAGATTGTACAGCTAACTTAATATATTAAAATACTGATTAGAATAACTAGATAATACGTTCCACTCTTAGTGATCGACACTCTACTTACCATTATATTCATACTGACCGGGTACACTGCTCGTTAGGTGTGTGTGTTATTGATAAGTCGGCTAAATATAAATTTAAAACTTGAGTAGGCATTAAAACTGCTAAACCGCAACGACACACGCAGCACATCAGTTTCTTTGTTGGTTATTTTCTGCACAGTAAGGCTTTTAGGGTGTACAATAAAAGCACCAAACATGTTGAGGAGAATCTGTACATAGAATTTCAGGAGAATATTCCTAATGTTTCAGGTGGTGGTCCTGATTGGCTGTTTGATCTTGATATGCTGTTAGATTCTATGAATTATGTGCCTGTTACAGGTACAAATACTAATGATCATGCAGGTGATGAAGATTCTGATGAAGAATATGTCTTGATGCCAATCATGGAAGAAAGTCCATTAAATACTTCTTCTTCAAAGATTGCTGATATTCCATCATCAAGTGATGCTGCTAAGGAGAAGACTGTTGATGACTCTAGTGGACAGAATGGTAAAGAAGCAGAAATTCCTGAGAGTAGTACAAATGGAGTTAGTACTGCTGAGCCAAATGTTGATACTGCTGGACCAAGTCAATCTAGTATTGATTCACCAATTAATATTGCTCCTCAAGTTGATGATTTTGATTTCTTTGGAGATGGTCTGCACAATATGCCTATCACCTATGAGGCTCCTTCTACTCCCCAAATAATAGTTCACAGAAATCATCCATTTACCAATGTCATTGGAGATGTACAATCTGGAGTAAAGACTAGAAGGCAGATTCAAGATCCAGATCATCATGGCTTTCTCAGTGTTGTTTATGAGGAAAAGCATCATGAAGATGAGCATGGGTGTATGTTTGTATGTTTCCTATCTCAGATAGAACCCAAGAATGTGCTAAAGGCTTTAGAAGAATCTAGCTGGGTTGAGGCAATGCAAGAAGAACTGTTTCAATTCAAAATTCAAAAAGTTTGGGTTCTGGTTGATCTACCAAAGGGAATGAGAGTGATTGGTACTAAGTGGGTATTCAGGAACAAGAAGGATGAAAGGGGCATTGTGATAGAGAACAAAGTAAGATTGGTTGCTCAAGGCTATACTCAGGAAGAAGGGATTGATTATGAGGAGGTTTTTGCTCCTGTTCCCAGGATTGAAGCAATAAGGCTATTTCTTGCTTATGCTTCCTTTATGGGTTTTATGGTCTATCAAATAGATGTGAAGAGTGCCTTTCTATATGGTACTATTGATGAGGAGGTTTATGTTTCTCAACCTCCAGGTTTCATAGACCCAGACCATCCTAACAAAGTTTACAAAGTGGTTAAAGCCCTTTATGGCTTGCATCAAGCTCCAAGAGCTTGGTATGTGACTCTTGCTACTTATCTTATGAAGAATGGGTTCCATAGGGGTAAAATTGATCAAACTCTCTTTATTAAAAAGGGCAAAGGTGATATTCTATTGGTTCAAGTTTATGTAGATGATATCATCTTTGGTTCTACAAAGAAGGAAATGTGTAAAGAGTTTGAAAAGCTTATGAAAGATCAGTTTCAGATGAGCTCTATGGGAGAGCTTACTTTCTTTCTAGGACTTCAAGTACAGCAGAAGTCAGATGGAATATTTATCTCTCAGGATAAATATGTTGGTGAAATTTTAAGGAAATTCTAATTCACAGATGCCAAAGTTGCTAGTACACCTGTTGATAAGGAGACACATTTGTTATTAAAAGATCACAGTGGTGAAGATGTGGATGTGCACATGTATAGATCTATGATTGGGTCTCTGATGTATCTCACATCATCCAGGCCTGACATTATGTTTGCAGTTTGTGCTTGTGCAAGATTCTAAGTCAATCCTAAGGTGTCTCATCTAACAGCTGTTAAGAGAATCTTTAGATACCTTAAAGGTCAACCTAATTTAGGTCTATGGTATCCTAAAGAGTCTGCATTTGATCTGGTAGCATTCTCAGAATCTGATTATGCTGGTGCTAGCATGGATAGAAAATCTACAACAGGTGGTTGCCAATTCTTGGGTTGTAGATTGATATCTTGGCAGTGTAAAAAGCAGACTATGGTGGCTACTTCTACTACTGAAGCAGAATATGTAGCAGCAGCAAGTTGTTGTGCTCAGGTTCTCTGGATTCAAAATCAGATGCTTGACTATGGGTACAATTTCTTAAATACAATTATATATATAGACAATAGCAGTACAATGTGTATCATTAAAAATCCTGTTCAACATTCAAAAACTAAACACATTGAAATTAGACATCATTTTATAAGAGACTGTGCTGAAAAGAAATTGGTTCAGGTTGTCAAAATTCACACTGATGACAACTTTGCTGATTTATTAACCAAAGGTTTTGATGTAGGAAGGTTTCAGTACTTGGTAACAGGTATTGGAACGCTTAATCCTTCAAAAGATTAATGTCTAAGTGTTTTTGTTTTTGTACTGCTAGTTGTGCTATTTGTATAATTTGTACTGCTTGATTATTTTTAGGTACTGCTTATGGAATTTGTTAGTCATTTGTGATAACTGTTAAAAGGAAAATATTGTGTATTGTGTTTTCTTTGGTTTTGGACTAACATTTACAGGTTAAGATTTGTGCTTTGGAAAGAATGGTGCTTTGGAACTTCAAGTGTGAGTGTTTGTCACACAACAAATGGTAATTGATTCACCATGTCTAACCCACATAAGGATCAACTAGTCTAGATCAAATGATTTCCGGTAAAGACTACTCAAATCCGTTTATGGTTGACAGTTTACCAAAAACTGGATGGTAATCAACTCAACATATCTTACAGTGAAGAGTTGACTAGTCAAAAGCAAACGGCTATTGGTAAAGACATATCAAATCCGTTGATAGCTGATAGTTTGCTAAAAACTATAAGTGGACAAAAATGTTTTCATATCCACATTGAGTTTATCCTAATCTCTGAAATTTTTTGCTAAACAGTTTGTACTGCTAGTTTCACCTAGTTTGTACTGATGGTTTAAACTTGGTTTCATAATGCGTTTATGCTCTATGATTCACCTCTCTCAGAAGGTTACTGTTAGGAATGCTTCTCGCACTAAAATGTGACAACATATTTGGGATTATATTTGCTTAATAGTTAGGATCAATCACAAGGACTAAATGTGTCAATTATGTAATGTCTTGTGATTGTTCACCTATAAATACCCTCCTAGCCATCACTAGGAGGGTGAAGCTTGTGTGTGTAATTTCACCTTTTACATTATCAATAAAACATCAGGTTTCCATCTCTCTCACTCTAACTTTCTCTCTCTAACTTTCACCATGAAGATGATGATCTTTCATCATCCAAGACCTCCCGATTCACATAAATTAACCAAAACACGATCCGTCAATTGGTATCAAGAGCCATGGTATTAGTTTTTGTTGATTTGAGTGATTTTTTCTTGTCAAAAGTCGTATTTTTTTATGTGTGGATCTAAATGTATCTGGTCTACCTTTATGTCCATATTCAGTCTTGCGTAACTTTATCATTTTTTTTGTGACTAATTGGATTATTCCCGTGAAACCAAAGTGTTCTTGTGTGGTCTGCCATGTCGAAGGAAAGTGTAATCGAAGGAGCTCAGTCGAACGAACCAACTTCATCGAATGAACATCACTCAATCGAGTTAGATTGAGTGATCCAATAACCATTTAGTCGAACGACAAATGAGACGAACGACAAAGTCGAACGACCTAGTCGAACGACCTAGTCGAACGACCTAGTCGAACGACCAAGTCGAACGAGCAGTATGATCGAACGAAATGGAAGGGAGATGAGAATCAGGAGACCACGAGTATCTAATGACCACTACGACAATAATAACAAATATTAACACTGCACAAACACAAATTCTTCTTATCACATCCAACCATCACTGAACACCAACTGTCAACCATCCTCGAAAACACTACTATCCTACGAAAACAGAATATCCATCACTGTCAACCATTCCAACTCCACCATTCCTATCCCTATTACGACATGAAAACGTTAATGAAATATATAAGATCTCAGTTTGGTTTATTTCGTATCTCTTATGAGATTTTCAGAACCTTCAAGATTTGCTCAAATCGAAATGAAACCAAGTCATCATAGATCTATTGAAGCCTTGCTTCATTCACTATCCGAATCCAAAGACATAAGAATAACAATTATGTTACCCTCTTTTGTCTTCATTCGTTCTAAAACAAAAACAACAGACGAATAACAAATAATTTCTCTTACCTTTAACAAAGATCTTGAAGCCACTGAAAAGTGATTAAGAAGGTATGGTTTGTTTGAGGATTGTTAGTGGTGGGATAAAAGGAGTGAAAAAGGAGGCAGTTGGAAACTAAACAGATGGAGGCGAATAAAATATGTAAGCGATTTTAAGGGTTAGTCAAGTGTGAGATTACAAGCTTTAAATACCTGATTAGTTAGGGTAAGGGTGTTTGATTTGGATTGGACTTATCTGAATTGGACTTAACATGTATTGGGTTGGTTGAATGTAAATTTGGTTGGGCCGAATAGTCTTGCATCTAAACAAAATCTTGGACTGCACTGTCATATCACAAGATTGGATTTACGTGGATTATTAAGTGGTCTGAACTATTAATGAGTTGGAGTGACAAAAGTTATTATCTAAATGTATGTTTAATACATTGAGTTAATTTCTTTTGTATAACGTTTGGCGATGAAGAGTGATATTTTGGATGTTACAAATTTTTCACGGGGATACGATTTTTGACAAGATCGGGATAAAACCATTATCATAGTTCACCTAAACCGTCAAAAGGCTAGTATTGAGTACTGAACCGCAAGATGTGACTACGGGGATAATTCTTTATTATTTATTTGAGGTTGAAGTGGGATATCACGGGTGCGTGTACTTAGTATCTTGAAGATATCGGGGTTGGTTGGATGCATGATTCTTCGAGATCCTTGTTCGAGCTTATAACCTTCTAAATGATTAAGACTTGAGTTATCTAGTTATACCTGATGTAAGGAGTTACGTTGTTGTGCTCACAGTGTATAGCTATCACTTTAAAGGAGTTACGTTGTAGTGCTCAAGTGTCACACAAAGATGTGGATATCCAAGATGAGTTCATACACAGTAAAGGAAGGTTGGATGGGTATATGAAATGACCTATACTTAAAGGAGTTACATTGTAGTACTCCGTATAGGTTCTTAGTCAGACAATAGTGCAAGTTTAAGTCACAAGTTCGGGTTATTTTACTTCGGTCTCAAGTTCGTAATATTGGGTTTTCTCCATCAGTGGTCACTACAAAAAGCCATCGGAATGATAATAGGGTCGGTAAAGGGTTAGATGAGAAGAGTATAGAAGAGTAGAGATTTTATCAGCAGTTGATTCTCACGGGCTATTTATGGTACTTCACACATCTTCGCTTAATTGGACATACAGGGTGTACGCTGCCTCCGTTTCCATCGTAACCATAGTGTGTATGCTTCCGATTCCGCGAAGACATCGTGGGGGAAGAGAGAGTAGATGTGCTTTGACTTTCTTTAACAATTCTGAACTTTTGATATTTCTGAGTCTTTGTGAGAACTTCTCTTTAGGATATGAGCATGATGGAGTCATGATGGTGGCTGAACTCCAGGTCTCCAAGCTCCTCCGCAGCAGCAGCACGAACCAACCGGTACTTACAGGCTCAGACTTGAGATCATCAACAGCATAGTGTGAAGACTTTCTCAAATCCTAACCCAGACCGTTCTGAACCGGATTCCCCCGAAAGGGATAACACGGACACACCGAAGTGCACCCACGATTCAGTGAGTTGCTGGAGATCACCCCACGACTGTAGACCGTTTGGAGCAAACACTAAGCGTAACCCACAAGGAGTTACCGAAGTGACCTGCTGTCAGAGTTGTTTGATGTTGCTCTGGCAGGATTTCCATTCAATCATTGATAATCACAATTGTGACTTTTCTCATGAATGTTCTCGGCAGATTGCTAAGATCTGCGAAGGACACTTTCTTAATTTTACATCTGCTGCCCATGATGTAGAACAACAGAGTAATACTAAGTGTACCTAAGAGGTCTTTTTATGAATCTCATGGCTCTAGACTCAATTAGTGCACATTTGTTTGGTCGACGGAGGCGTGGAGCAGATTGCCTCCTTTTCAATATCAACATTCTCGTAATGAGAGGTCGATAGATTATGAAGGGTTCTCCGTGTGAATGAAACAAATGTCTTTTGAGAGACACTTGAGTGGCTTAGAAGGTTTATTAGTGCGTCACTGGGTTCATGACGTCTTTAGTCTTCAATACCGGTGATGCTCATCAACCAGTAGATTATGAATTGAACCCGGTGTCTGCCCTAAGGTTGAATAAATGGAGGGCTATTTCTTTTCACCCTTTTCTTTGCTTTTCTTTTTAATTCTTCAACCCCTTCTTTCTCCGTTCATTCATTTTCTCATTTTTATATCATACCTAGGACTTTCTAGTTCTAAACTATTGGTATTGTCCTTGGGTAGATCCCTCCGGCTCTGGCGGATCATAGGACGGTTTTCCCTAACCTTAGTCACCTTATAACTCCATGACTATCCTAATGATGCCATATACCAAACCTTTTGAAAATCTCTCAAAGTGTTTATGATTGTAAAACACATTTTGTTAACACTTTGAGAGTTTTGTTATTTTCAGAAGAACTCCCCCTTAACATGTGCTCATATTCGTTAAAGTAAAATCTGCACATGTCGGGAAGAGTTGGCACTTTTTGAATTGATTGATTTTCAGTGAACCTGATCATCGCGAGACACGCTTACATCACCAGTTGGACTGGCTTGAAATTATTACCCGTCCAGATCAGATTCAAAGATCATCGCTCGAAATTGGTACATTCTACTCAGACATATCCATTGCGAGACACGCTTACATCACCAGTTAAACTGGCTTGAAATTATTACCCATCCAGGATATGTCCTTTCGACTACTGACTGTTGTTATCGTCAATTCGAGGGTCAATTCTTGAGTCTTATACTCATGAGATATCATCGTTGCTTCCACCATATTTTAATCACATTTTCATTCTCCCCCTCAAAAATAGCATAGTTATGTTGTTTTTGACAAACTTTTGATTAAAATATGCTCTTTTTGAGGTGTTTATGGAAGAATGTCAAGAACGTTTGTAGATTTGGAACAAAGATTTTTCAAATACTCCCCCTTAACAAGGGAGTACTTGTCCTTATGAGCAGAATGTTTAAAAAACTTTAGAAAACATTATGGTTTTAATTCTGCTCATAAGTAAGAAGCTTTCGCTCCTTTTTCAGGATTGAGGCACTGAAGCGTACCTCAGGGTCCTTTTCTTTACAAGAGCGGGTTGTATACTATTATGTGTGCACAAGCCGTAATAATGATGAAATATAGATGAGATGATGACAAAAAATGTGACAAATGATACCATTGAGTTTACTCAGGATGGCGGAAAGTGAGAGTGTTTGGAACTCTGGCTCGTCCTCCCACGTAACTCTTTTGTCTTCTCATCTGCACCCAAAACTTAAGTTGGTGATCAATTGGAGCCAAGAACTTGACTGTTAATCCAGTTCATGCTGCATGTCTTTAGCAGATTCTTCGTACGCTTCTTTTAAGTCAATAGCTTAATTGATTCTCACGGGCTATTTATGGTACTTCACACATCTTCGCTTAATTGGACATATAGGGTGTACGCTGCCTCCGTTTCCATCGTAACCATAGTGTGTATGCTTCCGATTCGCGAAGACATCGTGGGGGAAGAGAGAGTAGATGTGCTTTGACTTTCTTTGCATTTTTTTGCGAAAACACTCTTTTTCCAGATGGATCTGCATTCAGGGGAAAGAAATGTGCACATTGGGGACACATAACAGACTCACGTGATCGAGCTTACAACTTTATTACTACCGTAACACCCCAACCCGACAAGGGTAAAGATATCACAAATATATGGTTTCATATCAGAACAACATAGTATCCATAAATCAAAATAGCGGAAGTCAATACATAATCCAATAATAAGTCAACATGACTTATATCCAAATGAAAGGAAAATAAAGAAGTACATGAGTTCAATGCCTAAACAATGGCAACATAAAGTCCAAAGAAATCAAATGGTAGATAAGCTATAAAGAACAAGCTCCACTCAAGTGCACTCAACCCCAAAGCCTTGCCCAAATCCTAGCTTAATTACCTGCCGCGGGAAAAGAAAACGCGGCTGAGCTACTAGAGCTCAGTGAACAGATATAACGTAACAAGCAGTAGCATAATGAATAATACATGAGTAAATGAGAAAGGAAGCATGAGTACATAGTAAGAATATATGGTGTCACAAGGTAAAGGATAAAGGTGCATGGTAAAGAAAGGTCAGTAATCCACTACGAGCCCATAACATGAAATCATAATCATAACCATAGCCATAAACATGTAGAGGGGAGACCTCTTAGTATCCTGTAGATATGAGGGGTGTCCTCATCATGGGTTGGAGTAGCTAGCTCCCGGAGTGTGAAAGACGTGTATCGCACACACCATCAGTCACCATGAATATCATAACATAACATAACATAACATGTACATGAACAAATCTAGGATGCATCCATACGCCCCAGGTGGCCATAATCTGCCTCTACGTAAACATAACATGCAGGGACGGGACAGGTCATCACTCTCCTACCCTAGAGTCATGCCATCGGTGCATCGACTGACATGGACATGAAACCCTCATGCCTAGTGAGTGGCTCGTAGTATCAAACTGAGGGTAAAGGTCAAGTATCATGAATCATGTTTTAAGTTTACTTGCATAGGTCAATATCATGTTTCATAAGTTCATAATCATGGTTCATAATCATGGTTCATAAGCAAAGGTTCATGGTCAAGGTTCATAAGCAAAGGTTCATGAATGAAAGGTTCATAATCATAACAGGTTCAATATCATGGTGGTTCAATAATCGAAGTCATAATAAGAGAATGAAGGCCTCTTATCAAAGAAGCAGAATATCTGTACCTTATTGCCTGACAAAGATCACACTGAAAAGATGATAACGAGCACAGGATTACTCCCTCTTCACACCTAGAGGAGTAAAGACATGATTACTAAAGATCCCATTTCCATATTAAGTAACTTTCTATTTTTAGCAGGTTTCCATTTTTAGAAAGTTTCCTTATTTAGTAAGTTTCTATATTTAGCATTTAGGTTAAATTAATATTAGTTTTATTCAAGTTTACACTTTATACCCTTGAGGTTTCATAATTTTACATGTTTGGTCCCTTAGTTAATAAATTTACATATTAAGCCCTTAATTATTCATGTTAACATGTTTAGTCCTTAATTTTATCAATTTACATATTATATCCTTATTTTAAGTGATGTACGATTCATAACCCTTAGAAAATAGACTCTACAACTTTAGTCCCTCATGTTATAACAATTTCATTATTAGTCCTTATTTTATATAATCAACCTTTAATTAATAATTATTTCACAATAGCCCCTTAAATTATCAAAATGACACATGGCATTTTAAATATGATTAAATACACGAATGGCCCATAAGTTTCCCAAAATTACAAATTTAGTCCCTCTAGTTTATTTAATTAAGAATCGATTTATAAAATTTAATATATATTTCAAATAAACCCTTAAACATTTATTTTACATAAAAGGTCCTTCTCATACTTTTTATACGACATGCCACAATATTTATAAAGTTCCAAAAGTGACCCACAAGATTTTAAAATGACAATTTCGACCCTTAAAGTTTAAAAGTAAAATCGTATACTCTTTATTTTGATTTGAAACAAGCCCTAGACAATCCCAATCATTAGGTCATGATTAAATATCAATTATCACCCTACAACAAACCCTAATTTACCATTTCAAACCCTAATTCAATCGAATATGATTTTCCCAATTTATTTTCAAAATCCGGTTTTAAACTTTAATTCGAAAAACAATTCTAGAGGCCATGATAAATTAAATACATATTTTTCTCATGATAACATAATCATATTGTGTCCATAAAATTACTCATAGGGTTTAGTTCGATCGATTACATGTATTTTAGAATTATGGGTCGATTTATAGATTAATTCTCAAACGATAGAAAGATCATGCATGAGTCGAATAGCACAATTTATATGGTGTTCATACTGATCATAGAGTAAGGGAAAATTGTCAAACCAAGATTCGAACGTGTAGAATAAGCCAAATGAATTATAGCACTCGATGGGGTTCCAAATTCACCACGACTTCACGAGCTCTTTCACAACCTTGAAAACAATTTTCAGAGATCATATTCGACGTGAGGAATATGAGAAAAATGCAGAACGAATTTAGTTTGGCTCGTATGAATTATTTTAGAATATACCTTATACGTATAGCGCGACTAGGAAATTAATTCCCACGATCGAATCAGCCACCACCAGCCTCCAAGCTAATTTTCGTAGGTTATAAATGAGTAATAGAACGTGAGAAAAATGATAAATGGAGTGTACAAAAATCGTAGCATCGATTTGGAATTATTACCTCCAAAACAAAAGTTCGACAAAGAAAGGTTTGCCACGAACGAACTAGCCCACGAACACTTCTTGGATTATTTTTCTAGGCCTCTTAGGATTGTACTCGAACTCAGAAAAATAGTTTAGGGATTTGTGGTGATCGAATGAAGGCTAGAGAAAAATGTTTGTGTGTTTATTTTCAATCGGAATTTTTGGTTAGCAAGAATAAAAGATGATGAATGGTGTTTTAAGGCATAACCGGTCAAAGGGGGAGGGAAATAGGGCCAAAATTTCGGGATTTTGATTAGGCCCATTCATGGTTTTAATTATCTTTTAATTACTTCTTAATTTCCTTAAATAACTTATATTTAAATCATGAATTTGAATTTAAAAATAATATTAGGCGCCCAAGGGCATTTTAGTAATTTTCTTGGCTTGTATAAATGTTACATGGTGTTGTTAAAATTACTTGAGATCATAATTTGTTCATTGCTAGAAGTTTGGGATTTTATTTGTGCTTTACAAATGTTTTATTTAGGTTTTAAATTCCCAAGGGCATTTTGGTCATTTTACATGTTATAGAATTTCAGGTATTACAACTTCTTCCCCACTAACAGAAAAATTTCGTCCTCGAAATTTGCAAGAGCATGAGAAAGGAAACATGACAGAATTGAAACGGAACATACCAGATCAAAACATGAAATGAGGATAACTCGATCGTATTGATTCTTCGGTCTCCCAGGTTGCCTCGCGTGCTGGGTGATTCCGCCAAAGAATCTTTACAAAAGGAATGACTTTATTTCTCATGACGCGTTCCTGACGCTCTAAAACCGCTTCCGGTTCTTCAGATAAGGTCATATCGGGACGGATTTGATCAAACGGATAAGAAGCCACATGTAGAGGATGATAGTTGTATCCCCTCAAAAGAGATACATGAAATACATTATGAACATGAGCCAACTGAGGTGGCAAGGCTAGACGATACGAGACTTCTCCGATACGCTCCAGAATTTCAAAGGGTCCAATAAACCGAGGGCTGAGCTTGCCCTTAATACCAAAACGTTTGACGCCTCGGAACGGAGATACTTTAAGAAATACCCGGTCGCCGACATTAAACTCTAGATCCCGACGGTGCTTATCCGCATAACTCTTTTGACGTGCCCGTGCCTCTTTCAATTTCTCCTTAGCCGTGGCAACCTTTTCATTTGTGACCTCTATCATCTCAGGTCCTTCAAGAATACGTTCCCCTACTTCATTCCAACATACCGGTGCTCTGCACTTTCGCCCATATAACATCTCAAAAGGTGCCATATCGATGCTCGCGTGCCAACTGTTATTATAAGCGAACTCTGCCAAACACAGGTAATCGTCCCAACTACCCGTCCATTCCAACGCACATGCCCGTAACATATCCTCTAATGTCTGGATGGTCCTCTCCGACTGACCATCAGTTTGGGGATGAAAAGCGGTACTGAATTTAAGACGAACACCCCAAACTTTATGCAACCCCTTCCAGAAGCGCGAAGTAAAACGAGGATCACGATCAGAAACGATAGAAGAAGGAGTGCCATGCAATCTAACAATCTCCTGCGTGAAAATCTCGGACAACTTACTAACACTGTAGCTCATACGGATGGGTAAGAAATGAGCGGATTTAGTTAGCCGATCAACGACCACCCAAATCGCATCATGTTTCCTACGAGTCAAAGGTAAACCACAGACAAAATCCATAGAAATTTCATCCCACTTCCACACTGGAATCTCCAAAGGCTGCAATAACCCACTAGCTCTTTGGTGTTCAATCTTGACCTGCTGACAGGTTATACATCTAGCTACAAACGATGCCACATCCTGCTTCATGTCGTTCCACCAGAAGTGTTGCTTTAGATCCCGATACATCTTGGTTGAACCAGGATGTATAGAAAAAGGAGAACTATGAGCCTCAGTCAATAAGGCCTCACGTAGATCAGAATCATCAGGAACACATAATCGATCTCCACACCATACAATACCACTACCATCTACCCGAAACTCAGACTGCTTACCTTCCTCGACATTCTGCACAATAGCCCAGAGTTCACCATCGTCCTTCTGAGCTTCCTTAATCCGCAGCATCAAGTTCGATTCCACCTTCAAACTCGCCCAATAACCACTAACGCCCTTTACACATATCTCAACCTCTAACCGCTCTAAGTCCTGAAGAATACGAGGCTCGATATTTATACTAGCAATCATACCCGATTTCCTGCTGAGTGCATCGGCCACAACATTCGCCTTGCCGGGATGATACTGGATATTAGTGTCATAATCTTTCAGAAGCTCCAACCATCTCCTCTGCCTCATGTTGAGCTCTTTCTGGGTAAATATGTATTTGAGACTCTTATGATCCGTGAAGATATCACATGATTCACCGTATAAGTAATGTCTCCATATTTTCAACGCAAATACCACAGCTGCCAACTCTAGATCATGGGTCGGATAATTTTCCTCATAGGGTTTTAACTGCCTTGAAGCATAGGCAATTACTTTCCCGTTCTGCATGAGAACACAACCTAAACCCTTCTTGGAAGCGTCACTATAAATCTGAAATCCTCCCGAACCCGACGGTAAGGTCAAAATAGGTGCAGACACTAGTCGTCGTTTCAACTCCTCAAAGCTCTGCTCACGCTCATCCGTCCACATAAACTTTTCACCTTTTCTCATCAATTGAGTCAACGGTAAAGCCAACTTCGAAAACCCCTCGACAAAACGTCGATAGTAGCCAGCTAAACCCAGAAAACTCCTGACTTCGGTTACCGTGGTAGGTCTTGGCCATTTGTGATAGCCTCGACCTTAGCTGGATCCATGGTAATCCCATCTGCAGACACGACGTGACCAAGGAAAGCAACTCGGTCCAACCAGAATTCACACTTGGAAAATTTAGCGTATAATTTCTGCTGCCTCAGAATACCCAAAACAGTACGTAAATGCTGCTCGTGCTCTTCCGCCGACTTAGAATATACCAGAATATCATCGATGAACACGATAACGAATTTATCAAGGAATTCATGAAAAACCCGGTTCATTAAGTCCATAAATACCGCAGGAGCATTCGTTAACCCAAAAGGCATAACTAAAAACTCATAATGTCCATACCGGGTACGGAAAGCAGTCTTAGAGATGTCCTGCTCTTTAACCCGCAACTGGTGATAACCAGATCGCAAGTCAATTTTGGAGAATACTTTAGCTCCCTGCAACTGATCGAACAGGTCATCGATGCGAGGTAGCGGATAACGGTTTCGAATAGTGATGCGGTTTAGCTCCCGGTAATCAATACACAACCGCATAGACCCATCTTTCTTCTTTACAAAAAGTACAGGAGCACCCCATGGTGACACACTCGGGCGAATAAATCCACAGTCCAATAACTCTTCTAGCTGTTCCTTTAACTCCTTGAGTTCCACCGGTGCCATCCGATACGGAGCCTTAGAGATAGGCTCAGCGCCGGGAATCAGATCGATAGTAAATTCAACCTCTCTGGCCGGAGCAAGACCAGGAAGTTTTTCAGGGAAAACATCAGAAAATTCTCGAACAACATGAACAGTATTAATATCAGGACCTTCCGCAGAAGAATCTTTAACAGAGGCCAAATAACCTTGGCAACCATGAGCTATTAGAGTCCTTGCTTTCAAAGCAGAGATAATTTTCACAGATTTTAAAGAGCGTGTTTCATGAAAGACAAATTCAGGCTGAGTTAGATCACCAAAAATTACTTTTCGAGCATGACAGTCAATGGTGGCTCTATGAAAAGATAGCCAATCCATGCCCAGAATAACGTCGAAATCAACCATGTCCAAAGGGAGTAGATTTGCCGAACGAATCCGGTCATCGAATCGTATAGGACAGTTTACATATTCATGATCAATAAGAGTACTGAGTTTCATGGGAGTGGAGAGGGATACTTGATTACTTAGTGGTGTTGGTAATATTTTAAGTTTCTTAACCAGATTCATAGATATAATCGAGTGTGTAGCTCCAGTATCAAAAAGTGTGAAAATAGCGTGATCACCAATATATAAAACACCCGTAATCGTACCTGAAGACTGAGCCGCCTGATCCCGAGTCATAGAATATACACGGCCAGTGTTGGGTGGAGGGGGAGGTAGATAGTTCCCGGTTTTCTCCGGGTTTTGCTTGGGACAATCTTTCACACGATGCTCTGTCGAACCACATCCAAAACAAGTCCCAGAAGCCCGACGACATGGTCCATTGTGGCGCTTGCCACACGTAGTACAAATAGGATAAGTATATGAACCCCCAGATGCACCTCCCTGAGAACTAGAACCCGGAGCCCTGCTCTGCTGATTACCCCTAGCAGTCTGGTCTCTCCCCTGTTTCTGACTGGTGTTGCGTCCCGAACGATCATCTCCCTGCCTAGGAGTGAACCTGGAATCCTGCCCTCTATTATCCGACCTCTTCTGATCATAGTTCCTGCCAGCCTGACCCTGATGGTCGTATCGTCGATCCCCTTGTCCACGAGAATCATAACTCCTGTCATTTCGGCCCTTAAAATCCCTGTTCTGACCCTGAGTCTGAATCCTATCCCCATCTCTGTTTCTCTTATACCCAGATCCCTGATGAAATATCTCGATATTGCGAGCAGCGTCGCAACATTCTGCCGGGTCTTTAAACTCATCATTAAGTATGCGGTCTAGTACCCACCTAATACAATAGTAGAAGAAAAAAAATGTATTAATGTCTATTGGTACCAACCATCAACTTAAATAGGTTACTAACCTCTTGAGTCCCCATTTGTATTGCCTAGCCTGCTGCTTAGAATCTCCAGCAAGCGGACCCACAAAACTCACTAATCGCTGAAACCGCTCCAGATACTGTCCAGCATTCTCAGAATCAAGCTGAGAGATAGTGTTGTACTCCCTAATGAACCTCTGCTGCTCGGAAGCAGGGAAGTACCGATTATAGAACGTGGTACGGAAATCAGCCCATGAACAACCAAGAACATATGCATCACCACCCTTAGCTTCTTTATGCGCTTTCCACCAGTTGAGCGCGTCACCTTCTAGCTTGAACACAGCCAGACGAGTCTTGAACCCGTCCTCACAACCTAACACCTCGAACAGTTTCTCCATGTGGGTGATCCAATCTTCTGCTGCCTGAGGAGTAGCAGCAGAAGTGAAGGACAACGGCTTGAGTTTATTAAAACTCTCCAGCCACCCATTAATAGTAGTGGGTCGGCCCCCACCACCAGAAGAACTGCCAGCACCCCCAGATGGACCAGCTCCACCACTGATAAGCCGGTTGACCACCGCCTCAGTGTTAAGGCCCGGTAGCAGACGGGCTACAGCATTAGCCACCATTTCCTCCAAATTGGGGATTTCAGCATCTCCTCCACTGTTGTATTCCTGGTGACGAGTGTTAACCATCTATAGAATTATGAAGACGATTAGTAAGGTGAAACAAAATATGACAGAGCAGAATACGGAAAAGAGTACGCGAAAGGAAAACCTAATGTCTACCCAATCCTCACAGGTCAAAGGCCTAAGCCAACGGGTTTCGGAAACCTGTCGCTCTGATACCATAAATTGTAACACCCCAACCCGACAAGGGTAAAGATATCACAAATATATGGTTTCATATCAGAACAACATAGTATCCATAAATCAAAATAGCGGAAGTCAATACATAATCCAATAATAAGTCAACATGACTTATATCCAAATGAAAGGAAAATAAAGAAGTACATGAGTTCAATGCCTAAACAATGGCAACATAAAGTCCAAAGAAATCAAATGGTAGATAAGCTATAAAGAACAAGCTCCACTCAAGTGCACTCAACCCCAAAGCCTTGCCCAAATCCTAGCTTAATTACCTGCCGCGGGAAAAGAAAACGCGGCTGAGCTACTAGAGCTCAGTGAACAGATATAACGTAACAAGCAGTAGCATAATGAATAATACATGAGTAAATGAGAAAGGAAGCATGAGTACATAGTAAGAATACATGGTGTCACAAGGTAAAGGATAAAGGTGCATGGTAAAGAAAGGTCAGTAATCCACTACGAGCCCATAACATGAAATCATAATCATAACCATAGCCATAAACATGTAGAGGGGAGACCTCTTAGTATCCTGTAGATATGAGGGGTGTCCTCATCATGGGTTGGAGTAGCTAGCTCCCGGAGTGTGAAAGACGTGTATCGCACACACCATCAGTCACCATGAATATCATAACATAACATAACATAACATGTACATGAACAAATCTAGGATGCATCCATACGCCCCAGGTGGCCATAATCTGCCTCTACGTAAACATAACATGCAGGGACGGGACAGGTCATCACTCTCCTGCCCTAGAGTCATGCCATCGGTGCATCGACTGACATGGACATGAAACCCTCATGCCTAGTGAGTGGCTCGTAGTATCAAACTGAGGGTAAAGGTCAAGTATCATGAATCATGTTTTAAGTTTACTTGCATAGGTCAATATCATGTTTCATAAGTTCATAATCATGGTTCATCATCATGGTTCATAATCATGGTTCATAAGCAAAGGTTCATGGTCAAGGTTCATAAGCAAAGGTTCATGAATGAAAGGTTCATAATCATAACAGGTTCAATATCATGGTGGTTCAATAATCGAAGTCATAAGAAGAGAATGAAGGCCTCTTATCAAAGAAGCAGAATATCTGTACCTTATTGCCTGACAAAGATCACACTGAAAAGATGATAACGAGCACAGGATTACTCCCTCTTCACACCTAGAGGAGTAAAGACATGATTACTAAAGATCCCATTTCCATATTAAGTAACTTTCTATTTTTAGCAGGTTTCCATTTTTAGAAAGTTTCCTTATTTAGTAAGTTTCTATATTTAGCATTTAGGTTAAATTAATATTAGTTTTATTCAAGTTTACACTTTATACCCTTGAGGTTTCATAATTTTACATGTTTGGTCCCTTAGTTAATAAATTTACATATTAAGCCCTTAATTATTCATGTTAACATGTTTAGTCCTTAATTTTATCAATTTACATATTATATCCTTATTTTAAGTGATGTACGATTCATAACCCTTAGAAAATAGACTCTACAACTTTAGTCCCTCATGTTATAACAATTTCATTATTAGTCCTTATTTTATATAATCAACCTTTAATTAATAATTATTTCACAATAGCCCCTTAAATTATCAAAATGACACATGGCATTTTAAATATGATTAAATACACGAATGGCCCATAAGTTTCCCAAAATTACAAATTTAGTCCCTCTAGTTTATTTAATTAAGAATCGATTTATAAAATTTAATATATATTTCAAATAAACCCTTAAACATTTATTTTACATAAAAGGTCCTTCTCATACTTTTTATACGACATGCCACAATATTTATAAAGTTCCAAAAGTGACCCACAAGATTTTAAAATGACAATTTCGACCCTTAAAGTTTAAAAGTAAAATCGTATACTCTTTATTTTGATTTGAAACAAGCCCTAGACAATCCCAATCATTAGGTCATGATTACATATCAATTATCACCCTACAACAAACCCTAATTTACCATTTCAAACCCTAATTCAATCGAATATGATTTTCCCAATTTATTTTCAAAATCCGGTTTTAAACTTTAATTCGAAAAACAATTCTAGAGGCCATGATAAATTAAATACATATTTTTCTCATGATAACATAATCATATTGTGTCCATAAAATTACTCATAGGGTTTAGTTCGATCGATTACATGTATTTTAGAATTATGGGTCGATTTATAGATTAATTCTCAAACGATAGAAAGATCATGCATGAGTCGAATAGCACAATTTATATGGTGTTCATACTGATCATAGAGTAAGGGAAAATTGTCAAACCAAGATTCGAACGTGTAGAATAAGCCAAATGAATTATAGCACTCGATGGGGTTCCAAATTCACCACGACTTCACGAGCTCTTTCACAACCTTGAAAACAATTTTCATAGATCATATTCGACGTGAGGAATATGAGAAAAATGCAGAATGAATTTAGTTTGGCTCGTATGAATTATTTTAGAATATACCTTATACGTATAGCGCGACTAGGAAATTAATTCCCACGATCGTATCAGCCACCACCAGCCTCCAAGCTAATTTTCGTAGGTTATAAATGAGTAATAGAACGTGAGAAAAATGATAAATGGAGTGTACAAAAATCGTAGCATCGATTTGGAATTATTACCTCCAAAACAAAAGTTCGACAAAGAAAGGTTTGCCACGAACGAACTAGCCCACGAACACTTCTTGGATTATTTTTCTAGGCCTCTTAGGATTGTACTCGAACTCAGAAAAATAGTTTAGGGATTTGTGGTGATCAAATGAAGGCTAGAGAAAAATGTTTGTGTGTTTATTTTCAATCGGAATTTTTGGTTAGCAAGAATAAAAGATGATGAATGGTGTTTTAAGGCATAACCGGTCAAAGGGGGAGGGAAATAGGGCCAAAATTTCGGGATTTTGATTAGGCTCATTCATGGTTTTAATTATCTTTTAATTACTTCTTAATTTCCTTAAATAACTTATATTTAAATCATGAATTTGAATTTAAAAATAATATTAGGCGCCCAAGGGCATTTTAGTAATTTTCTTGGCTTGTATAAATGTTACATGGTGTTGTTAAAATTACTTGAGATCATAATTTGTTCATTGCTAGAAGTTTGGGATTTTATTTGTGCTTTACAAATGTTTTATTTAGGTTTTAAATTCCCAAGGGCATTTTGGTCATTTTACATGTTATAGAATTTCAGGTATTACAATTACTACCGGAAGACGTCCGCAGAGATGATCAGTAGTTCAGTTTTGTGATTTTGGTGTAATCGTTTCAACTTTCGCAGGGTGTGATGTGCAGAGTAGCCTACTTATGTGAGAAGATCTTGCTAATTTCTTGCATGTTACCCCCGAATGGGACTTCCACATTGAGCATAATCATTACTGAGTACTAGTCAGATTTCCTTGGTGTGGTTTACGATGTCATCTACAAATTCCGCTGCGTACTTACAACCTTCAAAAGTTAGAAGACGTGTTAACTGCATCAAAGTTTCGAATCTGCTGAAGACGGTTGTCAGTTTGGGGGGAAGCTGATTCAGAAACTTCGCCAAAAGGAAGTATATGAAGAAGCCGTTAAAGACATGCAGCATGAATTGGGGGGAAGTTAATCCAATTCATGTATATTACATCATTTGGCTACAAGTAAAGAAAAGTTCTCAAGCCGAGGTACAAGATGAAGACAAAGAGCGTCAACTGTATTCATCCTCAGCACTTGAAGAGCTTATGAAGACCTTTCTTTGTTTGTATTTTTGTACTTGTAGGAAATGATGTAAGTAATCCCATATGTTGCCACATTGGGGGAAGATTGTTAGGAATGCTTCTCGCACTAAAATGTGACAACATATTTGGGATTATATTTGCTTAATAGTTAGGATCAATCACAAGGACTAAATGTGTCAATTATGTAATGTCTTGTGATTGTTCACCTATAAATACCCTCCTAGCCATCACTAGGAGGGTGAAGCTTGTGTGTGTAATTTCACCTTTTACATTATCAATAAAACATCAGGTTTCCATCTCTCTCACTCTAACTTTCTCTCTCTAACTTTCACCATGAAGATGATGATCTTTCATCATCCAAGACCTCCCAATTCACATAAATTAACCAAAACACGATCCGTCAGTTACACATCTGGAAGTGTTGAGAGCAGTTTGAAACTACACAACTGAATTGATGGAAACTTGTACATATTGTCATATTGGAAGCTGAGCTTAAATGTCATATGTTCTATCTGATGGTGAAGATTCTTCCAAACAGGGGAGGAATTAAAGTTTGTTCAGTTGCTGTTAAAGATAATTATGTATCTCAGGGGAGGATATCAACTCAAAATCAAAGATGAGTGTGGAGTTTATATTGGAGTACTTATTGTTATGGGTTCTTCAAAGAGAAGATAATTCTGAAGTGATTCAAGATTGAAGATAAGTGTTTGAAAGAATCCACCCCATCCTCAACATTGGAGTTTAATTCAAAAAAACTTAACGATTTACACAAAAATCATAAGTTTAGGGGAGGATTGTTGGGAATTAAACTAACAGTTGGTACTGCTCATGCATAAATTAGTACTGCTAAAGATCGTTCAAGAATACATTATCAGTACTAAGTCAGTTAGTACTGCTGGTAGAAGAGTTAGTACTGTTTATTAGATAAAGACAGAATCGTGCATGGATAAATATAGAAAAGATATGATGTATATCTTATTTGTATAGATTGATACGTATAATAGTTTACTTGTAAAGGACTCCTTGTCCTATGAAAGGAGATCCTAGGTTAAGTTTTACAAACGCACATTATTATTAAAGCTTCAAGGTCTTATTGTAATTCTTGTGATATTCCAAGATCACTCGTAATATATTGAAGCTAATCGTTTGGTTAAACAGTGTGTCATTATTTTACTGTTACATTCATATAAACACAAACATCACCAAACATAAAATCCTTTAAGTACTTGGTAGTAAATTCCGCGTGCTACTAAGTATATACTCAAAGTATCTTCAACACAATCCGTGTGTTTAGATCCGGTCAATAAACAACATCATTCATTCTTTCATTCATTTCTAACCCATTCATATTTCATATTTCATTGTCAGTGATCTTTCTTTGTAACAAGAAGATCAAAGCATCACAAGCTTCAACAAAGCATTGCAAGACTTGTTAGATTAGTCATAGTGTGAATTTGTTGTTTTCACACATCAGTGTTTGTACCAAACAATCATATACCTCAGTAGTGATCAGTTAGTAGTTTAGTCCTCAAAATACATAGAGTATCGGGAGTGGTTGTGCCCTTGTAAAAGAACTCGGTATTTAGCTTTGTACCGGAAAAAGTGTAAGCGACGTTTGTAAAGGTTTTCTCTTCCGAGAAGGGAGCTTGTTTCTTAGTGAAGAAAAACTCTCGAGTTAGAGGCTCGAGGAGTGGAGTAGGGCAAGGAAGAGAGTCCTTGTAGACTGAACCACTATAAACAACCGTGTTGTGGTTTGATCGTTTCTTTCCTTACTTGCATGTTATATATTATTTATTATTTGCATGAGTTGAAATCACGTTAAGTATTCAAAGCAAAAGAATTTTAAAACGGTAAAAACTATTCAACCCCCTTCTAGTTTTCCACAATTGGCATCTAGAGCTACGTTACTAAAGATTTTTAAAATATATTGTATTTTAAAACTTGGAACGATCCATGGATTTTGAAAATTTCAAAGAAGGGCAATCTATGCAAAGACCACCACTATTTGAACCAAATAGTTTTATATATTGGAAAAACCGCTTTGAAACTTATGTGAAGTCAAAAGACATAGATCTATGGTATATTATTATAGAGGGTGATCATAAAGCTATAATAAAAGATATATCAAGTGGTCGGGATGAGGATACTTCACTTGCTCGTCACAGTGATGAGCAAAAGAAGTTGACTGCCGAAAATAATGAGGCTAAAATGATGCTTTACAATGCTTTACCTAGGAAAGAATATGAAAGAGTCTTTATGTGTAAAACCACTAAAGAAATTTGGCAATCTTTAATTATCACTCATCAAGGGAACTCACAAGTCAAGGATAACAAAATTGATAATCTTGTTCAACAATATGAACAATTTGTTATCCCTGAAGATGAGACCATTGATAGTGCATTTGCTAGGTTTAATACTATCATTACTTCTCTTAAAGCACTTGATGAATATTTTTTTAGTAAGAACTTTGTCAGAAAATTCCTTAGAGCACTCCATCCGAAGTGGAGAGCAAAGGTGACGACCATTGAAGAATCCAAGAATCTTTCAAGCATGTCACTTGACGAGCTAAACGGAAATTTCAAAGTTCATGAGATGGTAATGGAAAAAGATTTGGAAATAGTTAAGGGAAAAAAGGAAAAGTCAAATCCATTGCCTTAAAGGCCAGAGTAGATTCAAGTGATGATGAAGTGTCTAGTTCGGGTAGCAAAGATGAAGAATATGCCATGGCCGTAAGAGATTTTAAGAAGTTCTTTAAAAGACGAGGAAAGTTCGTAAGACAACCTCGTGAAGAAAAGAAATCCTTCCGGAAAGACCGTGATGACAAGAAAGGAAAAGGAGAAAGAAAGTGTTTTAGATGCGGAGATACAAGTCATCTAATAGGAGAGTGTCCTAAGCCACCCAAGAACAAAACTCAAAGAGCTTTTGTAAGTGGGGCTTGGAGTGACAGTGAAGATGATGACGAAGAGCCTAAGAATGATGAAGTTGCTCTCATGGCTCATGACTCAAACGAGGTACATTCTGACTAGTCTTATTCTTCTATTGATGATGACACCTTGCAAAAGGAATATAACAATCTCTGTGAACTTAGCCTAAAAATCATAAACAAAAATAAGTTCTTGAAAACCAAAAAGGAATTTCTAGAAAACGAAGTTTATGAGTTAAAAGAAAACGTTAAACGATTAGAAAAAGGTAAAGCTATTGACGAGGTATGTATTATAGGTGATGTATGACATATATAACATATTAAATAAATTCACGCAGCGGATAAACATCACCATAACAGGATCCATAGTGCCATATGATCAATCAAATAAATAAACACATAATTTATACCTTTGTAGCGTGATCCGGGAGTCACCAACAAAAGCCCTATGTCGAACACAATATGAAACCCAAGTGATCAAAATAGATCACCTCTATGTGTATCCACACTACACTTCCTTGAATACCAATTGATGCTAGTCCTTAACCCGTAACCTATCTAGACTCCTTTGATTTTACAAGAATCAAAGAATGGAAGATTGAAAAGAAAAACCCTTGTTTTTCCTTGTGGTTTGCCGTGTGATTAAAGGAGAGAAGAGAGGAGAATTAGTTGTTGATTGATATTCTAATTATCACATAATAATAAGATAATTAAGGCTTACCAATTTACCAAAACTAAATCAAGCTTATCTCTTGAAACCTCCTCATGGGCCGGCCATACTAATGGACCAAATGGGCTTCCCATTTGTTTTTCTAGTCCAATGCAATAAGTCCATTACTTATTCATTAGAAGCCCAATAGCGGTTCCTGGTTACTTACGGTTATTTATATATCGTAAATACTATAAACACGATATATAAAATGGCACCTCAGTGTATATGTGTGTGACCCCATAAGCTCACATATGTCTAGCCATATAATTAGTTATTATGAAGAGAGCATACTCCAACAGCTCCCACTTGCGTCGTCATAATAATCAAGTAATTATACAAGCAATGGTTAGCGTCTAGCAACACGCCAATGCCCCTAGAAATATGTGAGGGTAGTTTCTTAAACGTCTCATTTCAGATGGTTTACATGTCATCTATCCTTTTATTTCAGATACCGTGTTGAACATTAGACATGGATCAAATGTCATTCTAATTGTTCAACTATTATGTTTCTCGATATACATATTGAACAAGATTACCAAGTGAATTAAGATTCATCTTAATCTCATTTGGGTACGGCCATACAAACATCTGATCAATTCATCGAGGGGCCCAATAGTATCTTACTCCATTACATGTGGAGGAACAAATCCTATTTTGACTGCACGTGTCATTCACATGCTTCATATCACTCCTGATAATGGCTTTTATAACTACCTTATTCAGGACAACGTTTAACCATATCAAAGAATGAAATTCCACATATGCAAGACCTGCTTGCATCTCAAGTCTAAGGATAAGAGACATAACCTCTAGCGAGTATCACTATTGACGACGATCCATGTAGTGAAGACTCGTAGGTTGGGTCAATCCAATGTTCATCACAATGAACAACATGTGAGTGTGGCAAATGAATCACCAACACGCTCACATTTGTCTTAATTTGATGATACTCCCGTATCGTCAACCGACAATGGATAATTTTAGAATAAATAATTATTCATGGATTAAACATGCAAATATAGAACACAGTAGTATAAATGAAGACGATCATACCAGGTATATCAATTCATTATATAATACGACTGCTTACAGTTCCATTATCCAAATACTAAAAACAGATATGCATAAGACTACTTCATAGGTCGGAATCTGATGTTCCCACCATGATCGAATCATGTTGCACAAGACAACAAGTAGTCATCCGAGTAAACTTTGAGAATACTTGTTTCAAAACTCATGAAAGGTTTGAATGATGATTGTCCTTTGTATGTGAGCATTCAAGTACAAGACGAGTGTTGCAACAATACATTCCATAGGGTGTTTGAAGCCAGCAAAACACCTACATTAGACAGTCATCTGTACAGTTTCTCAAACTATAAAGTATTCTTATTCTTTTAATGTATAACGCACTAGTGCTCTCAGTCGAGCAAATCTAGTCAGCAATGTCATCATTCATGATGGCATCCTACCATGACTAGGGTTGAGTATCATCTCAGTTAAATAAGCATCAGCGTATGCAAATAAAACAGAGTTCCTCATATATCCGTAAACTTTTGAACTTATCTTTTGGTCCTTTTATAGGTCCAATATAATGTTCGTTTAACAATTATCTAACGACTTTCACTTAGATATTGGTTGTTATCAACTCATCTTGCATTCATGCAAATGATAAATATATAGTCCAATACTTAATATGACTTACATGATGAATCCTTCAGTCAAACTTAAGATTTCCAATCATGTGTTCAATCTCATCAAGTGAGACTGATCATTGAGACTCCCCCAATAACGTGTCATATTGTGTTTAGACTTAATAACCGCTTATGTTTATTCTAATAAACATATTTTAACAAGGTTGTATGTTTTATTTTATAAATCCCTCAAGAGAAACTTCATTCCAAGCTAAGGATTAAGTCTAGCTTAGATGGAATATTGTTTCTAGTATGTTAACGACATATGAGATTTAAGAAAATAAATACAGTGCTCCAACTTGCTCTTAGTGTACTTAGGAGTAATCTTATTAATCAAAATCAAATTAATGATTTTATAATTAACTCAAGATCTTTGCTCCTAGATGCATAATCTAATCCACACATGGATTATTTTATCTTGTATACATAATAAAGATTTATATGGATTCATAAACCCTTTTGATTACTCATCGTCCTCGCAAAGGTAATCAACAAGAAAAGTGTTTTGATATCCTATTGTCATATTTCATTTATATGAAAACAGGTATGACAATTAATCATCTTTATACATTTAATGTTTCTAGGTAGAAAGATTTAGTCATAGTCAATTTCTTGAGTACGAGTAAACTCCTTTTACTAGTCGTGCATTAAATGTATGTATAAGTTTTCCCTTTTGAGTCTTCTTATCAAGAAGCTCATTCTTAACCTCACAGTCTAACTGATTGGTAAGAGATCAATCAAGCTCTATGAGTGATTGTCTTTCAAGGTCTGCATCTTTAACATTCATAGTTTTGAGCTACTCATCAGATACAATATCTGATAATGCATCTCAGTAGTTAGCAGGTTCACCATGATCCTCTAACTTATGTCCCTCAGCATTGATATAAAAACTATATCATTCAGGTGTAAGAGGTATCCTTGCGGATTTATGAATGAGAGATATCAATCTATGGTTTCACATATGCATGTTCAACCATAGTATGACATTAGCAAGTGTACTCAAAAGGTTGTGTATTTAGTTCTTGAATAACTTCAAGGTCTAAAGGTACTCCCACTTGCTTTTGTATGTAGAGACTAATCTCTAGATACTCAGCATCTTGAGTAACAATAAATTGTTTTTAAGTGGGACATCCAAAATACACCGTTAGTTCTTGACTCTAGTTTGTTAATTACTTACTCTTAAGTAGTTAACAAATTCAGAACATCAATTAAGACATAATGAGATTCATCCCATGCCATAATACAATGGTGTCTTAAATTCCTTCTGGGTTGGAATCATATTGAGTGTACACATGGCACACCCAATTTCTAACCTTGATAGCTTTGGAGGTAAAACAGTTTAAGTCATCAAAGATCAAACAATATCAATAGTGTTTGGTTTTCCATGATGGACATACCATAAAGTTGTGGTATTCCATGAGGACTGATGTTGTGAGACTATCACACAACTCATTAGATGAACTTATACTTTTGGCTTACATATCTGCCAACCAAGTCAAACCAGATGACATCAATAGTAATTTTAGCCTATTGCATACTTTACTTCATGTGTATGTTTTGACTAGAAAACATAAACATTTAATATTATACGTTGTAAGTGTACATGTCTTAACAAGAAGACATAACAAATCAACGTCTTACTTTACGTTATAAGTCTTTCAACAATTAACGGAAATAATGTTTGTGTCTTTACAAGGGACCTAAACATATTCAACTAAAGTAATTACGAGCGCCGACACTTGGCCTCAATAGTAATTTCAAGTTAATTTCATACTTCATGATTATGACTTTACAAGAAGACATAATCATATTTACTAAACAATTCAGTGAATATGTTGAAGTAGTTTTTCATGTTATCTTGATATTTGTTCCAATTAGGGCAACCTACATTTTATGTGTAGAAGTCCTAGTAGAATTTTGGTTTCTTACCTTTCAGTCAAGAAAAGCTATTAGTCATATTGTTATATGTTGTACCTTGCACACAATTAAGATTTCTCCCACTTGTGCATGGCACAACATCACGAGAGCAATATGACAATGTCTAAGATAACATATGATTTTTAGTCAAAATCAAAATATAGATATGTAGAACTTTATCGTTTTAATAATGAATCATGCATAACAATTTTATAGATAACATTTCAGGAAGCAACATCAGGAACGCGACAAGTTATCTAATAAAGTTTATGCAATGGTTCTTATATAAACTATGATGCTTAACATGTGGAAAGTAATGTATTATTTCAAGACAATCCGGAAATAAGATGGGCAAGTTGTAAGGTATTAAAGCTTACAACTCCCACTGGATTAGACAACATTACATGTGTTTCGTCACCAGTAATATAATCACGTAGCTCCCATTGGATTAGACAACATTTAATGTGTTACGTCACCAGTGGAGAGTGAGTAGCGATTGGATACTTTCCATCTTTCTTTGAATATCTACACATTATTGCTAATGTGAGTCACTTTGACTAGTAAACATGTACTTGGGTATTCAAGAAAGTGCATCAAGTTCTAACATATAGATGATGGGCTAGCCATCATTGCTATTTTAACTTGAAAATAGGCATGCATTTCCTCCATAATTGGTCTACTTTACCACAAGGGTATGTAGGACCTTAGTAGGCATATTGGGTTAAGGCAAACTGCTAGGTAATCATGCTAGTAATTGCCTTTACCACATTGCGGTTTATTGATACTTCCGTCTTCTAATTATTTAAACTCATTTTAGTTTGGTAGCTAGTACGAAATAGGTTGACCAAGCAAGAACATGCAAATATCGCCAAAGGTCTGACCAATGAGCAAAATTCGCCATGGGTTGAAATGGCCCTAAGGTCTGACCAAAGAGGTCAAGTCAAGTGCACGTGTTCTTGGTTGTCCAAATATCTTATATTTCTTCAATGTTTCAAAACCGAAACTAGGGTTATAAAACAATCTTGAAAGAATAAGATGTGTAACCATACTTAACCATTTTGACTTTTACAAGACATCACGATTCTCTAGAGTAGGTATTCTTTGAGTTTTATTAGAATTGGGAAAATTCAAATATTCCTATTATGGCTTTTCCTCATAAAGAAAAAGGATAGGAACAAGTCTCTTTCTTACAAGGAAAGAGCGACTCAGTTCGTACTTTTAACAAGAAAAGAACAAACTTTCGTTTACGGTTGTGTTGCATTAATTCATTAATTGATTTTACAAAGTTCATTTTTTAGTATTTTCGATAATTATCCTTTTATAAATTAACTACCCCATGTTTATAATATAAAACAATTAATTTACGAAAAGGCTAAGATCCACATTGTGCTTCTACTATCACATCAGTTGATCTGCTAGCAATAGTAGATTCAATTGGTAGGCGACGATCACCAATTGTATTACATGTACAACTCTTAGATCCTTATGGGACTCATGGCATCTAGTGTCAAACAACTAGTGTCATGTAGGCATGTTTAGTCCCATCTTTGCCTCGGGTCAAGGTCTAACCGCTTAACTCGATTAAGTCATCCAATTTGAAAACGTGTGATAATATATCTAGGTCTCACGCATAGAGAATAGTCACCTTGGGTTACAATTCAACCTAGGTCCCACGCATAGGCAAAAAGTAATTGCAAGTGTTCTCAAAATTGGACGGCACGACTTAAATTTTGACGGGTAAAATATTTTGATGTGGATCAAAAACGTGTACGAAAGAAGCATGCATTCATTCTTCGTAGCACAAGTTAAAAACGTTTCTTAACTTAAGTCTAATCATTGTTTTAATTTATGTGTGTCAAGTTGTCCATTTTCAAGACTAATATAAATCCTAAGTGGATTATTAAGTTTGGACAATACAATAAATAAATAAATAAATAAACAAACAATCTCAACCGGTTTAAGTGTTGTTTATTTAGAAAACAATGATTTTTAAGTTTCAAATCATATTTAAACTTAGTTAAACTAAATCATAAGACTTAGTTCAAAATGGTTTATGTTTTGTTTTAAGTTTTATGAAAACAATTTTCGTTTTTCATGTAGTCACAACCATACAAAAAACAACCAAACAAACATACAACCACAATATGCAAAGCCTCAACCGATGAAAATCCTATGCTTGGTCTCGTGAGCCATCACGAGAACCAAGAGTCAACTAGGGACACAAACCACAACCACACGGAGGGCTCCCACTTGCTCCAAGACAATCATGAGCAAGTAAAAAGCCCATAATGCACATGAACTTCAGTTTCTGTCAGCCCAGTTTTTCTGTTTTGCAAGGCCCAAATGCCTAGGAAGATCACATCCTCATGATTCAGCCCAGTTGACAAAGTTGTAGCCCTATGTCTTGTGGACCTGCACCAAAAATTTTATAAAAAAATACCTTACCAATCAGCAGGTAATCACGTTTTCCCAACAGGTGTCCAGCAGCAACTTTCAGTCAACAACTCTTCAATCTTTCGCCATTTGCTTCCAAGCTCTTGTTTACAATACATATAAAGTAAAATACAACTAATCTACTTTGTATCTACTGTAAAATGCCCAAACATTGGCAAAACCAAAATTGAAATACATTACAAAAGTGCCGAAACAATGGCAAAACCCCAAAACAAAAAATGCAACCAACAATCACAATCACAACGCACAAGTGGTCTAGGTTTTCATCGGCTTTGCATATGAACACATAATAATACATTAAAACAAGGATTATTACATGGTGTTGGCTAACTCCATGGACAAACATGCATGTATTTGCCATGGATAACAAAATAAATAACAAGAATTAAATTGTTAGCCAACGAATCGAAGAAATAATTAACAAGAATTAAAACCCCGAATGGTACGCGTGACAAATGGCCAAAGACTCAAACCCCACTGATGTTAGGACCTTCTTAACACCATTTTACCACAGAAAAATAAGCCTCATGGGCTGATTTGAAATCGGGTTAAAAATCTTCCAAAAAACGCGTTTTTAGGCCATTTTACGGGTACCGATCAAGTAGACAATTGATGTATGCATAACAAATGGCTATAGGATCAAAAAGTCCAGATCTTAAGACCTCATTTAGGTCGACATATACTGAATATATAAGCCCTAGGGGCTGTTTTAAAATCACACTTTTAAATCCCTTAAAAAACAACGTTTTTTAGCCATTTTTTACGCATACTAGATGATCATATGACAACATATGATGGCTCGTGATACCACTATAGGTGATGTATGACATATATAACATATTAAATAAATTCACGCAGCGGATAAAACATCACCATAACAGGATCCATAGTGCCATATGATCAATCAAATAAATAAACACATAATTTATACCTTTGTAGCGTGATCCGGGAGTCACCAACAAAAGCCCTATGTCGAACACAATATGAAACCCAAGTGATCAAAATAGATCACCTCTATGTGTATCCACACTACACTTCCTTGAATACCAATTGATGCTAGTCCTTAACCCGTAACCTATCTAGACTCCTTTGATTTTACAAGAATCAAAGAATGGAAGATTGAAAAGAAAAACCCTTGTTTTTCCTTGTGGTTTGCCGTGTGATTAAAGGAGAGAAGAGAGGAGAATTAGTTGTTGATTGATATTCTAATTATCACATAATAATAAGATAATTAAGGCTTACCAATTTACCAAAACTAAATCAAGCTTATCTCTTGAAACCTCCTCATGGGCCGGCCATACTAATGGACCAAATGGGCTTCCCATTTGTTTTTCTAGTCCAATGCAATAAGTCCATTACTTATTCATTAGAAGCCCAATAGCGGTTCCTGGTTACTTACGGTTATTTATATATCGTAAATACTATAAACACGATATATAAAATGGCACCTCAGTGTATATGTGTGTGACCCCATAAGCTCACATATGTCTAGCCATATAATTAGTTATTATGAAGAGAGCATACTCCAACGAGGTATGTATATCATGTCAAGAGATTAGACTTGAATTAGAAAAACCTAAAATCACACAGGACTCTCTTATCAAGCAAAACTCTAAATTTAAAATATTTGATAAGAATATTAGTTGTGTAGATGAAATAATGAAAGTCCAAAAATTACCACATGATAAAACTAGACTAGGCTTTATGAAGTTAGGAGATATAAGTAGTATAAAGAAACAAGCCGTAAAAGTACAAGAAACTGTTCCAACAGTTTCAATAACCTACGAATCAGACGGAACCAAATCCTTGGTTCCGCCAGTAGTGGAGAAGGGATCCGTGGGAACTGTTGCTGAACAGAAAGCTTGCATATCGGCTCGTAAATAGTTCGTTAAAGTCACAAGGAAACCTAGTACTAGCTCAACTGTTAATAAACAAAAACCAGCTGTTACTATAGGAGTAGGACAAGCTAGAAATGAATTTAAAGCTAAAACTACTTAACAAAGACCTAGGACGATTATTCCCAAACGCCCCTTTCCAAAAAGCAACTACAACACACAACCTCATTATCAAAATAGTTGGAACCCAAACTTTCCTAGGAACTATCAAAGTCCCAACTACATGCCATGGAACCCATATCTACCATTCCCATACATGAATCAAGTTAATGGGATGTTTAACCCAAAAGGACCCATGAGATATTGGGGACCAAATGCTTGAGTTTTTCTATAACTTAGGTATGCTTGAAAGTCGGTTTGGAAGTAGACGAGTGGATAAAAGATAGCGGGTGTTCAAGGCACATGACAGGAAACAAGAGCCTTTTCTCAACCTACCAAGAATATGACGGAGGTAATGTTACTTTTGGTAGCAAGCTAAAAAGCAAAATTGTCAGAAAAGGTACTATCACTCATGACTCTCTCTCTATTGATGATGTTGCTCATGTTGATAACCTAGGATTTAACTTACTTAGTATTAGCCAACTATGCCATAAAAAGTATGACGTCCTGTTTAGTGAAAACGGAAGTAAAATACTAAAAGACGGTATAACCATAGGTAAAAGTGTTTTGAAAAATAACGTATACGTTATGAAAATAGATAAAACATCTAAAGACAAACTTTGTCCCACCTCTCTAGACGACAACTCAACTCTTTGGCATAGATGCTTAGGCCATGCCAATATGAGATTCATCCAATCTCTATCATCTAAGGAACTCGTTAGGAACCTACCAAAGTTGAAATATGACCAACACTTTTGCGATGCTTGCAAAATTAGGAAACAAGTTCATAATAGCCATAAGGCTAAAAACATGGTATCAACATCTAGGTGTCTATAACTTTTGCATATGGATTTATTTGGTCCATCCGCTATACAAGGTTATGGAGGCAACTTCTACACTTTGGTCATAGTAGATGATTATTCAAGATATACTTGGACTAAATTTTTGAAAAGTAAAAATGAAGCTTTTGATAAATTTGAAATTCTTCGTAAGAAAATTCAAAATCAACTAGGAAGTAGCATTGTGTCAATTAGAACAGACCATGGTCGTGAATTTGATGAAACTCAATTTGGAGCTTTTTTTATGCTAATGGCATAACACATAACTTTTCAGCTCCACGTACTCCTCAGTCAAACGGTGTAGTAGAACGTAAAAACCGAACTCTCCAAGAAATGAGTAGAACAATGCTAAATGAACAATACATACCACAAAAATTTTGGTGTAACGCCGTTGACACATCCACCTATATCTTATATAGAGTTTTAATATGACCATTTTTGAATAAAACTCCATATGAACTATATAGAGGCAAAAAGCCTACGTTAGGATACTTTAGAGTTTTTGGAAGCAAGTGCTTCATTCTAAACACTAAGGATTATCTCACCAAATTTGACCCAAAGTCTTATGAAGGTGTGTTCCTTGGATATTCGCAAAATAGTAAAGCCTATATCATTTTGAACAAAGAAACCTTAAGAGTCGAGGAATCGTTGAACGTAACATTTGACGAAAGTCCACCTCCCTCTAAGACATCACCTTTGGTAGATGATGACTTAGTTGAAAGTCAAATGGTTGAAAACCAAGAAAATTTAGATAATGACAAGGAAGATGTACCTTTAAATAGAGAAATTGTAAATGTCAAAGAATCTAAAAGTTATCCATTAGATAATGTCATAGGAGAAATCAATGAAAGAACCTTAAGATCAAAAGCCAAAACCAAAGTAACTTCTTTGTTTTGTGTCAACCATTGAACCCAAAAATATAAATGAGGCAATAAAAGATGAATCTTGGGTCATAGCAATGCAAGAAGAATTAAACCAATTTGTTAGAAATGATGTTTGGACATTAGTTCCTCAACCAAAATGTCAAACCATAATTGGAACAAAATGGGTCTTTAGAAATAAAATGGATGAAAATGGTGTAGTGTCTAGAAACAAAGCTAGGCTAGTAGCTCAAGGCTATAATCAACAAGAAGGTATTGACTACGACGAAACCTTTGCTCCAGTTGCTAGGCTCGAGTCAATTAGAATATTACTTGCATATGCATGTGCACATGAATTTAAACTTTTTCAAATGGATGTCAAAAGTGCATTTCTTAATGGTTTCATAAATGAGGAAGTGTATATTGCACAACCTCCCGGCTTTGCCGACTTTGAAAAACCAAATCATGTCTACAAACTTAAAAATAGATTTATACGGACTTAAGCAAGCACCAAAAGCATGGTATGATCGACTTAAGACATTCCTAGTTGAACATAAGTATACCATGGGACTAGTAGACAACACTCTTTTCACTAAGAAAAAGGGATCACATATTATCATAGTTCAAATATATGTGGATAACATCATATTCGGATCAACTTGTCAAGAGTTATGCGACGATTTCTCGAAAATCATGCATGATGAGTTTGAAATGAGTATGATGGGAGAACTAAACTTTTTCTTAGGCTTCCAAATTAAACAATTAGAAGATGGGATATTCTTTAACCAATCTAAATACATAAAAAGATATGCATAGGAAATTTGGTCTTAAAGACTCTAAACCTATGAAAACACCTATGTCCTCGGAAACTAAACTCACCAAGGATGAAGAAGGTGAATCAGTAGTAACACTAAATATAGAGGAATGATTGGTAGTCTACTCTATCTCACGGCTAGCAGACCCGACATTATGTTTAGTGTTTGTCTATGTGCTCGCTTTCAAGAAGATCCTAAAACATCCCATCTTGAAGCTGTAAAACGAATATTTGGATACATTAAAGGTACTACACACTTAGGATTATGGTATCCCAAAGGAACGGGTGTTGATACCATAGTGTCTGCCGACTCAGACCATGCCGGTGACTATGTCGATAGAAAAAGTACAAGTGGTATTTGTACTTTTTTTGGGCATTGTCTTACCTCATGGTTTGCAAAGAAACAAACGGCTCTAGCAATATCAACAACCGAAGCCGAGTACGTGTCAGCAGGTAAGGCATGTCAACAAGCTCTCTGTATGAAACAAGCTCTCGTCGACTACGGAATTCAACTCAACGACGTTCCTATTCTTTGCGACAACAAAGGAGCTATCGATCTTAGTAAGAATCCAGTTCAACATGCTCGAACCAAACACATAAAAATCCGTCACCACTTTCTTCGAGACAATGTTCAAAAAGGAAACATCTCAATCGAGAAAGTATCCTCAGAAGACAACATTGCCGATATCCTAACGAAACCTCTTAAGAGAGAACCATTTAACCTTCTTAGACTTGGTTTAGGATTAATGGAACCAAATGTGTAGTTAAAACCTTAGCTTAACCAAACGCGACAAAAAAAAACCAGAAACCAAAACAGTCCCACGGAACCCTTCGACAACAAGGACGGAACCAAATATTTGGTTCCGCCCCATCCGTGGGTTCCTGGGTTGGTTTTTAAATATATTAAACAAACACTCCTTTTCTCATTCCCACAACACACAAGTATCTCAAACTCGCCCCCTAGCACACGATTATCAGAATTTAGGCATTCCACTTCAAAAAATTTGGGCTCTAATCCACACTGTAAGTTTCCTAACTATATTTACACTCCTGATCTGAGTCTAGGATTTCTATTTCTTGCACAAAACCTAAACTTGGGGATTAAGCATCTTTTTGATAAATCATGAAGTACATTTGCTAAATTGCATAACTAATCATGTTTCCCTTAGTTAGGAATTGCATATTGTAAGACATTATCATAATTCACTAAAAACCCCATGTCAAATTTTTTGTAAAAAGCTTCTCACTATTAGGAAAAATGATTTTTCACATTGTTCATACAAATAAAAACGTTATGTTTAAAACATCATTTGCATAATGTCTCTTGAATGCTAAAGGAAATACATAACTAATATGTATTTTCGGGTACATTCAATCGAAGCTACATTGAATTAGGAGCGTTTGGGTTATCTCTCGTTTTGTTATAAAATTTGCTAAATGAAAATTTTATTCATTAAAAGGAGTCGAGATAACCGCACCTCCACATTGTCCCCATATAGGCACACACTAGAACATCATATCTAAACTCTCGTTAGTTTTAACTAAACTATGTAATTTTTGTATCTAGGATCAGTCATGCCTCCCGCAACCTTCTACGACCAAAAGGATACCCTAAACTACCTTCCAAAACACCATAAAACTAAGGGACTTACACCAGCATACGTGAAAATCTTTAAGGCCTTAGAGAAACGATATGTCCACGAGGGTAGAACCATAGACCCTTCCTTTCTAGAAGGAACCAATATTCGCCAAGAACTAACGACCACTCACTTTGATGGCCTCTTGGACATTAACGAACCAATATGTCCTAGATTTGTATTAGAGTTTTATGCTAATGTCATCCTCAACACAAATGACTATGGTCTCATCTCTATCCAATTCAAAGTCAATCAAATTGACTTCAACATTCCCCTTAACCAATTTGCGGAAGTCCTTGGAATTCCATGTGAAGGTACTTGCCTTTACTCGGATAAATGGTCTTTGTCAATTCTTGATTCTATTGTTGATCGTATGCCTCCATACGACACTCCTTTGACCCCAAAAGAGATTATCCGAGACCATCTCTTTCTTCCTAGAACTTCCAACACTAGAACCACCCGACAAGGAAATGAATTCAACCGAGACCCGTTTGGCATAGAGCTAAATGAACTTAGGCCACAATTCAAAAAGTAGGAAGAAATTCTTAGAGCCAATGTGTTATGCACCATAAGGAATCGAGACCATATCAATGCTTACCTATGCTACATGCTTTATTGTTTGTCAACTCATCAACCTTTCAACCTTGCGTACTATGTCGCCAAAAGGATGGCAGACATACCAATGTTAGGAACCACTGCTCTCCCATACGGGATGCTTCTCACCCGTCTTTATAGAGCCTTTGCACCTATCCCTCCAAATGCTAGAGGTTTTTTCCCCGACTACTCCTTTGTTGACCACATTTTTATACCCTTGAGTGATAAGAGAATAGCTAAAGCATAAGGAAAACGTCCTCATCCACCCACTTCCTCATCATCATCATCTATGAGCGAGGATGATGGACTCCCAAATTCTAGGCTTCCACCTCTAGAATATATGCAACAACTTCCAAGAATTGAACAACAAACGGAAGAGTTTAGGCAAACGAGAGGGATGTTCAAATGCATCGGGTGATTCCTAACGAAGATAAACAAGAAACTAGATAGGAAATGAGAGGTTCATGAGTGTTTGGTACAATTGTTTTTAACAATGATGTGATGTGTTTTTATGATCGTAGGATGAGAACTTATCGCTAAACAATTATGTGAACTAAGGTTGTCATGCAGGGAGATAACATTGTGATGTTATCAATTTTCCATTTCTAAGCCACTATTTGGCACAACTCATATTATTAGTAATATCATTAGCCCCAGTTTGATCTATATGCTTACATGTGTTAATACATGTTTTTTTTTTGTTATTGTTCAATCACAACTAATTAATTACACATGTTTTAGAAAAATTTACGGGATTTGAACGGGATTCGGGTCTTCAAAAAACCCCCCTGTTTACTTTTTTTGCTCGACGGATTGGATGGAACCAAAAATTTGGTTCCGTCCGTCCAAATTTTTGGTGCCGCCAAAAATTGCTTGATGGATTAGGCGGAACCAAATTCTTGGTTCTCTGTGTTATCGTTTGGTTCCGCCATTTAACAGCTAGTTTTTTTAATTTTTCGTTTAATCCAGCACTCTAGTTCACTCATTCTTGTTATCAGGATACTTTTACTGATAATACATCATATTAGGATCATCTTAGATCACTTAGACCAATAGGAAAAACATTTCCCACCAAAACTTGAAATTTCAAATTTTCACTCAAGTTACCTTTCTCCACCAAGCAAGGATCCCTCAAAATGGTTCCTTGCCATCCATGGATCAATCACATCATAAGATTTCCCACTCACCACTATGCATTAATTGCATATCTTCTTCATTTCACTCAACTCAATCTCATTGGATTGACTTTGATGATTAGACAAGCTTCTCTTCCACTTCCAAATCATTAGAAACCACCATTTTTTATGGTTTAACATCAAATCCAAACACACTCTTCCATAAATCTTGGAGTCTATAAATTAGAAGCTTTAGGATGATCATTTCTCACACCTTCACCATCACTTCTAGTAAAATTTCTGCATATCTCAACCATTTTCCCCACAATGACAAAGTCAAACAACTCCTCATCATCATCAAGACCTCATAGAAGAACTGCTAGGATGAGTGTCAGACCATGTTGCTTTGTAAATCTCAACTCCTCATCCTCAGACTCATCACCACTAAACATCTCATCTCCAATCGATAATGAGAACTTCCTCACCTTGTCAACTTCAACACCTCCACATATCATCATCACCACTCTACCACCAACAAAAACACCAATGGCCACCACACCACCTCCCGCACCATTTCAATTACCCAAATCACCATCACCTCCTAGATTTCCAAAACTCCAACCTCTAGAGTTGTTTGCCACACCACCAACCTCTCCACACCCCTACTTAGAAACCTTGGAAGACCTACCTCCAAGATCCACCAATCCACCACCAATGCCATTTGAGGTTGAACCTTCACAACAAGAACCACTACTCTTCCACCCTATTTATAGGGACATCCATGGTCCTCTCTACCGTGATCAAGCTCCACCTCAACAACCTCAACCTCAACCTTTCTCACCAACCTCCACACTTCAAGTCATTGATGAGTCAATGTGGATTAACCATCTACAAACTCAAAGTCAAATAAATGAGCAACTTGACCACCTCTATGCCTTTTCAAACATGGTGGATTCTCACCTCAATGAAGCAATGGATCTACAATCCATATTGCTTGCATCCATCATGTCTCCACCACACCCCAACCAACAATCAACTCATGCTCCACCATCTCCACCACCACCACCATCAACAAACGGACCAACGCTACCACCCAACTTTCCTCGCCATGGTTGCCCCATGTGTGAGCGAACTGCTCATCTCACTCAACGAACCAACATTTTGGTTCATGAGCTACAAAATGAGATGAGGTTCATCTTGAACCATATCCTTGAACACCTCAACGCTTTTTCGCACCCACCTCAATAGATGCTCAAACTAGGAGCTTTTTATCTTAGGAATTTTTTTAGGATTTTTATGTTATGATTCTTTTTCTTTCTAAGTTATTTTCTATTTATTTCCTTTGTAGCATCTTCATTTGTGACTTTTGTCACAAATAGTTTTCAAATGAAAGATGTTTGTTGATGTTTGTGTGTTGATTGTGATCACTTATTGTGCATTATATGGTTGGTTTGAACTACTTATCAACTAACCTTTGTTTTGTAGCTCTCATTATTCATGCATCATTAAACTTGGTTGGCTTGAACTATTTACAACTAACCTTTGTTTTGTAGCATTCTTCATCCTTGCATCATATACTTTGGCAACCTAACTAGGGGGAGTATTGACCAAGGGGGAGCTAATCAAGCACTAACATTTGTTTTTGTAGCTTTGTTAAGTCATGCATCATATACTTGGCACTCCAACTAGGGGGAGTATTGTCCAAGGGGGAGCTAATAAAGCAATCAAAATCCATGCATCATCATACTTGGCACCCCAATTAGGGGGAGTATTGACCAAGGGCCTTGCACTACATTCCGCTATGCATTTCTTCTTTTTGTTTCGACAAAAAGGGGGAGATAATATTAAACTCATACATCGCACGTTTTATACAATTTAAAATGTCTAAATTGATTTTAAAAATTGCATAAAACTAGTTTAATTTATATATTTAAAAGTCTTGCACTCTATTTATCTCATTGCTTAAAAATAAACTTTATGTTTTGTCCTCAACAAAAAAGGGGAGATTGTTAATACAAATATCGTCTAAAAAACATAATTTATATTTTACGATATTTGCTATATTTTGTTAATGAAAATTATAAACTTTATTTTTAGCAAAGCATAAATATAGTTAAGTCTTTTACATATATAGTCACAAGCTTTTCATAAACTAATAACATCATCTACATGCTACATATATGATCACTAGTATATACATGTTACATTCATATACATTTACAAGTTACATATATTTACATTTTAATTCTAAATTTGAAAAATATACTATGACATCATGGCATGCATCACTTTGAAATCTTTAGGAGATTTTGATGATCATATGAAAATCTTGGATTGATCTTTACTCAATGAAAAGATATGGAAATATTTTGGTTAGATTTGGTGAAGATTTTTGAAGATTAAATGTCAGGTTCCCACGGAACCAAACTAATACACGGACGGATCCGTATTTTTGGATCCGTCTCATCCGTGGTTTGCCAAGGCAGTTGGCCTATAAATAGCAAGCCACACATTCATATTTTCTCATCACTCATAAGCATAAACAACATCATTCATTCTTTCGTTCATTTCTAACCCATTCATATTTCATATTTCATTGTTAGTGATCTTTCTTTATAGCAAGAAGATCAAAGCATCACAAGCTTCAACAAAGCATTGCAAGACTTGTTAGATTAGTCATAGTGTGAATTTGTTGTTTTTCACACATCATTGTTTGTACCAAAAAATCATATACCTCTGTAGTGATCGGTTAGTATTTTAGTCTTCAAAATACATAGAGTATCGGGAGTGGTTGTGCCCTTGTAAAAGAACTCGGTATTTAGCTTTGTACCGGAAAATGTGTAAGCGACGTTTGTAAAGGTTTTCTCCGCCGAGAAGGGAGCTTGTTTCTTAGTGAAGAAAAACTCTCGAGTTAGAGGCTCGAGGAGTGGAGTAGGGCAAGGAAGAGAGTCCTTGTAGACCGAACCACTATAAACAACCGTGTTGTGGTTTGATCGTTTCTTTCCTTACTTTCATGTTATATATTGTTTATTATTTGCATTAGTTGAAATCACGTTAAGTATTCAAAGCAAAAGAATCTTAAAACGGTAAAAACTATTCAACCCCCTTCTAGTTTTCCACATAGTCGATTCTAAAAAATAACTTAAGTCCTAAACCAAGTCACGTAGTAGTTAAGAATATTAAAATACCTGTTGCTAATAAAAATGAAGTCAAAAGTTTTTACAAACCTTTGTCAACCCTCGGGCTTGGCTTTGTAAAACCTGACAATAAATCAAAAACTCCTCCACCTAGAACAACAAATGTTCCTAAACCTCGATCAAGAACTACTCAACCGAGAAGTAACTTTGGAAGGCAAACTTTTCCAAGTAACTATCCCGTAACTTGGAGTAACCTTCAACAACGAAGTTATTTGCCATGGGAAATTTTTCCTCCGTTCCAACATCCAAATCAAATGCAACAAATGCATGGGATGTTTAGCACTAACAACTTTGGACCCATGAGATATTGGGGACCGAATGTTTGAGTTTTTGTCTTACTCAATAGATATGCTTGGGAATCGACTTGGAGCCCGACAAATGGGTCAAGGATAGTGGATGCACTAATCACATGACAGAAAATCAAAGTCTAGTCTCATCATACAAAGAATACAATGGAGGTAACGTCACATTTGGTAGTAAATTAAAAGGCAACATCATAGGAAAAGGTATGATCTCTAAAAAATCCCTCACTATTAGAAATGTTGAGCATGTAGATAACTTAGGATTTAACTTGCTTAGTATTAGTCAAATGGTTGATAATAAGTGTAGAGTAGTATTTTCTGAAGAGGGTAGTGAGATTACTAAGGATGGCAAGACCATAGGTAAAGGAGTTAGGAAGAATGGATTATTTGTAATGAAGATAGGAAATAAGCCTCAAGATAAAATTTGTCTAGCAACCATAGATGAGAATTCCACTCTATGGCATAGGATACTAGGTCACGCTAATATGCGTTTAATACAATCATTAGCGTCTAAGGATCTAGTTAGAAATTTACCTAAGCTTAAGTTTGATAAACACTTTTGTGACGCTTGTAAAGTTGGAAAACAAGCTCATTCTAGTCACAAAGCTAAGAACATGGTCTCGAACTCTAGATGCCTAGAACTCCTTCACATGGATCTATTCGGTCCATCCGCCGTACGGAGTTACAGAGGAAACTACTACACCTTAGTAATAGTAGATGACTATTCTAGGTATACTTGGACTAGATTTCTTAAGAATAAGACACAAGCTTTCAAGGAATTCGAAATCTTTCGTAAGAAGGTCCAAAATCAACTAGGTTGTACAATAGTCTCTATTAGGACGGATCATGGTCGGGAATTTAATAATGAAGTGCAATTTGGATTATATTGTGATGCTAATGGTATTACACACAATTAGCACTCTACAATCAAATGGTTTAGTTGAGCGGAAAAATCGTACTCTACAAGAGATGAGTAGAACAATGTTAAATGAACAATCCATTCAATAAAAGTTTTGGTGTAATGCCGTAGACACCTCAACTTATATACTTAATAGGATTTTGATTAGACCAATCTTAGGAAAAACACCATACTAAATCTTAAAAGGTAGAAAACCTACTCTAGATTATTTTAGAGTGTTTGGAAGCAAGTGCTTCATATTAAACACAAAAAATTACCTCACCAAGTTTGACCTAAAGTCTTACGAAGGTGTTTTCCTAGGTTACTCCCAAAATAGTAAAGCCTATGTTGTCCTAAATAAGGAAACAATGAAAGTCGAAGAATCACTTAGCATGACATTCGATGAAAGCCCTCCCCCAACTAAGACATCACCCTTGGTGGATGATGACTTAGATGAAGAAGAAGCCATTAAGGCTAATGGCAAGAAAACCTTAGAAAATGACATCGAGGATGAAATAGTCAAAGTTGACGAAATTGTTAACATTAAGGAATCCAAGAACCATCCAATAGAAAATGTCATAGGAAACCTAAACCAAAGTACCCTTAGGTTACAAGCACAAAACAAAAGTAATTTTTTTTATATCTATCGTAGAACCTAAGAATGTCGGTGAAGCGATAAAGGATGAAAGCTGAGTAGTTTCCATGCAAGAAGAGTTAAATCAATTCACTGCAAATCAAGTTGGGGATTTAGTACCTCCACCTAGGAATCAAACCATCATAGGAACTAAGTGGGTGTTTAGAAACAAACTCGACGAAAATTGCGTCGTATCTAGGAATAAGGTGAGGTTAGTAGCACAAGGCTACAACCAACAAGAAGGAATAGACTATGATGAAACTTATGCACCCGTAGCTAGATTATAGTCTATTAGGATACTCCTTGCCTATGCTTGCATTTTAGATTTTAATCTATATAAAATGGACGTGAAAAGTGCATTCCTAAATGGTTTTATCAACGAGGAGGTATATGTTGCTCAACCTCCAGGATTCGTTGATTTCGAAAAACCGAATCATGTTTATAAACTCAAGAAATCACTATATGGTCTCAAACAAGCTCCCAAAGCTTGGTACGATAGACTAAAGGCTTTCTTGCTTAAACATGAATATACCATGGGAATGGTTGACAATACGCTTTTCACGAAGAAACAAAATTCACATTTCATCATTGTTCAAATATATGTCGACGACCTTATATTCGGTTCAACTTGTCATGAACTATGCGATGATTTTGCGAAGATCATGCATGACGAGTTTGAGATGAGCATGATGGGTGAATTAAATTTCTTCCTTGGTCTACAAATAAAACAAATGGAATATGGCATCTTCTTTAATCAATCTAAATATATTAAAGAAATGCTTAAGAAATTTGGATTAGAAGAGTCTAAACCAATGAAAACGCACATGTCCTCGAAAATGAAACTCACGAAGGATGAAGAAGGTGAGTCCGAGGACAAGACTAAGTATATGGGCATGATAGGTAGTTTATTATACCTAACAATAAGTAGGCCCGATATTATGTTCAGTGTCTGCCTTTGTGCTCGCTTCCAAGGGGATCCCAAAACCTCTCACCTTGAAGCGGTTAAGCGTATCTTCCAATACATTAAAGACACTATGCACTTGGTATTATATTATCCCAAGGGGTCCGGTGTAGAAACTATTGTCTATGCCGACTCTGATCATGCGGGAGATTATGTGGATCAAAAAAGTACGAGTGACATTTGTACCTTCATGGGTTGTTGTCTAACTTCTTGGTTCTCCAAGAAACAAACGGCTCTTGCTATCTCCATGACTGAAGCCGAATACGTAAGCGCCGAAAAGGCATGTCAACAAGCACTATGGATGAAATAAGCTCTAATCGACTACGACATCCATCTTGACGACATCCCGATTATGTGCGACAACAAAGGAGCAATTAACTTGAGCAAAAACCTCGTGCAACAATCTCATACAAAACACATCGAAATACGTCATCACTTCCTTTGCGATAACGTTCAAAAAGGAAACATTTCTATCGAGAAAGTTCCTTCACAAGACAACATCGCCGGCATACTAACCAAACCTCTCAAATGAAAATCCTTCAACTATCAACGTCTAGGTCTAGGAATGATGGAACACATTCCGTGAATCTCATAATTTACGTGTGTTCAAAAACATCTTCGAATCTCGTCTTATGACTATCTAAATATTTTATTAGAAATATTAAAGTCATCCTTCAAATCCCACTAATGACTACTTAAATATTTCCTTGGAAATATTAAAGTTATCTCTTCTCGTCTAGTCGCGTTCATCTCGTAAAAAGAATTTATTAGGTATAAATTCTCTCATCGTGTCAAGAATTCTCACTAAACCAGCAAGATTTCTTCATCACAAATCAAAACGAGACAAAAATCTGTCTCAGCAGGTCACGACACCACTAAATTTAGTGGCACCGTGGTACCGTGGACCTGACATAGGCCGTTTTCCCTTTTATTTTCCCTCACTGTGCACATTCAAAACATACCCAATTTTCTGCACATGCTGTCAAACCAAACACCACAACCAAAATCCAATTCCACTTTTTCAAAATCAAAATCAAGACATTGAAATAGAAGATCATCAACCACTACAAGTTACTTAACATCAATTGTAAGTCAATTAACTTTAATTTTCTTTAATTTCGAATCTAGGGTTTGTTCATACACACAAATCCGAATTGGGGATTTTCAATTTTGATTGAATTTTTATGCAATTAGGACTAGGATTAGACAATGTATAACTATCATGATTCCCTAAACATAGGATTTGCATAAACCCACTTATAAATTATATTTTGGTCAGAATTTTACAATTAAAATTCGAATTAGATTAGTTATTTCTAGTGGAATCATGTTTAGGATACTTAAAATTGAATTAGAAATCATTAACATTCAAGCTTTTCAACTTTATAAATTTTGGCGACGAAACGGTGCATTTGCTAAACACCCCAATTCTCTCATTTTCGAAGAATTTCACGTAATTAGGATCATGAAATACTTTTCATGCATTGTTAATACAAACTAAAAACGTTTTCTCATGTATACATGATCTCATGAATATTGGCCGAATTACATAGCTAATATGTATTTTTTGACATATTCGATTGAGCAATAGCAAAGTAAGGAGTGTTTGGGTAATCTCATTATTTTTACTTTTGAGTCGAGATTACCGCACCTCCACATTGTTTGCATATAGGCACATACTAGGCACGTGTTCACTAACATTTGAACACCAAATAAACATATATACTTATATATCCATATTATTTTCTTATAGGTAACAATGCCTCGTAATGACTACCAAGATACTCGATCCTATATCCCTTTACTAACAGAAGATCCAAACATTCCCATCGAGCTTAAAGCTCATTATCAAAAAGTCCAATATCGATACATTCATGAGGGTCGTGTTGTTGATGCTTACTTTGCTCCATTGGATGGCATCAATGTATGCTTTCCAACCATCGACTTTGATTGTTTATACAAAATAAATGATCAAATTTTTCCTCGTTTCATCCTCGATTTCTATAGTCGTGTCCATACCTTCAATGATCTTGATGGAAATGTCTTTCTAGATTTTTGGTTTCAAAATGAACATATCATTTTCGCTATTCCCGAGTTTGGTGATATCCTTGGTGTCCCCTCTGTAGGTCAATGTGCCTAAACGGAAGATCATTCTCTAGAGTCTCTTGTCTGCAACCTAGAAAACGGAGGTCCTTATTTAACCGAAATCCCCGATCCACAAACAATCGAACAACATGTCCAAACCCGTCGAGTCAATAAAACCTATAAAAAACATGATGGTTCACTTGTCTATCTCGACCCAAACAAAATCTATCTCAAGGAAATCCTTCCCGATCTTAAAAATTGGGAACTTCTTCTTTGTGAGAATGTCTTGTCTCTTGCGGGCAACCGAGATCATGTTCCGGCAAGTCTTGCCCATATGCTCTATTGTCTTAGTACCGAAACACCTTACAATATTGCATACTACATGGTAAAAAGGATTACCAATATTAATGGTCGGTCCGATAAGCTCATGCTATACAGTATGTTGCTTACTCGTCTTTATCGTTGGGTCATGGCTAATTATCTATTCCTCCAAAGTGATGATTACTATTTTATCGATCCCATCATGAAACCTCTTGGTGAACCACAACGTCGCACAAAGCAACGTAGTGACAAAGGGTCAAAACGTGGTCATAAATCCACTTCCGATGCCACTTCCTCCTCCTTCTATCATGGATCTTCATCTCAACCCATGGATGATGATGATGTTGAAATGAATAAAGAAGGAACTTCCCGTGCTCGTACTCCCTCACCCGAGACATACTTTCATAACATTGATATGTCATCCTACACTCAAACGACCGACCCTACCTTCCAAAACACCAACTTAAACACTATGATGCAAAGGCAAAAAACGATGATGAATCGCCAAGTGTCAATGCACGAGCAAACGGTCGGGGGGTTCAAGTCAATTGGGAAGGAGATTAAAGGAATTGGCAAGGCATTTAAGAAGTTAGGAAAGTGAGATTAAGGGGAATGAACAATATTTAACTACTACTTAATTAGTATTAAAAGTTTAGTATTCTTAAACTAACGTTTATGGGGTATTGGCTACGGCCTTATGACACTAACAACCTAGTTTCACTATAACTTACGTTGACTAACTTGGCATAGTTAGTTTCGGGTGTTTCTTTCAATTTTACCACCCAACGGTTTATAATCAAGTATAATCCTTCGTTAAACTTAGCTTATTTGCATTATTTAATTTTTATTTTCCTACATGCATCTTTCTTGCATAATTTAAATGATCATGCAACTTGTCTTTTTTTTGCATGCTTGATTGTAGCCTAATTTAGCAAATCACATGTTTTTGTTTGGTTCTAGCTGTAGCTAAAGTTATGAAATTTATGTGATTATTTTTTAGTGGATTGAGGTACTAGGATTTGCTGCAAATAGTCCACCTAGAGCACCCCTTAGGCTGTCCAAAATCCTACAGGTGTGAAAAATTCATGCCCAGTGTTGGGAACACGTTTTGTAATATTTCAAGTATTGGTAATTTTAATGTAATAGGTTGCTCGTTATGGGCTTTAGCTTTAATTTTAATCCACACGACTTATTAGAAGCCCATGGGCCGTGTGGTTTAGTCCATTGCTTCTAGAAGAATCAAGGCAAATGTTGCCCTAACATTTGCCTATAAATACTAGGCTTATGTATTCATTATAGTCATTGGTTTTATTCATATTGGTGCCGAACTCTTGCTTATTTATCGAGTGAATAATATCATCCAATTCTCTTCATCTTATTCTCTATATCTCTCGTTCTCTTATTGTTATATGCATTAGTTATCTTGTGTTAAGCTAAATATAGGACCTAACAAGTGGTATCACTCGCTAGAAGATAGTTGGATGGTGTTTTGAGTAGATTCGTAGATTAAAGTTTATTTACGTTTGGTTTTGTGCTTTATACGACATAAAAATCTTATTTCTTTCACTTTTCTTCACACTTGTAAAGTGTAAAGATCCATATAGTGAGTAGAAATCAGATTTGAAGTCAAAAGTTTAGTTCTTGTTCGATTTTTATTAGTTTTACACTATATTTCATACGTTGTGTTTTGTCGGAATTCACCAAATTTTGGTTAAAACGTTAAAGCTTGCAACTTTCCTATTATTTAAGTGTTATTAAACGTTTTGAATTGAAAAAATCATGTTAAAACATCGTTCTCTAGTCGTAAAAGTGATTTGTTATATTTGGCATTCTGTCGGATTTGGTGAAAAGAGGGTTTATCGGATTTGCCTTTGAGGGTTTGTCGGAATTGCTAGCTAGGGTTTTTCAAAATTCATCAGAAAGGGTTTATCGGATTTGCAGACTTAAGGGTTTATTAGAATTGGTGTTCAGTAGATTCCTTGCTTGTATAAGCTTGTGAAAATACTTCGACTTTGAGGCAAATCTCCTATCTTGTATAAGGTAGTGAGAAAATTATCGGAATTACAATTTAGATACATTATCGAAATTGCCAGTTCTATCGCAATTCAAATAAGTTATCGGAATTGTCAATTTCTGTCGCAATTGCAAAGTCCATCGCAATTCCCAGGTTCATCGAAATTCACTAGTCTATCGGAATTCACCCAGTTTTTCAGAATTTAGATAAATCCATCGGAATTGTACAATTTCATCAGAATTCAGATTACTCATCGCAATTCAGAGGCCTCATCGGAATTCAGTGACCTCATCACAATTGGCAACTGTGAACAATGTTTCATCAAAATTGATTATGAACAGTAATTTGTCAGAATTGAACAAGAAAAACATCTAAATTAGCACTTAACCAAAACCAAATTTTATAACTCATAACACACATCTCAATTGTCTACAAGATCCACAAGAACACAAGAATGTCTCAACCACCAAACTACAACTATTTCTACAATCAACAACAGCAGTATCATCAACAACAACAATATCATCAACAACCACAATATCCTCAACAACAACTCTTCATGCAACAACATCAGTTTTTCCCTCAACAACAAGTCCCTCAACAACAACCAATTCAACAACTACCAATGCAGCCTTATCAACTTCCACCAAAACAACCTCACTGGTTTGACCAGATGTGTGAAGCAATTAGCAGTCAACAATCAAGACACGAGGCTGGATCCTTAGATACACCTCCTATGCTTACTCCAGGTAACTACGTGCAATGGTCAAGTCGATTTCAACGGTTCATTGAACTCAAGAAACCGCATGGAAAGTACTTGAAAAGGGTAATTATTGAAGGACCATATCCAGTACCTACCACAACGGTTCCTGGCGATCCTAATGCCATTCCTCCAAGAGAAGCAACTGCGACTCCTATTCCTGATGCTCAGCTTACTGCAGAACAAGTACTTTAGAAAGAAGCCAATGAACTAGCAATGTCTTACATCCTTCAAGGAATTCTCAATCCTATCTTCAGAAGTATTGATGCACAAAAGACTGCTAAGGACATGTGGGAACATGTTCATCTTCTCATGGAAGGAACTGAGTTGAACAAAGAAGATATGGAATCAAAACTCTATCTGGAATACACCATGTTTATGATTGAACCTGGAGAATCCTTAGAGTCTTATTACCATAGGTTTACCAACGTTATAAATGACTTGGACAGTCACAACATCGTTCTACCCAGGATTGCAGTGAATACAAAGTTCCTAAGTTGTCTTGGACCTGACTGGCAGAAGTATGTCACTTTTGTACGTCAAGCAAAGAATCTACACAACGCCTCATATGGGTTGTTGTATGATTACTTGAAGCATCACCAGTCAGAGGTTGATAAAGACAGAGCTGCTCGTGGAGGTTATTCACCGTCAACAACTCCAAACTCACTTGCTTTGATTGCCCAGTCTCATTTTGCTCCATAATCAAAGCAAGGTTTTGTCCAACCACAACATCATTATGCTTATCCCTTACAAACTTCATCAAGTCAACTTGTTCCATATGAAGCATTACCGCAACAAACTGATAATCAACTGGTTCCATATGACAACACCGATTCTATGCTTTACTCCAATGTCAACAGTGATGAAGACGATGCTTTCAATTCGTTGAACGAAGGATTTGCTTTGATTGCTAGAGCTTTTAGCAAGTTTTCCAACAAATCCAACAACCGACTTTGTACCTCATCCAACACTCATAATCATGCAGTTGTCCATGATGGAAGAGTTAAGATTCACAACAGAGCTTCTGGGAGATATGGTTCGGGTAATTATATGGGAAACTTAGGTGGGCAGAGGTTTAAATCAGTTGGAAGCAGTAGAAACAACACTGGTAATACACAAAGAAGGGCAGAGATTGTTGATACAGGGAATTCTGGGATTGCAAACACTATGGTGAAATGTTACAACTATGGAGGGAAAGGTCACTTGGCCAATGCATGCCCCAAGCCAAGGACAAGAGGCAGTGCATACCACAAGGAAGCTCTTCTTCTTGCTCTTAAAGATGAAGCCGGGGGCACACTAACAGAGAAGGAGCACAATTTCATGGCTAATGCTTACTCAGATGATGATATGGAATATCTAGAAGCCAATGCAGCCGTGATGTTGATGGCCAATATACAAGAGATGCATATGGGTGAAACAGGCCCTGTATATGATATAGATGGCTTATCTCAGGTACCTGACTCAACATGTCTCATTCATGAAATAATATCCCCCTCTGCATCTGTATCAGCTGAAGAGCATGTTGACTCATTCTTATCTCCTCAAATCGATGACCAAATAAACACCGTAGTTACATTTGATGAAGATCAAATTAACTCAGTTGTTTCATTTGATGATCCTCTTGATGATGCTAATAATGATCAAATTGAACAAGATGATCTTTTGCTTGGTCCAGATCCAGAGCTCATGACCTTGCTTTTGACCACCTAAACCTAGTTAGACACACAGAAATGCCAAATTGATAAGTGCAATAAAATAAATAGAAATTTAAAAGCAAAAGTTGCATTGTTGACTAAGGATCTTGAGTGCTACAAACTTCAACCTTCAAATTATGAAACAAAAGAAAAATGGGAAAAAAGTTTTGAAGTTGCATTCCAACAATCTTATGTGAAAGAACAAGAGTTAGAACATCAGGTACGTGAATTATCTGTTTCCAAAAATGACTTGATTTTACAAATGGAACAAGAAAGATTAGTTTTCAAAACAAGTTGACAACCTACACTCTGAACTTTTCAAAACAAAACAAAGTTGTCAACTTGTCAAAATAATTTTTCTAAACACAAACAAGCATCAAGGAAACGGGTTGATTCCTATTTTGAGGAAATCGTTGAGTTGGAATGCAAACTTAAAGAGTTTCAAAAAGTTGTGTATAAAACTGGTGAGTCAGTAACAACCATTCAGAAATTTTCTCTAAAGCAAAATCCCCAAGGATATGGCTTTGCTATTGGGGATGACAAACCATGTTTTTTTACATAAAGCACTCAAGGAAAATCCGAAGTTATATAGTGCAGAACATTTGTTTGATGATTCTTTCATGCGTGTTGTTGTTTATAATCGTGAAGAAGAAATGGAACAGGACAAAGAGAGTCGGTCTAAAATGAGTAATGTCAAATTTAATAAACCATATGATTACTTAAGAATACCTCATATTAGTGACACCTTCGTACCACAATAAGATAAAACATAACAGCCATGGTCTTTAATAGAAATGAATGAATCTTCTGAGGTTGGCCCTGTGAACACAGTAGCACAAGTCAATGGCCCTTTACCAAGTTCAGGTGTAATTGCATCATTGCCAAAACTGTTGATGCAAATAATGTTCTAAAAACGTTATTTATATCTTTCGATTACTTCACGTTTTGAGGATGACAAAATGTGAACTCACGTTACGTTAAAATTAACGTTAACAAGTTTTTAATCGGAAGATCCCGTTTCTACGCAAATCACTCTTGAACAAAGTTACAACTTGGACTAGTGATCAAAGAAGAGAATTCATGTTTTGAAAATTCACATTTTAAATGGGACAAAACATTTTTTCAAAAATACACATGACAAATTATTTTTGAAATATTAAGAAATGTTTTAATGGAAAAATAAGTTTGAAAATCACAACAGCTATTTTTCCCCCCAAAATCAGCTCCAACCTTCCCCAAATAAGTTTTCACCAGAAAAGACAAAATTTGGAGCGTCCTAGTCTACCACGGCTCCACGGTACCGTTAAATTTAACGGAGCCGTGGGTCATTTAGTGGAGCCGTCCGTACCATTTTGAATTGTAACGTTCAGATTTTCTTTGCCTATAAATACCCACCTCTTTCACAGGTTTAGGCACCCTTCACACACAGAAAAATCCCTTAGTAAAACCCTCTCACACCTTTCACTTCTAAGGGTCATTTAGATTAATTTTTCTTTGTTTCAAGAGTGATCCAATCATCCTTCAAGTGATCCTCTTCATACCTCTTCACTAGCAAGAGAAGAACACAAGTATCCAAGTTGATACAAGGTGTTGTCATCCCTCTTCATTGGCAAGAGAAGAACTCAAGTAATCAAGAAGATACTAGAGTTATAGTTGATAGGTTCTTGTAACATTTGTTACAACCTTGTTGTGTCTTAGCATACATCAAGTTTACTTTCTTTTTGTGAGTGAGAGTGAAGATCAAGTGTGATCTATAGAGATAGTGAACATCTCTTGAAGCCATTGGGCTTGTGTGATTGATCAAGAAGATCAAGGGTCATTAGGTTAGTGTTAGTTGAGTAGAGTGAAGTGAGTGTTGATCGTTGTGATCGTGTTGAGATCTTGGTGATCTCTTGAAGCCATTGGGCTTGTGTGTTTGGTCACGTGGACCTTGGTAGATTGGTGCTAGCTAAGATTAGCACTCGACATCTAGCTTAGTGTCGGAAATAGAATAAGCGACGTGTACGGTTTTCTCCGCCTTAAGGGAGGTTGTTGACATAGTGCTTGAAACTCTCGAGTGTGGTGCTCGGGGAGTGGAGTAGGGCGAAGAAGAGCTTCGTGGCCGAACCACTATAAATCCTCTGTCTCGGTTTGATCTTTCCAACTCTACTCTTTACTTTTATTTGTTATTATTACGTAGCTTAGTTTGTAGTTCATATTGGTGTTGTTTGATTACACATAGAGTTCGAATCAAGGTTTCCAATAGCATACTTTTAAAACAAGATTTTTAAAAGAAGTTTTTTTAAACCGGTAAACTATTCAACCCCCCCTTCTAGTTTCCCACAATTGGTATCAGGAGCCACGTCAGTCAAGTTTTTAAAGTATATTGTATTTTAAAGCTTGAACCGATCAATGGATTCCGACAAATATCTAGAAGGGCAATCTATGCAAGGACCACCACTTTTCGAAACCGATTATTTTATTTATTGGAAAACAAGATTCGAAACGTATGTGAAATCAAAAGACATTGATCTTTGGCATGTTATTACCGAGGGTGACTTTCAACCTATTCAAAAGAATCCGGAAACTAAAAAGGATGAAATTGTTTCTTATGATAAACAAAGTGATGAACTTAAAAGGAAATTAGCCAAAAATAATGAGGCTAAAATGATGATTTATAATGCTTTGCCTAAAAAGGAATTTGAAAGAATTTTTATGTGTAATACGGCAAAAGACATTTGGAAAAATTTGTTAGTCACTCATCAAGGTAATAACCAAGTCAAAGAGAACAAGATAGATCTTCTTGTTCAACAATATGAACAATTCTCCATTTCGGAGAATGAGTCAATAGATAATGCTTTTGCTAGATTTAATACTATTATCACTAGTATTAAAGCTCTTGATGAAGGTTATTCTAGTAAGAACTATGTTAGGAAGTTTCTTAGAGCTCTACATCCTAAATGGAGAGCAAAGGTTACCGCCATAGAAGAGTCAAAGGACTTGGCGGCATTGTCACTCGATGAACTTATAGGAAACTTGAAAGTTCATGAGATGATAATTAAGAAAGACTCCGAATTAGTCAAAGGCAAAGGCGAGAGAGTTAGATCTCTAGCATTGAAAGCCAAGAAGGAGTCTAGTGATGAGGAATGTTCGAGTTCCGATAGTGAAGATGAGGAATATGCACTAGCGGTTAGGGATTTTAAAAAGTTCTTTAGGAGAAGAGGTAGGTTCGTTAGGCAACCTCGTGATGAGAAGAAGACATCACAAAAGAACCATGTTGAAAAGAAAGAGACAAGTGATAGGAAATGCTTTAGATGCGGAGATCCTAATCATCTCATAGGAGAGTGTCCCAAGCCACCGATAGTCAACAACCAGCGAGCTCTCATAGGAGGCGCCTGGAGTGATAGCGGTGATGATGAAGAAAAGAAGCCCAAGGACGAAACGTGTCTAATGGCTCATGCTTCAAATGAGGTACGTTACAACTACCCTGATTTCATAGATGATAATTCGTCAATAGATGATAACAAACTAAATGACGAACATAATAATCTATGCAAAATTGTCTCAAAAATGTTAAGTAGAAACAAATTACTAAAATCAAAATTGCATGAACTAGAAGTGAAAATGTTAGAGCTAAAGAGTCAAGTCAAAGGACTTGAAAGATATAAAGAATTAGACATAGAATGTGAGTCATGCATGAATCTTAAAGTAAAAAATGAAAAACTCAAGGAAAACATAATTAGAATTACTAGCCTTGAAAAGGAAACAGAAAATGCTTTGACAGATAAAACTAATCAAGCAGAATCTGTTAAAATCTCAAACTCTGTCAAAAGTCCAGATGGCACCACTAAAGGTACCGACGGCTCCATTAAAGTTAATGGAACCGTGGTACCGTCCGACTTTGGAGACAGAACTGAGTCAAATTTCAAAAATAAATCAAGTCCTAAAACAACTCACATTGTTGTTAATGGTACAAAAGTCTCTATTGCTAGTATAGAGGAAGTTAAACGATTCTACAAACCTATGTCAAAACCCAAACCTAGATTTGTAAAATCCGATGCTAGGTCTAAGACTCCTCCACCTAGAAAAACAAACACTCCCAAACCTCGGTCAAGAACTCCTCTACCGAGACGTAACTTTAGAAGACAAAGCTTTCCAAGTGACTATCCTGTAACTTGGAATGACCGTCAACTACAAAGTTACTTGCCATGGGAAATTTGACCACCATTCCAACATCCTAACCACATGCAAATGATGCATAGGATGTTTAATGCTAACCACTTTGGACCCATGAGATATTGGGGACCAAATGTTTGAATGCTTATCTTATGCAATAGATATGCTTGGGAATCGACTTGGAACCTGACGAATGGGTCAAGGATAGTGGATGCACCAACCACATGACGGGCAACCGAAGTCTATTCTCATCATACAAGGCATACAACGGAGGTAATGTCACTTTCGGTAGCAAACTTAAGGGCAACATTATTGGAAAAGGTACGATTACTCATAACTCCCTCACTATTAGAAATGTTGAGCATGTAAATTAACTTAGGATTTAATTTGCTTAGCATTAGTCAAATGGTAGATAATAAGTGTAGAGTTATATTCTTTGAAGAGGGTAGTGAGATCATTAAGGATGGTAAAACCATAGGCAAAGGAGTTAGGAGAAATGGCCTATTCGTCATGAAAATAGGAAATAAGCCTCAGGATAGAATATGCTTAGCAACCATAGATGATAACTCCACTCTATGGCATAGGAGATTAGGTCATGCCAATATGCGTTTAATACAATCATTGGCATCTAAGGAACTAGTTAGAGATCTACCTAAGATTAAGTTTGATCAACACTTTTGTGACGCTTGTAAAGTTGGAAAACAAGCCCATTCTAGTCACAAAGATAAGAATATAGTCTCAACCTCTAGATGCCTAGAACTCCTTCATATGGACTTATTCGGTCCATCCGCCGTACGGAGCTACGGAGGAAACTACTACACCTTAGTAATAGTTGATGACTACTCTAGGTACACTTGGACTAGATTTCTTAAGAATAAGACTCAAGCCTTTGAGGAATTCGAGGTTTTTAGTAAGAAAGTCCAAAATCAACTAGGATGTACAATAGTTTCCATTAGGACGGATCATGGCCGAGAATTTGATAATGAAGTGCAGTTTGGAGTATATTGTGATGCTAATGGTATTACTCACAATTTCTCAGCTCCACGCACTCCACAATCAAATGGGGTAGTAGAGCGGAAAAATCATACTCTACAAGAAATGAGTAGAACGATGTTGAATGAACAATCAATTCCGCAAAAGTTTTGGTGTAATGCGGTGGACACCTCAACTTACATACTTAATAGGATTTTAATTAGGCCTATCTTAGGAAAAACCCCATATGAAATCATGAAAGGTAGAAAACCTACTCTTGATTACTTTAGAGTGTTTGGAAGCAAGTGCTTCATACTAAACACTAAAGATTACCTCACCAAGTTGGACCCAAAGTCTTACGAAGGTGTCTTCCTAGGATACTCCCAAAATAGTAAAGCTTACATTGTCCTAAATAAGGAAACAATGAAAGTCGAAGAGTCACTCAACGTGACATTCGATGAAAGCCCTCCTCCAACTAAGACATCACCCTTGGTGGATGATGACTTAGATGAGGAACAAGCCATTGAGGTTAATGGAAAGAAAACCTTAGATGATGACATTGAGGATGAAATAGTTGAAGTTGACGAAATTGTCAATGTTAAGGAATCCAAGAACCATCCTATTGAAAATGTCATAGGAAACCTAAACCAAAGAACCCTTAGGTCACAAGCACAAAAAAAAAGTAATTTCTTTTGTTTTATATCTACTGTAGAACCTAAGAATGTTGGTGAAGCGATTAAGGATGAAAGTTGGACACTTGCCATGCAAGAAGAACTTAATCAATTCACCGCCAACCAAGTTTGGGAGTTAGTACCTCCTCCTAGGAATCAAACCATCATAGGAACTAAGTGGGTGTTTAGGAATAAACTCGACGAAAATGGCGTCGTGACTAGGAATAAGGCAAGGTTGGTAGCACAAGGCTATAACCAACAAGAAGGAATAGATTATGATGAAACCTATGCACCTGTAGCTAGATTAGAATCCATTAGAATACTCCTTGCCTATGCGTGTGCCTTAGACTTTAAATTGTACCAAATGGACGTGAAAAGTGCATTCCTTAATGGTTATATCAACGAGGAGGTATATGTTGCTCAACCTCCGGGATTCGTTGATTTCGAATATCCGAATCATGTTTATAAACTCAAGAAAGCACTCTATGGTCTTAAGCAAGCTCCCAAAGCTTGGTATGATAGACTGAAAGCATTCTTGATTGAACATGAATATACCATGGGAGTGGTAGACAACACGCTTTTCACAAAGAAACGAGATTCACATCTCATCATTGTTCAAATATATGTTGATGACATTATATTTGGCTCAACTTGTCCAGAACTGTGCAATGATTTCTCTAAAATCATGCATGACGAGTTTGAGATGAGCATGATGGGCGAATTAAATTTCTTCCTTGGTCTACAAATTAAGCAAATGGAAGATGGTATCTTCTTTAATCAATCTAAGTATAGTAAGGAGATGCTTAAGAAGTTTAGTTTAGAAGATTCTAAGCCCATGAAAACTCCCATGTCCACGGAAATAAAACCTCACGAAGGATGAAGAAGGTGAGTCCGTGGATAACACTAAGTATAGAGGTATGATAGGTAGTTTACTATACCTCACGGCAAGTAGGCCCGACATCATGTTTAGTGTCTGCCTTTGTGCTCGCTTCCAAGAGGATCCCAAAACCTCTCACCTTGAAGCGGTTAAGCGTATCTTCCGATACATTAAAGGCACTATACACTTGGGATTATTTTATCCCAAGGGGACCGGTATAGAAACTGTTGTCTATGCCGACTCTGATCATGCGGGAGATTACGTGGATCGAAAAAGCACGAGTGGCGTTTGTACCTTCATGGGTTGTTGTCTAACTTCTTGGTTCTCCAAGAAACAAACGGCTCTTGCTATCTTCACTACCGAAGCCGAGTACGTAAACGCCGGAAAGGCATGTCAGCAAGCACTATGGATGAAACAAGCCCTTAACGATTATAGGATATACTTAGATGATGTTCCCATTATGTGCGACAATAAAGGTGCTATTGACTTGAGCAAAAACCCTGTCCAACACTCCCGTACTAAACACATTGAAATTCGCCACCACTTCCTTCGCGATAATGTTCAGAAAGGAAAAATTTCCATTGAGAAAGTTCCTTCTCAAGACAACATCGCTGACATACTTACCAAACCTCTCAAACGAGAATCCTTTAACTACCTCCGTCTAGGTCTAGGAATGATGGAACATATTCCATAAATCTCATGACTCTTGAAGTCATCCCGTGTATCTCGTCTAGTCAAGTTTAGGAACCCTTAGTCATAAGAATTTGTTAGGTACAAATTCTTTCCTTGTGTCATAAGATCTCACTAAAACAGCCAGACTTAGTCGTCAAAAATCAAAATGGGACAGAAAACAGTCCCAGCAGATCATGGCTCCACTAAATGTGGCACGGCATCGTTAAATTTAACGGTACCGTGGAACCGTGCATCTGGAACATTCCGTATTTCAGTCCCCTTTTCCCACATTACTCATTCAAAACCCTCACAACCTCAGCAATTGCTGTCATAACCTAACCTTACAACCCAAAACTCAATTACACCTCTTCAAGATCATATTCAAGACATTGATTTCAAGATCCTCAATCATTTTACCCTTTTCAACATAATTTGTAAGTTTTTCTCATTCTAATTTATTTCTAATTTTGAGTCTAGGGTTTGTTCATTGATGTAAATTGAATTGGGGATTTTCACCTTTTTATAGGAATGTTTCAAAATTAGAAGTCATCAACACTAAAACACCCCAATTCCATCAATTTTAAAATCTCACAAAATTAGGATCATGAAATTATTCTTTTTCATGCATTGTTGATGCAAACTAAAAACACTTTCTCATGCATTCATGATCTCACAAATATTATTCGAATTACATAATCAATATGTACTCTTCGACATATTTGTTTGAGCTAAAGTGAAATCAGGAGTGTTTGGGTAATCTCATTATTTTTCTTTTGAGTCGAGATTACCGCACCTCCACATAGTCTGCATATAGGCACACACTAGGCACGTGTTGTATGCAACTAGTTTTTATTCTAATTTTTTTTTAAATTTTCTTATAGGACACAAAAATGTCTCATGAATATGATTTTGATCATCTCCTAACCGATACCTATACACCCAAAATCTCACATGAACCCACTACACCCGGTAACCACATTCGTGCCTATGTCAATCTTGAAACCCGTCGGTTTCATGAAGGCCGTGTCGTTGATCCATCCCTAGTTTACCACCGGGATATCAACACTTCCTTTAGAGCTATAGGATTCGATTGTCTACTCCACATTAACGAGTACATTTGTCCTCGCTTTGTGTTGGAGTTCTTCCGACAAGTTGAACTCGTACGTAACGAGGATCAATCCTTGTCACTTTGGTTTTGGGTCAAAAACTTCAAATAAGTTCTAACTCTTGAGCAATTTGCTCAAATCCTTAGAATACCCAATCATGGGCAATGCGCCTATACTGAAGATTGGTGTCTTAAGTCTCTCTTTCACTATCGTGAGGAGAATAGTCCGTACTGTTCGTATATACCCTCTCCAATCGAACTAACCAAAATCATCCGTACTCACCCTCACCCACATCCAACGAAAATTCGTCTGGAAGAAGTGCATCATGAACTACTTTCTTGGGCAGTTATCCTGCGAGAAAATGTTTTAAGTCTCACAGGAAATCATGAGCAACTCCCGGCGTGTTGTGCTCATATGATTTACTGTCTCTTAACCCAACAACCTTACAATCTTGCTTACTTCTTCGCTAAGCGAATTGTACATCTCAATGGTAACAAGAATAAATTGATACCTTATGGGATGTTCCTAACCCGTCTCTATCATCACCTCATAACCTTTCACCCTTACCTTCATGGTCCTCAATACTCCCTATTCACACCTATCATGAAACCCATAACCGAGTCATATGTCTCAACCATCCTCACTTCCGAACTCACCACCCACTATGCACCCTTTGATGATCCTATTCATGAGAATGAGACAAATACTCAAGACGAGAGTGTGACAAGAAAGGGGAATGCTCAAGTCATAAGTAGTTAGGAAGAGATTTATATCTCCCACTAGGGTTTATTACTAATAGATAGTATTAGGAATTAATGCTCAAATTATCTAGCATGATTACATAAATGTTTTATTTGACATTTGGATGATACCTTATCTTGTTCTTTATGCTTGCATGCTTATGATTCTTTAAGTATAATGCATGATCATCTTTATGTGCTAGATGTAGCATTGTATGGATATATTAGGAAAATAAGTACCTAGTGAGTTGAGGCACTCTCATTTCCAGGAATTAGTTCCCTTAGAAAATTCCCCCTAGCTGCCCAAAACTAGCCTGCAAGGAAAAGTTCATGCCAACAGTGTCACGGCACCACTAAATAGGGACGGCACCGTTAAATTTAACGGTACCGTAGGGTATTTAACGGAGTCGTGACCCTGTATAACGGATTTTTCCTAATGCTCCTATTTCCCTAGCACCCTAACCTCAAACCTGCAAACCTTGCACCCTCACATTCACCCTAGGATTCCCCTCTTACACCATAGGATCAACTTTAATTCAAATTTCACCCAACTTGCCTATATAAGGCCTCACCCTTGCAAGTTTATCTTGCACTTCACCTTCAACCTCACATCACACAAACACCATGTCCTCCACACATGGTTCAACATCTCAAATCTCCAAGAAACCTAGGATAACCGTAAAACCACCCTCAAAACCACTCTTTGTGGATCTCACAAGAGATGATGAAGCTATGACACCACCTTCCCAAGCCACTCCATACTCACCATCACCACCTTATGCACCATCTAAAACATCTTCTACCTACACAACATCTTTATCATCCTATTACACCACATCATCAATGGAATACACACCATCTCCCTTCACCCCATTGGACAATGCCATGCCAATTTCACTTCCAACAACCCTACCACAATCACCATCTCCTATCATGACACAACCCAACCAACCACATCCCTTGGAGTTACATAATGCTAATTGCCTATGTTGTCTCCACAACCGTAATCTCATCTACTTCTTAAGAGACGAGATTCATTTCATGTTCTACTTTATAGAACATCTCTTGACACCTCCACCACCTCAAATGGGGCCCCAATCTCCACCACCTCCTAACCAAAACAACTAAACACTTGCTTGTTTAGTCCTCCACAATAAACTCTTAGGACCCCTCTTGGAAATGAAGCTTGTCTCTAGTCATTAGGAATTTAGGCTTCTTGTTATCTTTCTTAGTGCTTTCTATGTAGTCATACATTACTATGACACTTATTTGTTTTATGAATGAATGCTTCTATGTGGAGGTTTTTCTTTTTAAAGGATTGGTTATTTGTCACAAATGTGCTACTTGTTAGATATTGTATATTTGTCGTCTAACTTTGTTTTGTAGCACGATCCATTGCCCGATTCCTTTGTGTTCTCCAAATGAGGGGGAGTACACATCAAGGGGGAGCCTTAACCACCTTTTTGATTTGACAAAAAGGGGGAGAAATGGGAGTAAACTCATTAAAAACTTGTTAAAATTAATTTAAACCTAAAATGAGTTTATATTTTTTCATCATCAAAAAGGGGGAGATTGTTGATGCAAATAATGTTCTAAAAACATTATTTATATCTTTCGATTACTTCACGTTTTGAGGATGACAAAATGTGAACTCACGTTACGTTAAAATTAACGTTAACAAGTTTTTTAATCGGAAGATCCCGTTTCTACGCAAATCACTCTTGAACAAAGTTACAACTTGGACTAGTGATCAAATAAGTGAATTCATGTTTTGAAAATTCACATTTTAAATGGGACAAAACATTTTTTCAAAAATACACATGACAAATTATTTTTGAAATATTAAGAAATGTTTTAATGGAAAAATAAGTTTGAAAATCACAACAGCTATTTTTCCCCCCAAAATCAGCTCCAACCTTCCCCAAATAAGTTTTCACCAGAAAAGACAAAATTTGGAGCGTCCTAGTCTACCACGGCTCCACGGTACCGTTAAATTTAACGGAGCCGTGGGTCATTTAGTGGAGCCGTCCGTACCATTTTGAATTGTAACGTTCAAATTTTCTTTGCCTATAAATACCCACCTCTTTCACAGGTTTAGGAACCCTTTACACACAGAAAAATCCCTTAGTAAAACCCTATCACACCTTTCACTTCTAACGCTGTGTTCTTAAGTTTTTTATTTAAAAGAAAGGAATGGAACAGGAAGGGAAACAAAAAAAATTGGTGTTTTTGAGTTTTTTTTGAAGGGGAAGGAAGAAGTGGGGAAAGGGAAAGGAAGGGAAGCTGTGTGTATTTTGTTCCAAAATTGATCCGTCCAAAATCGGGCGGAAACGGGAGGAAAGCATTTAACAATTGTTGATATTTTTGTAAAATTACAAGTTTGACCCTGTAAAGCTTCCTGCCTCACGCAATGTCTGTCACACACACAGTTGACTCTGACAATCAATATTAATGTTACTTTTTTGAATAGGCAGATAAGTAGTTTTGTCCCCACGCTGATAACAATTTTATCTGCTTTAGAAAAAGTAAATAAGCACTTCGATACCAAACTCCAAACTCCCCTCACACAACCAGGAACTCTTTCATAATACGAATCTTTTTCAGGGTGTATGAGTGCATACCACCTTGACTCACAAAGTAATGGATTCCTAATAAAGAATTTTATTTTCACAGATTTCTTGATAAAGCGGCAATAATCGAAGAACAAGATTTTGTTGACAAAAGACAAAAAGATCGTTGGAGGGTATATTGATAATTTGAGTAGTTTTCTTTCCTTTCCTTCTAACATAAAATTAAAACTCAAGAACACAAATAAAAATAACCACTTTCTTCACAGTCCCATTCTTTACTTTACCCTTCCCATCCCATCCCCTTCCATTCTTTAAAAATTTGACTTGAGAATAGAGCGTACACTTCTTAGGGTCATTTAGATTAGTTTTTCTTTGTTTCAAGAGTGATCCAATCATCCTTCAAGTGATCCTCTTCATACCTCTTCACTAGCAAGAGAAGAACACAAGTATCCAAGTTGATACAAGGTGTTGTCATCCCTCTTCATTGGCAAGAGAAGAACTCAAGTAATCAAGAAGATACTAGAGTTATAGTTGATAGGTTCTTGTAACATTTGTTACAACCTTGTTGTGTCTTAGCATACATCAAGTTTACTTTCTTTTTGTGAGTGAGAGTGAAGATCAAGTGTGATCTATAGAGATAGTGAACATCTCTTGAAGCCATTGGGCTTGTGTGATTGATCAAGAAGATCAAGGGTCATTAGGTTAGTGTTAGTTGAGTAGAGTGAAGTGAGTGTTGATCGTTGTGATCGTGTTGAGATCTTGGTGATCTCTTGAAGCCATTGGGCTTGTGTGTTTGGTCACGTGGACCTTGGTAGATTGGTGCTAGCTAAGATTAGCACTCGACATCTAGCTTAGTGTCGGAAATAGGATAAGCGACGTGTACGGTTTTCTCCGCCTTAAGGGAGGTTGTTGACATAGTGCTTGAAACTCTCGAGTGTGATGCTCGGGGAGTGGAGTAGGGCGAAGAAGAGCTTCGTAGCCGAACCACTATAAATCCTCTGTCTCGGTTTGATCTTTCCAACTCTACTCTTTACTTTTATTTGTTATTATTACGTAGCTTAGTTTGTAGTTCATATTGGTGTTGTTTGATTACACATAGAGTTCGAATCAAGGTTTCCAATAGCATACTTTTAAAACAAGATTTTTAAAAGAAGTTTTTTTAAACCGGTAAACTATTCAACCCCCCTTCTAGTTTCCCACAAAAACAATGTCTTGTCCTTAGATATTTTAATACATTTATGGAAGACATACAATTTTTGGAACAAGCAATTGAACGGAATTCAGAAATAACAGTCTGTACTTTTCTTTCTCCCTATGAAAAAGAAAAGAGAGAAGTTTTTCAAAAATAATTTTTGCCACACGTTCAACACCTGCGACTTTGTGCTACACATTGGGAACAGGAACTTCAATCAGAGGTTGCATCCATGATGAACATTTTCGAAGCAACAGAAAAAATGATCTCAAAACAAAAATGTAAAAACAAAGCTTTACAAAAAGAAGCAGATCGACTCTTGGAGAATGTTCTATGTTCTGATGTTATATATGTGATTATGAATTCCATTTATGTGTCTTGTAATGAAATGCTTGTTGATGATCATTCTGTTGATACTGAGATGTTGAAACTTGAGATTAATAATTTGAAAAGAAAAAATGAGAGACTTCGCAAAGTCAATGATGATGTGGAAAATAAACTTTCAAAAGAAATTTTCCAACTCAATCAAAAATTGCAATGGTGTCAGACACAGAGTCTTGACTTTGAGTTAAAATTACAAAGCCAAAAAGAATCATTGTCCTTTCAAAACAGTCATGCTTCCAAAATTCAGAATATTGACAAAGAAAATGCTGTTTTAAAACATCAAATTTTTGAATTTAAAAAGGACAATGATGAAGTTTGCCAAAACAGAAATGACACAGTTCGCTTAAACCGAGAATTGGATTCCAAAATTCAACAACAAAAACACATCATCATTGAGTTGAAAGAGAAAATCAAATTACTTAAAAAAGGGAAATTTGTGCACAAGAATGTGATTGCACCAGGCATGTATAAAGTAGATGAGACACCTAAGAAAGCATCCCAACAGACCACTAATGTGCATGCTTCGACTTCTACATGACTAGGCACCCCTTTTATCTTTAGCAGATCCAAGACCAAAAAGAACAAAAAGAAGACTAGTATTTGGAAACGTAAGAGCAGCACATCTAAAGATCGAGAAGTAGAAGACCAGATTAGGAATCTGAATAAAAAACATGTTATGTCTAATGTAGAATCAAACTTTAAAATGTGTAATTCTAATTGTGATGTAACAAATGCTAAGACGATGAATGTTCTGAATGATGTAATTGTTGACGCTTATTGTGTGTTTTTTCGTTCAAGTACATTGTCTGGTAATCATAAAAACTGTTTTGCAAAGACTCTTTTATCTTGTAATCAGAAACGTGCATATGGCATTTCCACTAAGCCCACTACTGCTGCAAAGTCAATCTTAGGAAAACCGCCAAATGTAGTTTCTAAGACTACTGTAGACAAGACCATAGCTGCTACTAGAACAATCCAAACACCTAGTGCATTTACTAAGAAGAAAGCATAATCTAGTTGGACATGGCAACGATGGCTACAGCATAAACCTAGTTTTACTTGGTTACCTAAAATGCTTAAAAATTGTGCTACTAGCCCAACGGGTTCCACCGTTACCGTCTCTCCATCTACATTGTCTTCTTGTAGTATAGGTGATTCAGATTGTACTTTGGATTGTTGATAGCGGATGTTCCCGACACATGACAGGCAACCTAAAACTTCTAGTAAACTTTGTTGCAAAGTTCATAGGAACTGTTAGATTCGGGAATGATCGCTTTGCCGCTATAATGGGCTATGGGGACTATGTCAACGGAAACATCGAGATTAGCCATGTATACTACGTTGAAGGCCTTGGACATAACCTTTTCTCTGTAGGGAAGTTTTGTGATGGTGATTTGGAAGTTGCATTTAGGGAGAAAACCTGCTTTGTTCGTGACCTACAAGGAAACGACCATATGATAGGAAAACGCGAAACGAGTCTCTACACCATTTCCTTGTAAGACATGACCGCCTCTTCTCCAATTTGTTTACTCTCCAAGGCACACTCCATAAAATCATGGCTATGGCATAAACGTTTGTCTCATTTGAATTTTAAGACAATGACAGATCTTGCTCGTCATAAGTTAGTCGAAGGTCTTCCAAGATTTTGGTATGCCAAAGATCACCTTTGTCCAGCATGTGAACAAGGGAAGAGTACTCGTGCTCATTTTCCTCCTAAAACCGAGCACAGTACGGATCATGTTCTCCAACTTCTACATATGGATTTGTGTGGCCCGATGCGAGTTCAAACAATCAACAGGAATCGATACATTTTGGTAATCGTTGATGATTTTTCCAGATGGACTTGGGTCTACTTCCTACGAACAAAAGATCAGGCTCCGTCGATGATCATCACCTTTCTCACCAAAATTCAGGTTCAGCTCCGCAACACCGTTAGAAAAGTCAGAACAGACAACGGAACCGAATTTAAGAATCACACTCTTCATGAGTATTTTGAGAAAGTAGGGATTGAACACCAAACATCTATTGCACGCAGTCCAGAACAGAATGGAGTTGTCGAAAGACGAAACCGAACATTAGTGGAAGCTGCAAGGACGATGTTGATAAACGCTCAATTACCTGAATACCTCTGGGCTAAAGCTGTCTCAACCGCTTGCTACACTCAAAACCGTTGTATGATCAACAAAAGGCACCACAAAACCCCCTATGAACTTGTTCACAAACGTAAACTGAACATAAATTATTTTCATGTATTTGGGGCTCTCTGTTACCCAAATAATGATCGTGATGACCTTGGAAAGTTGAAAGCCAAAGCTGATATTGGAATCTTTGTTGGATACTGTGAGAAATTCAAGAGACAATACACGCTCATTTTGATGAACTCACGGATATGGCTTCTGAGCAAAACAGCTTAGGACCCGCTACTAACCGTCTGAACTTCCCTGATCAATCAACTGCACCACTCTCTCTCAACCGCAAGGACTTGGAAGACTTGTTTGCTCCACTGTTTGATGATTCTCTCATTAGTCGTGCACCAGATGTATACACTAGTTCCGCTGCACAACCTGTCCAAATTCCAGTACCTGATACACCAGTAACTACAACAACAGCAGTTGCTGCAGATGCACCTCCAACAAAAACATCATCATCAGTAGAACAAACAGCTTATAATACTGAGACTGAAGCTGACGATCCCCCCTTTCCTCAAAAAGTACCCACACCCGCACATTATGACGGAAATGCTTTCTTCAATCCATTTGCTCCGGCTCCAACCATTCCAGATATTGCAGAGTCGTCAACAAGCAACTTGGATCCGTCAAATATGCACAACAATTTTCAACACTACCCTTCTACCCACAAATGGACCAAGGATCACCCTTTAGTGAACGTGATTGGTAATCCAGACAATCCGGTCATGACACGGAAAAGACTCCACACAGACGGTGAAACTTGCATTTATGCACTCACCATTTGTCAAGCAGAACCCAAGAATATTAAAGAAGCCTTAACTTACGACAATTGTATTGAGTTAATGCAAGAAGAACTTGATCAATTCAAGCGTCTCGAAGTTTGGGAACTGGTAGAAAGACCTAATGGAGTATATGTTGTCAGACTAAAATGGATCTGGAAGAACAAATTGGATGCTGATGGTACAATTATTCGTAACAAATCTCGGTTGGTTGCTAAAGGTTTTAGTCAAGAAGAAGGTATCGACTTCGAGGAATCTTTCGCACCAGTGGCAAGACTTGAAGCCGTTCGTTTGTTTCTAGTGTATGCTGCCCACAAGAACATCACCGTTTACCAAATGGACGTGAAGACTACATTCCTGAATGGACAAATCTGTGAAGAAGTGTACGTCACACAACCAGAGGGCTTCATCGATCCAAAACATCTAAACCATGTGTACCGGATCAAGAAAGCCCTCTATGGCCTTAAACAAGCCTCGAGGGCATGGTACGATAAACTGTCTGCATTCCTAATTGCTAATCACTTCAACAAAGGATCTGTTGATCCTACACTGTTTATACAAAAACACGGGGAGGACATCTTAATAGTTCAAATTTATGTGGATGATATCATTTTTTTGGTTCAACCCATAAAAAGTACTCAAATGCTTTTCCTAAATTAATGAAACAAAATTTTGAGATGTCCATGAGGGGTGAACTTACGTTCTTCTTAGGACTGCAAGTTCATCAATCCCCCCGTGGTATTTTCTTAAACCAGTCCAAATATCCTCTAGAAATTTTGAAAAAGCATGGCATGACAAGTTGTGACACATATAATAATCCAATGTCTGCATCATCTCTAAAGCTGGATGCTGATTTACATGGGACATCAATTGACCCTACTAAATACCGAAGTATGATTAGGTCACTCATGTATCTAACAGCCAGCAAACCAGATATTGTTTTTGCAACATATCTTTGCTCCTGCTATCAGTCTCGACCTACAGAAAGACACCTCTCTGAGGTTAAACGAATCCTTCGATACATAAAGGGAACCATTCATTTGGGGATTTGGTATCCGAATGATTCTGGATTTGAACTAATTGCTTTTTCAGATGCTGATCATGCAGGATGCATAGATACCCATAAAAGTACGTCTAGAGGAGTGCAGTTTCTTGCAGACAAACTTGTCTCTTGGCAGTCAAAGAAGCAAGATTGTACATCACTGTCATCAACTGAATCAGAATACGTAGCAATGTCAGCATGCTGTGCTCAAGTCATCTGGATGAGATCACAACTGATGGACTATGGTTATGTATTCAACAAGATTCCAATATACTGTGACTCCAAGAGTGCCATTGCCATCTCGTGTAACACCGTTCAGCATTCGAAGTCTAAGCACATTGCACTTCGATACCATTTCATAAAGGAGCATGTGGAACATGGTACCATTGAACTTTATTTTGTGGGTACAGAATACCAACTGGCAGATTTATTCACCAAAGCCTTGCCCCATGCAAGATTTGTGGAATTGGTTCACCAGATTGGTATGAGGTGTTTGACTCCAGAGGATTTAAACAACTTTCTTACAAACAATTAAAGAAAGTCAAACACCAAAACTATCTTTGTAAATATTTTATCAAAAACACAAAAAGATTTTGTGAGGATTTAAAACACTTAGGATGTTGCTCCCTTATGATGTGTTTCGGATACTTTCAGGTTATACTGTTAAGTATACGGAATCTACTTAACAATACTTAGAAGAGTTTTGGTTTGTTTAATGAAACAGTAACGCTTGTATGAACATAGAAAGTTTAGCTTCAAACGATTCAATATTATTGAGTAATAATACGAGTGATCTCACTATCACTAGGGTTACAACGACCTTGAATCTTAACAAATCTTGTATGACTCGTACATAAACATCTAACCTAGGATCTCCTTTTATAGACTTAAGGAGTCCTTTACAAGATAAGTATTCTACCGTATATTTTTAACTAATTGTGATATACAAAAGATCTATTCCATACTTATCCTTAATACATATCTTCTAAAGCAGTTATCCATGCAGCAATACCTTCATTACAACTAGCAGTACTAACTTGATAGTTTGTACTGTTAGTTGTTTCTTCAGCAGTCTTCAGTTATACACTAGCAGTTTGTACTGTTAGTGTAATTCTTCGAGATAGGCGACTGACGCCGCGTTGCGGGCGTGCCTGTTTTTCGGCTAATGTTTTAAATGGCTGAAAAGTAATTAAAATAAACAGTTGTATAATATTAATAAATACAACGTTACAATATAAGTGCTAATGTTTATTTGGCTAAGATTTTTTTATTGACATTTCTAATATTTTTTGTCTTTTCTTTTTTTTTTTTTTTTGTTTCTTTGTGCCTGTTTTTCGGCTAATGTTTTAAATGGCTGAAAAGTAATTAAAATAAACAGTTGTATAATATTAATAAATGCAACGTTACAATATAAGGCAGAGAATCCAGGGATGAAACGGCACCATTTTAAATGGGGTTTAAATGAGAGTAGGGTAGTCTTATGTATACCTGTGGAGTTGTTCAGTTATGGTCTCGATTGTGGGAGTAGAAAAAGGGATTGCATATTTCAGTGAGCCACCCAAGGCGAAATTGAATAAAACTTCATATACAATGATGTACTTCTAAATAATATACATTTTGCATACGTATCATAAAGTATTAACAGTAATACACATGCTGATAGTAATTTCTAAGCACTAAGACATAGAAAATCATTTATACTATGCCGTTTATAACAGTGACAACAAATTTACTATATTTATAAAAGTATAAACTTTGTAAAGATTAAATTACTACCTCCGGTTCTGTCGCAGTTATTCTGTTTTTACATGGTTAAGAAAAATGTACATATTTTCCCGGATTACTAAATAATATCATACAGTATTCAATCCGATGTCGTTTCTTCAGCGCTTTTCCTGGCCTTTTTTTGGTGTGCCACTTTTGGCTTGCTTTTGCGGCTTGTTTTTGCCCAGGCCGGTTCTATTTTTCCCCAACCGAGTTCATGAGTAAGAGTCATAGCGCTGCAACATTCTTGACAGACACAAACACCATTTATAGTATGTTATGTTCTTATACTGGTATTTAGCCTGGTGCCAAAATGTTATTTATATGATGATATTATAAATGCACCCAGTGGCATGGTCAAGGTACTTACGTGCAGATTGTCAACGACTTCGCTGCAAAGGACGTTGCTTTGAAATAATGAAACAAAAGGTACATGAACAATCAATGCAATGAGGTTTGAAAGAGAGTGGGACGATATGCATAAATAGACAGATGTACCTTCAGGCATGTCTGTGCACAACCTCTTGCGAACACCATATGCACCTATGGAAGTCCCTGTAATTTTTACATGCATGTTAGCATAGCAGATGACATTAACATGAACCGGGGTTACGTGAGCACACATTCTGGTCAGAAAACCTGAAACATAGAGACTTTAGTAATAGCTTGTGGCCCACGAACCTTTGAACTTCGTATCTTGAACCTGAAACACGACCATTGACATTAAGGTCAGGAATCTGAACCTGCTGCATCATGTTGATTCGTAAGTAAAAGCTGATAGTTTAAATGCTTTAAAGGCTCACTTTTAATAGCAATAGTTCTAGACCAATAATCCAAAAAATAGATACTTGGTACAGATACAAAGCGTATGGCGTGTGTGTAGGAAAAACTCAGCACGTGCAACCCGAAAGCAAATAGCAAACAAAATTTCAGTTCAAAACCTGCATTAACACTTGTTTCTAACATAAAGGGTGTTTGGGATTGAGTTTTTTTTCTGCGCAAATGCTTATCGTTCTTTTTAAGATAAGCAGCAAACTCCTAGTAAGCATATCAAATAATGTTGTACATGTATTAGAATCATCAATTCAAGTGAAAAAAAAGCATGTTAGTACTAACCTTGATTCCATGATGAAAATCAGCCATGGCACACGCAAACAGGTCCAAACCCTGCTCACACAAACAACACTTCATTATCAAAAGGAAAAGGTAGTTTTATTAAAAGAAAAAATTGCATTTTACCGTGATGCCTGTTAGCACTTGTTGATGACAGGTTTTGTGACCTCGAACTTCAGCACTAAACAGTCTAATATAATCGGCTACTGCAATGTTGCAAATGGTTGTGCCCATATGCGGACCAACCCCATCTGGGCCTGCCTGTTTTGACCCATTGTAAATGTTACCCGTTACGATCCTGCAACTTTGACTTCTTGGTTACCTGTTACGACCATGGCAGTTTGACCCAATATTTGTAATCAACTCAAAAAACGGATTTGTGTGATAATGCAAATACAGTTTCTATAAACCTCACCTTGCTTGTTACACCTCTCTGTATTTGAGAACTTTTACACACTCATTTTCCTTTCGATTTTCAATTTCAGTTCCTTAGCCTGGTCTTAAGGCATGGGTATAAATCCTACAAAACACAATATCCCAACATCATCGTTGATATATAATCGTAAAGTGATATATATGCTGTATCCATGTACTAAATAAGCTATCATGTACTAATACTAAACAATATAAAGAGCAGAAAATGGCTACTTGATTCGTTACCTGCACCCTTGCATACTTTAGACTTAGCCGCGCCTGTTTCCATTTGCATTTTCCCGGATTCAGGCATTAACCACCGGCCGGTATCTCCTAACAATAGTTGCAAAGTATATGAGATGATTCCAAAATTGAGCGGAAGTCAAACTCTAAAACAAACATCAGTACATGACATAAATTAACTTGCATACAAACGAAAGGTCAAATTCAACATTGAGAGTTGAGACGCAGTATACACTCCCAAATCATCTATCATGAAGTGTAAATCTACTTTTTCATTGATGTTGTGTCACAAAATGTACGACGCGATGATTGATGAACCTAAGCTTGAATCACGCAAATATGAACAATCACGTCACTTACCACCATAATCAGCAACTTAGATACACACACAGGTATCTCATTTTTTATCTGCTGCGCCGTAATACAAATAGGAAAGTTTATGAGTCTGGGATTTACTACAGCATCAATGAAAAAATAGATTTATTCGTTAAGATACCTGTAGCAAATGATTGTACGCGCGTGTTAGTCTGAAGCGAGTAACAGTAACGAATTTGCTCTGATTCATTTATACCTACGAAAATAACAGAATGGTAAAGGCTATTTAGAGATAAACCATGTTCTCGATCTGAACATTTATTCATAATTCATAAAAGAATGTTTCTTACCATGTTCAACGTTTCATCTTTTTCATCTTTCCTAGAAGGCTTTTGACCACACTAATGGTTTGATCCTCTGCAGTCCAAAAAAACTTTGTTATTAGCGTAAGAGCAAGATGAGTATTTGTTTTGGCTTTACTTTGATTCATCATCACCGTCGTTCTAAGACTTACCTTGTTCAGTTGCAACCTTCGGGTGCGATCCTTACATGACCACACCTACAAACATCAAAAGAAAGAAGTTAGAGGAAGATTTTAATCATACTTCAATTTGACTATGCAAATTGAAGAAAATATATAAAATTGAAGTAAAAAAAATTAAAGTGAAGAAAAAAGAATCTTGAAGAACCTGTAAAACAGTCACGATCGGTATGCAAGTATCTGTGTTTTCGCTTTTGTCGTTCGTGTATACCTGTAAAAATAATAGCAATCTGAAATTTAACATAACATAAATAAATGGCCATATTTTCTAAAACAAAAAAAAAAGGTATACAATATTTGTGGCACAACAATGTCATAGCTGGTAAAAAAAACCACATACATAGGACCCTTGTAAACAAATGCTGACATTTAGCCCGTGGCTGATTTTTCCTAAAGAGTGTTTGGATTAGCCTATTTTGAGCGTATGGTAGAATCTCAATGTAACACGTATCTTTAGACGATGTTAAAACAAATGTCTTGACTCCAAACTGCAAATATCAGAAAAAATGAAGCAACGTGAGTACGGGGTCAAATGCTAAGATAAGTGAAGCAGTGAGTGACTTTTGTTTGAGTACATATGTCTTTACGTTTACTGTATAAACATTATATCAGCTGCATACACAGTATTTCAAAAGCTGCTGAAGGTCTGATTATGGTGCTAACCGCGTTTCGGTTTTTTTGGCATCGGGGCCAAACTATAAGTTTAAACTATTATGTTTATGTAAAGTTTGAACTATACGTGGAACTATGAAATGTAAGGAACTGTAAATGACTTTGTATAAAGTATAAACAGTCCCCTCAAGTACATCATGTCTAAACGAACGTCACTTTGAAAATTTTGCAAGTATTAAATTCTAAAAACAACTTTTAACCGAGCACATTTTGGTTTGAAAATATAGTAATCTATTTTTCTCGAACAACCAAACTCTCAACAACAGTAAATAAACGAATTTAAGGCAAGTGTACGCTTACGTCGAGCAACTGTGCTTACTTAAAACCGTATTCCAACATGACCCTCATCAGGCACCTCTTAACCTGTAGTTCGTTTCAGCCTCGTTCCTTTTTCTGCACCTGATCTCACCTCGCGCACCCATTGCGTTAAATGCAGCCGGGTTAATCCAAAGACTTCTTACCTACACAAAATATTGTATGTTTGTTTGTATTACTGATCCTCATTGTTTTGTATTACAATGGACCAAATCCCAAAGTCCATTAAAATATTACGAAATCATTAGAATAATAATAAACAGTCCATTAAAATATTACTAATTCCAGGGCAATACTACTACCGATTCTACTTAGCCCAATTACCAGATAAGCCCAGTCCGTTTCTTTTTCGCTGCCTATAGCTACTTCCCATAACGTATCTATTCTGATATGTATCATCTTTCTGGCCAACCTACCAACGGTTAAAGTTTGGATAATAGATTTATCTATGAGGTAGAAGAACATATACAAAATCCACCTCCAAAACTTATCATCCGAAACTTATTAGATAAAGCATAGAAACCGTACCTCACCAAAAACACCCTTCCCTATCATGGTAAGTAGCTCAAAATCATCAACTCCCATCTTGTGCCTTTGAAGGTGCATGTATTCAGTTTCCCTCTTCTCTAGAAATTTAAGTAAGTTGTTTTGATCTTCCTCTGAAGCATCAGCATCAGCCAATTTCTTTTCGACCAAAATTCGCCTATTTAACAAAAACTCAAGTGTTACTTTTCTTCTAGGAGCATACAAATTTCTATTTCTTTTCTGCAAATGTCAAAACTAAACACACAAATTGAAATAGGACACATAACTGAAGCTGTTTCTTGGTCCATTGTTCAAGCGAACTTTTTTTTCTCAAGCAAAAAGTACTTGTCATTCTGTAATATCTTGTGGTAGAGGAAATTTCACAGAAAAGAGAATGTATGTGACATCGCTAATTCCGAGCTTCTTAAGGGTCCATCATAAATACAAATCCAACAATAAGTAAACCATCAACAAAAACCCAAGTGCTAGAAATGTGATGTTGCCTAAAAAATTGACCATACTTTGTTAAGTAACTAAATGAATTTTTTGCCATTATATCAGCAAAGTAAAGAAATCGCTAAAAGCACATAAACTCGGGTGCAAATATATCAAATTATGTAAATTCATAAAGACTACCTTTCTCTCCTCTCCTGCAAATTTTTCGTTTGCTCCTTGTAATGGTTCTCAATGTACTTCTTCGCTGCAGCAACCTTCTGCGTTGTTATATTCGATGCCTCTTCGCCAGAAATCGAGTCATCATCATCACGACCCATTGAATCCCTTCTTTTTGTGTTTGATCTAAATTTGTCTCTTGGCTGAAATTTATGTAACCAACTTGTTGCTGAATCCATCAATTTCCCTCACCCCAAGAAAACCATCGTTAACCACATGTCAACAGCTCATGATTTTAGAAAATTAGCTGAAAGGAAAGTTGTGATTTAGTTTGAGCAGCTCATGATTAACCACACGTTTATTGCTTGATAATTGATACAGTTCAAAATATAAATCAAAATTTTTGAAGATCAATCCAATCAATAATTGATACAGCTAAAAAAAAAACCTGTTTTGACCCGTTACTCATATTGAGCTATTCAATTTGCTATAGACACTTACAGGTACTGGTTTGCCTTCAGGATCAATTTTCGCACCATGTTCAGAGGATTCGTCAAGCCGGTTGCAGTAGCAATACACTGACACGAAAGGAATAGGTGCGTCCAAAAACCAAAAAAAAAAAAAACCCTTCGCTGAATATGGCGACCAAATTTTATAAAAACCATCATATTTACTTGGCTTGCTACATTAGCATTTACTTGTTTAGCTTTAATCGTTATCATTTGATACTGAAACCTGTAAAGAATAACGAAATAAAAGGGTAAAGTAACTAAAACCCAAACCTTAATTTGTAAATGACCATCTGCAATTCTATCCCGCATCCAAGAATCTAAACTACAAAAAATCATATAAATGTTATAAGAAACCGTGTGAATGCTAAAGTGTACAAATTGAAAGAAATTCAGTAAGTATAATCCTTTAAAGTTTCTTGATGAAATCTTATTTTCCTCGAGTCTCAATAGGCCAATGTAAAGTTTAATAACGCCCAGTGGGATACGAATGATATTACAAACCTGCTAGACGCCGGCGTGTTGCTGGTGTTGGTTCCGCTTGTGCTTCTGGGACTTATGTGTGTGAACTGCTAACTGGTGGGGCAGGTACAATATGCGGGCTTGTGTTAGATCTTTCAGGCACATCTGCGACAACCATGCTATCAGACCTTTAAATACAATTGGTAATGCATATAGACAATGATCAAACGCATATATGTACCTTGTACGACACCGTCTGTATCCAAAGTTGCAGAACCAAATGCATGCACAAATTGTTGGTATCCTGGCTGTGACGAAGTGGGTGTTGTATTTGTGCGGCCTGCTGTTGACAATGGCACACGACCATGCTATTGATGGGTTCTCTGTGAAGGACGCTGGCCTGATATTATGAAACAGCATATGAATGACCAATCAGCTCAAAGAGGGTTTAAATAGCATGTGTCCATATATATGAGTAAATGGATGTACCTTCGGGCATTTCTGTTCTCAGCCTTTTGTGAACACCATGTGTGGGTGTATCAGTTACTGTAATTGTGGCATACATGTTAGCATAAAAGACGACAATAACATAGAACGAACATCATTAACACCCTATGAAAATTTCATTACCAATGTTGTACAAAGGATCAGCTCCTAATTCAGTAAGCAAATGAAGGTCACGTTCCAGCATATTTGCATCGTTAATTGCCTCATGGCATATTAATTAGGCCATCACCAAAATCGAATAACATTGGACCACGGCCTTCGTGTGCATATACTGTTATAAAGAAACAAAATGGAGTATGTGTATGACAATAACATTGTAAAGGCAGATGAAAGCAGTCGAAAAACCAACCATTTGAAATGACGTTGACTGAGGTATGAGCGTCAACTGGTTGCGAAACAACATCTGCAACCTCATGAACCTGCTAAACAACATCAGTTATCAGCATGCTAAAATAAAGTACTTACTAATTAAAATGTAGCTTGCGAGCTTTTAAAAATTGAGCGCATAAGGCGGTCAAATAAGCTTTAAAAAGACCTCCCAAATTGCTTTTATAAGGAAAACCATACTTAAATTTCTTAAGCAAGCAAGTCAGTTTAAACCATGTTTAGTGACAGTCAACACTCTAAAGCCTTATAAATCCTTCATCTCTACTTGTTTTATTAAATTTCTACTCCAAAACTCATTATTGTTAAAATTAATCCAAAACCCACTTTATATTTACCTTTATTACATAACCCTTTAATCAATTTAATTAATTATTGGTTTTTTTGCCAGCTTTATTTTTTGGGTAAGTTTTTATTTAGTGAAAATAAAACTGGCAAAAACTTACCCAAAAGCATAGGTTCAAGCGCGCCAAGCTTATCCTCCACATCAAACTTATTCACCTGACGGGTCCAAACCTCGGAAAAATTTGCAAATGCAAAATCAAAACCCTACAAATCAAAAACTTTCAATCTTTTATATAAAAGCTCGAAAGGGAAATAATTTAAAGTGAAATTATTAAACCCCAATTCATTTTTAATGATCAAATAATTAAACCCTAACTGATTAAAAACTTTAAAAATTATATGATCAGACTTACTATTGATGGTAGGACGCAAGATGACGGCGCAAGGTTGCCCGGAAAACCCAAAGACACGCCGGAGACTTAATTCTTAATTCCACTGTTCTTGTCTCTTCAGGACCAGCCATCTTTTTTGTTCACTGATCCCTTCTCACGGTGCACCTTGAAATCGACAATTGTTACCACCGGAATCATGAGCCAGTACTTACAAACATCGATCCAAAAGATAGCGTGGTACACTGTTTTGGATCTAGGGTTTTATTATCAATGTTCTGGAATTGTGGTAAACTTTATCATACATGTATAAAAAAAAAAGCATCAAATACCGCCCGGGCTAAAAATTGGCCTAGGATTATAGCAAAATGGGCTAAGGGTTGGGGCTAATTTTTGGCGGGAAAAAAGGGGATGAAACGGCACCGTATGCTTTGTGGTTTAATATATATTATAATTCTTCCAGTAGTACTAAGTCAGAACATTTAATTCCCAATAATCCTCCCCTAAACTTGTGATTTACCTTAAATCATCAAGTTTCTCTGAATTAAATAAGGACCGTGAGGAATCTTCCAAACAATATCTTCTAGACTTTGTGTCTTCTGCCTGCTGATAGATTTTTCTTACTAACTCTCTTGCCATTTCTGATTCTTCCTCTACTTTTGTAAAACCCTAAAATCTGAAACATGCAAAATTACCAAATTGCCCCTGAAACTTTAAAATTCAATTAAAGCTTATATAAAGTACCAAATTAATCCCGAATCTCTGGAAAGGAACTACAAATCAAGTGAGATAATTTTGAGGCAAGCTTTTAACATTTTTACAATGTACAAAAATGTATTATTTCACCCAAAACACACATGGACCGAAAATTTTACATAAGTTATAATAATTATTAATTTAAAACATTTAAAATACAAAATTAATTAAGTAAATCTATCTAAAAAGGGAAGATTGATTTTGTCATTGAAATTGCTGGTTCTTTAGCCTCAAGTATCCCCCATACTCGGTCATTAACAAGTATAACCAACCCGATAATTTTTAGTTGCCATTCAACCCTAATTAAACAAACCGTAGTACACAAAAAAATCACACATACACAATCCGATTTTTATGAAGAGAAGAGATATTTTTCTGGAGTCCTTCATAGTGCCAAGAAGGTGGGAAAAATAGCTACACAATTCTGGGAGTGATCGTTTGGTCGTGGTGAATTATTTGGTCGAAAAACTTTGTACCGAGCCACATAAAATCATAGCGTGTGATTCCTTTGATCTATAATTTTTCTGGTATTTTTCTAGCACTCTCCTTATCATATATAACGTGTGAAAAATAGTGGAATCGAATCATGCACATTATATAAGTCGTATGAATAATAACGAACCAATAAACCCTAAAAACGTAATTATTCTATATATATTACATGCGATTTTTCGGAGGTGTGTACTTATTTTTCATGAGTTCTATATACATCATATAACATAGAAAAAATGGTCCTTCGAATTGTTTAAACCTAAATCGCGATTTATGATTTTATTTGGTTATCGTGTTTTTGGAATAAAAAGGGAATCGTGGACAAAAATTATGGAATCGATTGAATTAGGGTTTTTGTAGGATGAAATCTGGAAAAAAAATGATGTATAATGATGATATAATGATTTCTTATTGATTGGGATGATTAGGGTTTGGTTTTGATAAAATATTTATTATACCGATTGATAAATAAATAGTTAGGGGGGTGTTTTGTAATTATTAAAACTTGTGGGATATTTTTGTAATGTTATATGGACCTGGGTGAATGTGTAAAAAATTATAACATGAGGGTCTTATATGTAAATTGGGCGAGATAAGGATTTAAATGGTAAATAATGTGTCGAATTGGAAATTAAATAAAAGGAGGGACTAAAAGTGTAAATTCTGGAAACTTTAAGGTTCTTGGTGTAAATAATGTTATAAGAGGTGTAATATGTAATTTTGAGTATTTAAGGGCTTAATATGTAATTATGGTTAAATTATAATTCGATTTGCATTTTTGAGAAGTACAAGGACTATTTTTGTAAATTACCGAAACTTGAGGGGCTACTGTAACATAATTAAAATAAAGGGTATTTTCTGTAAATTAGTGAAATAAAGGGCTTGATGTGTAAATGTAACTATGATAAGGGTTAGATTGTAATCTATATAATTGTAAGGTTTAAATGGAAATTTATTTAATTAAAGGGGTATAAATTGTAAATGATGAAACTTGAAGGTCCAATGTGTAATTCGGGAGAAACTAAGTGTTCGAATGGTTAAGTTATGATCTTCCTATTTTAAATCTTTAACTTCGATAAATTTGCATTAATAACCCTAAACAATGAAAACTTGTCATATTTAACCCTAAATGTGTATAACTTGTTAAAATGAATATTATTTCCATAATAAGCTAATTAATGACTTAACTTAATTCATATCATTTGAATATCACTAAATATGGAAACTTGCTAATTCTGGAAACCTGCTAAAAATAGAAAGTTACTAAATCTGGAAAGTTTCTTAAAATGGAAAAGGCAAGTAATTAAGAATAAATTGTCATTCCCTTCTACTCCTTTAGGTGTGAAGAAGGAGAGGTCTTGAGCTGTTCCCTGTGTTCTATTGCTTGATTTCTGTTTACGTTCGCAATAAGGTACAGATATTCTGACCTTTCTTTTAAGGTTTCTCATGATCTCTTTCGTATTCTGATCCGTTAGTTTCTGATTCGATTGCTATGATTTCCCCTTTGCTTGAACCTTCCCTGTTGATTCCATTTGATATGATGTCTGATATGAAGCTATGTTATGAAAACCTTTTCTACTTATATCTTGGAAATGTTTTGAGAAAAACTATTTTAAAAGAGGTTTATAAATGAGGCAAAACCATTTTTATATAAATATTACTAGCTTTTATGGAAACTATTTTTGGAAGACTAATTTTTACGAAAAACCTTTTTGAAAGAATATTTTTATGAGAACTACTTTAAAGGATCGTTTTATGAAAATCATGAATAAAGGATTGTTTAAAATGGACTTTTGATGGAAAGTTTTGAAATGAACTTTTGATATGAACCTTGACTTGATTATTCAATATGAACCTTGATCTGACAAACTCTGATTTGGACCTTTTGATATTACTTCTGAGATATTGAGATGTAGTTTCGGATATATGACCTTTTGATGTGACACTCTGAATTGGTATGATACTTGACTCTTAGTTTGATACCCGAGCCATTTTTGTTTACCTAGCCAGGAAGGTAACCTGGCCATGTCTTTGATGCACCATTGGCATGACTCATGTGTGGGTGAGTGATTTCTCACACCGTCCCCATTCTGATTATGATATGCGCATTACTTTGACTATGGATTATATATGTTTCTGGGGGGCGTATGGATTGCAATCCTAGGTTCTGTTCTGTTTAGTGGATTTAACTAATTATGACCTGATTTCTGTTCTGGTGACTGGTGCTTGTGTGCATTACACGCCTTTCACATAATTTCTAGGAGCTAGCTACTCCATTTGAAGAATGAGGACACCCCTCATATTATCTGATTATCTGAGAGGTCTCCCCTCTATATGATTTGAAGATTTATGGTTACGATATGATATGATCTGTTTCTGGGCTCGTGGTGGATTACTATCCCTTTTTCTTTTCCCTTTATGTTTGTTCATTGACTTATTCCGTGATCCATATTACATCTGTTTGACCATTGTTTCTGTTATTCTGCATTATTCTATATTACTGTTTGTTATCGTTATATCTGTTCACTGAGCTCTCGTAGCTCAGCCGCATTTCTTTTCCTGCGGCAGGTTTTTAGTAAAGAGCTGGGAATGGGTGGAGAGTACCTTTGGACTTAGAAGACTGATAGCTATTCTGGATTTAGAAGTGATTAGAAGTTATTATTATTTCGGAATCAGTATTTAGTGGAAGTTCATTTGTAACCTTATAGTATCTGTATTTCATTGTAACCTTTGAGTATTCTTGTATTGCTATAGATGTATGCTTTGTTTGATCTGATATGAAACCATCATTGTGATATATTTACCCTTGTCGGGTTGGGGTGTTACAACTTTGAGTTTGGCAGCTAGCATAACAATCAAGATTCCTGCTCTAAGTGGATAGTCCTTCTCCACTAGCATGTAAACTTCTACTCCTGCTTTAGTAGAAACCTGATGAACACCACAATTGTCAAATAAGCTCCAAGTAGTAGCCAAATCATGAGCTTGAAATCTCCACAATGAATCATTTGCATCCGGCTCACATATCCTTTTAAGCTCAACCCATAGCCTTTTGTCCTTATCATCTATAGGATCTGCAGATCTAAACCTTTCTTTAACTAAGATCCACAGCTTATCCAAATCTTCTCTATAAAAGGCTTTTATCATATCTTCAAAGAACTTATGGACTTCAGATTTTCCTCCTACTCTGATGATTTTCCATCCCTTGATTCTTCCATCTGAGTACACTTCCCAATCAATGATGGGATGCTTATGAGAGGATTATAAAACACTTAGGATGTTACTCCTTTATAACGTGTTTGAGATACTTTGAGTGTATGCAGTTAAGTATGCGGAATCTACTTAACCACACTTATAAGAATGTTGTTTTGTTTAATGGAACAGTAATGTACGTATGAGCAATGAACACAGTAAGATTAACACCAAATGATTCAATATTATTGCCTGAATAATACGAGTGATCTTGCTATCACTAGGGTTACAATGACCTTGAATCTTAAAAAAACTCTATGACTAATGTATATGCGTAAAACCTAGGATCTCCTTTTATAGACTTAAGGAGTCCTTTACAAGATAAGTATCCTACCGTATAATTCTAACTAATTAAGTTATACAAAAGATCCATTCCATACTTATCCTCTACAATATCGTATATGACAGTTATCCATGTAGCAGTACCTTCTTTATAGCTAGCAGTACAAACTTAGCAGTTTGTACTGTTAGTTGTTTCTTTAGAAGTCTTCACTTATACACTAACAGTTTGTACTGTTAGTGAGCAGTACTAAGTTCTGTGACATTTAATTCCTAACAGCTTAGCTTGAATGGGATCAACATTGAGAGCTTCTAGGACTACTACCATCATTTCATGGATCTGTTCATCAGTCAAAGTTTCTTCCTCTTCCTCAGCTAATTCTTCTTCAACTGGTTCATCATGATTTTCTTCATCTTTCTTTAGCTTTTTGGACTCCTCATATTCTAATTGCTCTGCTCCTCTCTTTTCTCCTCTTCCTTCACTCCTTTCAAGATCACCTCTGAGAAACATCTGCATCCTCCTATGTGTATCAATGTAAATCCTTTGAATCTCTTCATAAGATCTATTTTTGAAATGCTCTTCTTTCCAGGTGTCTTGATGCTTCAAGTAGTTCTTCATATACCTTAATTGTTCACTTCTTGTAGGAGTTTTCTTCTGATAAACTTTCTTTTTGCTTTGTCTCTTTCTGATCTCTTGTAACAAGTCATCAATGGCTGATTCTTGTTCTTCACTTGTAAACTGAGACCTTTCTTCTTCTTGTAGCTTTTCAGCTAGCTTCTGATCTGCAAGAACCTGAGCAGCTGTCTGTTCTTCTTCAGTTTGATACTTGTACTCAACCATGAATCTTGCCATTCTTTCTTCATCAGCTACCCTAGCTAATTCTTCTTCATGAAACTTCTGAGCTAGCTCCTCATCTAGAGCAATCTGAGCTTGTTCCTTCTTGGATAACTTTTGAGAATATGGTTCTTTTTATGTCATTATGTCCTTACCCTTGTCTAATTTTGCCTTCTTTGGTCTTCTAGTATATACTGCAGTAGCAGTACCTTGTGAACCAACAGTACCTTCCTCAGAAATACTAGCAGTACCTTGATCTGCACTACTAGTACCTTCTGTTAAGCCACCAGTACCTTGATCCATCTGCTCTGTTTGCCTCCCCTGAGTATCAAATTCTTCTTGAACCAAAGTAACATGAGGATCATCATCTAACTGGGCAATCTTCCTCCCCTGTTTGGAAGACTCCTCACCTTGATTTGTACTTGGACCCTTTGATGAACTTGATAAAGAAGATGAACTGGATGATTCAACCATATGAGCTGACCTCTTCCTTTTAAGAGTCTTGACCTGGTCCTCCAATTTCTTAACCTTGAGCACCAGTTTTGTATATACTTTCCCAAACACCTTCTTGTGAGAGATCAGATCAGTTTCCAAAGTAGTGACTTTTTTTGATAATTTTGCACAAGTTTCCATCAATTTCTTAAGTGTATGTCAGCCCTCAGCACTTCCTGATGTGTTACCTTCAGGGAGAGGTACATCATGGGGCAAAGACTCATAGTCCACCATATGGTGAGTGTCTGAGCCACCCATAGTTTCCATTTGGCTTGGGATTCCACCAAGAGTACTTGGTACTGTTGGTGTTGCCATGGATTGGGTCTTAGCTATGTTACTTCTGTCCTGCCCAGCTTCTAAGCCTGAGACAGTAGAAGTAGCCCTTTCCATACTGACATAGTCAGCCTCATCTGCTACATTGGGAGGGGAAGGAACTCTGTGCTGAGGTACATCAGAGTCCTGTCTGGATAATGACCTATCTGGTGATGAGGTTGGTTGTGAAGGTGATTGGTCTGATGTTGTGGGTGTGTGTTGGGAGTCAACTGGGCTTGTTGATCCTTCACCCTGTGCTTGGAGCATTGAATAAAAAAGTGGAACTTCTTCCCCACTATACCCTCTTGAAGCCATTTTCATGTTACTAAAAAGTTTGTGGGTAAGTTTGGGTGTTGGATAAACAGTTTTGTGAGGAAGAAGTTGATGTTTCCTCTTGTTCAAAATAGTTTGGATGAACCTGGGATACATCAAAAATTTTGATTTGCTATCAACATTTTTAACCATTCATTCAAAATTGAGTTTAGAAAAATTAAAAATTCTGTCAGTAGCTAAACAAATGAGAGCAGTTGAAATATTACTACCGAACTGTACCCATGAGGTTTTCTTAGGAATGAGACAGTGAAGGATGATGTGAATCAAAAACCTCCATTGAGGGGCAAAACAACCTTTTTGAAATGTCAGAGATTGTGATTGGGTGTTGTACCCCATCCTGGTTAAATTTTCAAATATTTCAGTGTTTGGCATAGCACTAATACCATTGTCATCATTCAATTAGAGATGCCTCCTGAGTGATGATTCAGTAATAGCGATAAATTTACCATTCACTGTGGCATTTAACTCTTTGTCACCATTTTCAAATGTTTTGACAGTTGTAGTTGTTGGGAATTAAACCAACAGTTAGTACTGTTAGGCTTAGAGTTTCAACTGATGCAAGTTTACACTAACAGTACTAAGTCAGTTAGTACTGCCAGTACAAACACTTTGTACTGCTTATGTTCTGAATACGTGTAATATGATAAGTATAGAAAAGATTTAGTGAATATCTTATTTAGTTAGAGTTATACGAATATTATGCTTATTATACTTATCTTGTACAGGACTCCTTGTTCTATAAAAGGAGATCCTAGGTTAGGTTTTACATATCAAAGTAAGATCGTTTTGTTAAGAGATTCAAGGTTGTAAACCCTAGTGATAAGTTAAGATCACTCGTATTATAATCAATAATATTGAATCTTTTGGTGATAATCATAGTCTTCATTGTTCATATACATTACTGCTCCATTCATACATCATACATACAATATCTTCTTCTGTTATCATTTCCAGTTGTTCGATCCATTGTGATTTGGTTCCTTGGTGTGGAGAGATCTCTGCCATTGCTAGTTAGTATTGCATCAAAGTATCTCTAACACAAGGCGTGTGTTTAGATCCTCTCAAGTGGTATCAGAGCCAGGTTCTGATACTTTGAATTAGAAGATCCAGAAGAACTTTTTCTCTTTCAACAAGGAAGATGGACATGGAGACTACCCAAACCAATGTGACTGCAAAGTTGCCAATACTTAAGCCCAATGAATTCGATATGTGGAGGTTAAGGATTGAACAATACTTCCAGGTGCAAGATTATGCACTCTGGGAAATCATAGAAGAAGGGAATTCTTTCAAGCCCTCAACCACTACATCTATTGTTGATGGTAAGGTTGAGACAACTGTGCGGACAAAGCCAGTGACTGTAGAGGAGAAGATTCAGATGAAGAATGACCTCAAGGCCAGAAGCATGCTGCTAATGACTATCCCTAATGATCAACTCTTGAACTTCAGCAAGTTCAAGTGTGCCAAGACACTATTTGAGGCCATTGTTTCTAGGTATGGTGGGAATGAAGCCACCAAAAAGACACAGAAGACACTCCTCAAGCAAAATTTTAAGAACTTCTCAGCAACTAGCAATGAATCATTGGATCATATGTTCAACAGGCTTCAGAAGCTTGTAAGCCAACTTGCTATTCTTGGAATTGATATACCTCAGGAAGACCTCAACTCAAAATTCCTGATAAGTTTACCATCGGAATGGGCAATGCATGTTGTTGTCTGGAAAAACAAGCCAGACATTGATTCTATGAGCTTGATGGACTTGTATAGCAACTTCAAGATTGTGGAGCAAGATGTAAAGAAGACTGCTGGAACAAGCTCAAGTACTGGGAATATGGCATTTGTGTCATCTCCTAGTAACTCAAGTCCTGAAGAAGTGAAGGTTGCTGGAGCAGTTGGTACTGCTAGCAAAAATATTGGTACTGCTAGCACATCAAGCAGTACTAAAGGCATTATGGATGAGACAACTTGCTGTGCATTCCTCACAACTCAGCATAATGGTTCCATGTTGACATATGAAGACCTCCAGGAGATAAATGATGATGATCTGGAGGAGATGGATATCAAATGGAAAATTTCTCTTCTTAGCATGTAGGCTAGGAAATTCCATATGAGGACAGGGAAGAAGATTACCATAAACAACAATGATACTGCTGGTTATGATAAGTCAAAGATAGAATGCTACAATTGCCATAAGATGGGTCACTTATCAAGAGAATGCAGGAGGCCTAGACAACAAGATAGCAGGAACAAGAGCTATGAAGGCAAAACCAAGACTGTGGAGATTACAGACTCAAGCTCAAAGGCTATGGTGGCCATTGATAGCTTAGGGTTTGATTGGAGCTTTATGGAAGAAGAGGAAGCAGCACCTACAGAGATGGCACTCATGGCTTTCTCTGATTCTGAGGTACAAATTGCTAAGTGTTCTAAAACTTGTGTTGCTTTAAAAGAACTAGAAACTCTTAGGAAACAATATGATGAAAAAAGAATAGAGTTAAACAAGACTAGTTATAATTTGGCAAATCATAAGAGAGATTTAGCTATCTTAGAGGAGCAAATTGTTCACTATAAGAGTAATGAGTCTAGTTTTGTTGATGACATAGCAGCGCTTAAAAGAGATTTAACTTTTAGAGATGCTGAAATTAGTATGTTGAGAGCTGAATTGGATAGGATCAAAAAGTCTAATGAGAACATTCAATTAAGTGTAGAGACACTAGAATATGTATCTAAAGGTGTCAATAAAATAATTGAGTGTCAAATCATCAACAAGGCTAAGTCAGGTCTAGGGTATAAGTCTGTTCCACCTCCTCACAGAGGAATACCTGCACCTCCAGGTATAGACCTAGAACACACAGGTTTGCCTGAATTTCAACTACCTAAGCAAGAATATGGTCCTAAACCAAAAGAAAATGTAGTAGCTGACAAGCCTGTAAAAGTAAGTGAATCCTTTGAGAGTGTGAGTGGTACATCACTCACTGAGGACAAGGTGTCCTCTGCTAGGGATTCAGATGCTCCAACCATTGAGGATTGGACTTCTGACGATGATGAGGAAGATCAGGTTAAGGTTAAACCTGATAGTGTTAAGGTAGAAGAAACAAAAGTTCCCAAGGTGGTCAAGAATGAAACTGTTAGGCCTAAAACAAATGTTAAACAAGTTAGGCAACCAGTAAGATATTGTGAAATGTATAGAACCACACACAAGCCCAGAGGTAACCAAAGGAATTGGAACAACCTCAAGTCTTACCAACTAGGTGTAGACTTTGTCCTTTATAAGAAAGCTTGTTTTTCATGTGGAAGCTTTGACCATCTTGCAGCTTGTTAGTGCAAGCAGTCTCGTTAGGGAGATTGTTAATGCAAGCAGTCTCGTTTGTTTTGATTGATGACAAATATGTAACTTGATACATAACGTAAAATGTACAAGTTACTTGTAATCATATCTTGTCTCAACATACATTCAACACCTCTCGAGTCCTCGTATGATACAACACAGGTTCGTACATGTTTGTTATGTGGCATTATGATCAAACCCTTAACAAACCATTTAGAATGTTTAAAATACGGTTAGGTAATTAAGTATTTTAAAAGGCTAAACATTCAACTTAGAACCTCATTTTACACCTTTGCATAAACAAGTATTTTTACTTGTACATCATGTTTCCTAAGTTTAATAGGATAAGTACACTTTAGGTGTCAAACTAACATGATACATCTTGGTAAACATATATTAGTTAGGCTAGTATATACATGGTACATGATCACTAGGATACATGTTACATACATATATACATTTACATGTTTATGTTTATTTCTTGAATTAGAAATATTTAACATGTCACCATGGCATGCATCACTTACATATCTTGGAAGATTTGTAATATATTTTGTATAGATCTTCAAGCTAACAAGTTGACTTTTGAAGATATAGCAAGATATGGTAAGATATGGAAAGATTTGAGAATCTATTAGCTGGCCTGACACGATGGATCCAAATTTAGGGATCCGTCGGATCCGCCGGGCAAAATTCTTGTTGGCTATAAATAGCAGCCCATTGTTTACCCATTGGATTACCCACTTAGAACACACATTACCTCTACCCTTTGCATACATTTAGATCATTAGTTAATCATGTAGAAGCACAAATTAATCACCCTTTACATAATGATCATAATGTTACTAACTTTCATTATGTTGTAAGCATACACTCGTAATGATCCTGTGAAGCTAGATCAGAGATCGTGAGTCATCATCCATCATAAGCTTGCATACTTTCCTAATCCACCATGAAGGTTAGAAGATCTTGAAGTCATCATCCACCAAAGCATTCCAACATATGAAGATTCAAGGCCACTTGACATCCTCAATGATTGAAGACTTCTTATTCAAGAAGTTCATGTAGATACCATATGCATCATGAAGATCCATCACAACAAGTTTAGGGAGCTTGTGATCTTCATCCATTGAAGGCTTCCTTTCAATGGAAGTTCATTTAGATTAGCCATTCATATCCATGACTCATTTATGTCATGGATCATCATTGTAATCTATTCATACTAGATTATATGGTTTATGTGTTTGTGCCAAAAACACAAGGTTTTTATGTTGGGCCATAAAACATAGCGGGAGTGGTTGTACCCTTGTAAAGAACTTGGTATCTAGCTTAGTACCGAAAAAAAGGATAAGTGTTGGGAATAAAATGATCAAAGTCAAAGAGCCTGCCAATGATGAGAAGAGCCTGCTAGTTGATTTTGTAGTGTACGAAGATGTTCTACCAGTACCTTCTGGGTAGAAGGTACTGCTAGCTAATGAAGAGCCTGCCAAGCTTCTGTTGTGTCGATTAGATATTTTGTAATAGATATTTAGTTGAATTATTAGTCTTTGTACATTGTTATACGTTATGTAGAAGTAGAATAGTCTTCTGTGGTGACAGAAGAATATATCAGAGTGTACATGGGTAGTTGTATTTAATTGTAGGCGCCATAATAGTCAAAGTATAGTATTATATTCATCTACTTGACAACATGTAATAAGATATCCTTATCTTATAAAAGGATATCTTAGTCACTTCTTCATGCACGCATCTTAATAAACCAAATAACCAAAAACAAACTATCTCTCAAGTAACTTAGTTACTTCGAATCACAAATCCTTTTACAATCTTTGATTCAAGATTACTTTGTAATCCCGGTGATATTTAGATCATCCGTATTATTTCATCAATAATATTGAATCGTTTTGTGTTAACCAAAGTTGTGATTATTTGTTCATTACATTCTCTCATTTACTCAAACTCACCATCTTGTGTTCTTTTAAAGTGTGTTGTAGTAGATTCCGCATGCTAAACACATTCAATACATAAATATCTCAATCAAGAACAATCAAAACGTTCCACAAGTGGTATCAGAGCTAGGCTTGATATTTACTAATTTAAAAGAAAAATGGATGTTGAACATATTCAGACAAATGTTGCAGCTAAACTTCCATTACTGAAACAAAATGAGTTTGAAATGTGGCGACTCAGGGTTGAACAATACTTTCAAGTGCAGGATTATGCACTTTGGGAGATTATTGAACAAGGCAATTCATTTAAACCCCAAATCACCACATCAACAGTAAATGATGCTCTTGTAACAACAATACAAACCCAACCATCGAATGCAGATGAAAGAATTCAGAAGAAAAATGATCTCAAGGCAAGGAGTATGTTACTGATGACTATTCCAAATGATCAACTTCTGATTTTTAACAAATACAAAGATGCCAAAACCCTCTTTGAAGCTATTGTGGCTAGGTTTGGTGGTAATGATGCTACCAAGAAAACACAAAAGACACTTCTCAAACAACAATTTGAGAACTTCACAGCCACAACCAATGAGTCTTTGGACAGTATGTTCAATAGACTTCAGAAGCTTGCAAGTCAGTTAGCCATCCATGAAGTGATGATAACTCAAGAAGATCTAAACTCTAAATTTCTTAGGAGTTTACCTTCAGAATGGTCTATGCATGTCATTGTATGGAAGAACAAGTCAGATATTGACCAGATGAGTCTCAATGATCTCTACAACAATTTCAAGATTGTAGAACATGAAGTTAAGAAGACTACTGGGTCAAGCTCAGGAAATATGGCATTTGTTTCATCCCCAAACATCTCAAAGGTTGATCATGAAGACAAAGGAGGCAGAGAAGAAGGTACTGCTAACACAACCTTTGGTACTGCTAGTACTTCTAGTAGCACTAAATCCATTTTGGATGAAACAATTGGGTGTGCTTTTCTTACATCTCAACACAATGGGTCTGTATTAACATTTGAAGACCTTCAAGAGATTCATCCTGATGATCTTGAAGTAATGGACCTAAAGTGGCAACTTTCACTTTTAAGCATTAGAGCTAAGCAGTTGATGATGAGGACTGGCAAGAAGATACTGATAGATGGAAGTGAGCCTGCTGGCTATGATAAGTCAAAGGTGGAGTGTTACAACTGCCACATGAAAGGTCACTACTCTAGAGAGTGTAGAAGACCTAAGAGGCAGGATGACAGAGGTAGAGGGTTTGACAATAGAAACCAAGGAAGCTTTGAGAAGAAAGGAAGCTTTGAAAGCAAGAGTAAGGTTGTTGAAGTTGCTGAGCCAAAAGCAATGGTTGCTATAGATGGCATGGGTTTTGACTGGAGTTTCATGGGTGAAGATGAGTCAACTTCTGATGAATTGGCTTTGATGGCATTCTCCACCCCTGAGGTACAAACTATCAAATGTTCTAATGATTGTGAATTTCTTAAAGAATTAGAAACCATAAGAAAAGCTTATGATACAGAAATCTTAGAACACAGAAAAACCCAGCAAAAATTATTTGACCACAAGTGTGGTATGTCCAAGTTAGAAAAACAAATCACTCACTATAGAGAAAATGAACTTACCTTTACTGATGCTAAAAATGCTCTTCAAAGACAAATATTTTTGAAAGATATAGAAATAGAAATGGTAAGGACAGAGTGCACTAAAGTGACATTAGCTAGAGACAATATTCAACTGACTGTTACTAAATTGGAAAATGCTTCTGAGTGTACTAAAAGTATAGTAGAGAATCAGTTGAATAAGAGGATAAAATCAGGGATAGGATACAACAAATGTCCACCTCCTTATAGAGGAATTCCTTGTCCACAAGGTAGTGATCTTGCTGCATCAGGTTTACATGAATTTGTTGCAAAACCATTAGCTAAACCTGTAGTGATAGGTGAACCTTCTGAGAGTGCTAAGAATGTCTCACTCTCCAAGGTGCTCACTGAGAAGAGACCAGATGTCCTAATTATTGAGGATTGGGTATCTGATGATGATGAAGATGAGACTATTCCTATTAAAGGAATCAAAGTAGGACCATCCAGTCCTAAGAAAGTAGAAGTTAAAGCTAAAGCCAAAACTGTTTTGAAGACAGTTGAAAGTTGTAAAAAATGTAATAACAAACCTAGGGGAAGCCAAAGAAATTGGAACAACCTTAAATCACAACAATTAGGTGATGACTTTGTTATGTTTAATAAAGCTTGTTATTATTGTGGTAGCTTTAATCATCTTCATGCTTATTGTAATAAATGGGTTTCTGGGAGTAAATCAAAAGCTAAAACAAATGTTACTCAACCCAGAAAAAGTTTTGTTAAGTCTAACACTACAAAAGATAATCATTCTGTTAGACAACATAAGCCTGTTATTACAAAATCAACTGAAAAGGGTACAAGAAACACTTTCAAAAGTGTACCAAAAGTTGAGAAGAATCCTATTCAAAAGATAAATGTGGTCAAAACAAAAGTTTGGAGTCCAAAAACCAAAGGTCCTGCTAGACCAAAAGGTCCTGCTAGACTAAATGGTACTGCCAAAATTGGTATTGCCAAAATTGGTACTGATAGACCAAAGACCACACAATGGATTAGAAGGGAAAGTGCTGTTAAGGCCTCAGCATGTTGGATTTGGAAACCAATCCAATCAAAAGGTGCATCAACAATCCTGAAAAGGTTTGACTTCATTGATGCAAGAGGCAAACCCAAGTCTGTCATGGCTTGGGTACCCCAAGGAAACTAATGTGTTTATTCATGTGCAGGAACATTCAACTGATTGTGAAGATCAAGGGTATGTTGATAGTGGGTGTTCCAGGCACATGACAGGCAACATGTCATTCCTCTCAGATTTCAAAACATTTGATGGAGGATATGTTACCTTTGGGGGAGGAATTAAAGGAAAGATTACTGGTAAAGGTACTATTAAAACCAGTAAAATAGATTTTGAAAATGTGTATTTTGTGAAAGAACTTCAGTTTAATCTTCTTAGTGTCTCACAAATGTGTGACAAAAAGAACAATGTTCTATTTACTGACAATGAATGTATGGTTCTTTCTTCTGATTTTAAGATGCCTGATGAAAGTCAGACCCTTCTTAAAATTCCAAAAAGGAACAATATGTATAGTGTCAATTTAAAGAACATTGATCCCAAAGAAGGTTTAACCTGTTTGATAGCAAAGGCCTCATTGGATGAATCTATGCTTTGGCATAGAAGGCTTGGTCATGTAAACTTTAAAACAATCAACACTATTGCAAAATATGATTTAGTAAGAGGTTTACCCAAAAAGATTTTCCAAAACGACCAAACTTGTGTTGACTGTCTAAAAGGCAAACAACATAGAGCTTCTTGTAAGCCCAAGACCCAAAACTCTATTACTCAGGCTTTACATATGCTTCATATGGATCTCTTTGGTCCTACTAATGTGTGCAGCTTGAATGGAAAGAAATATTGTCTGGTTGTTACTGATGACTATAGCAGATTTTCATGGGTTTTCTTCTTAAGATCTAAACATGAAACTAGTGAGATACTTAAAACCTATATCACTGAGGTAGAAAACCAATCTGATAAGAAAGTCAAAATCATCAGGTGTGACAATGGGACAGAGTTCAAGAATAGAGTTATGGATGACTTTTGCAAGGAAAAAGGCATAAAAAGAGAGTTTAGTGTAGCTAGAACACCTCAGCAAAATGGAGTAGCAGAAAGAAAGAATAGAACACTTATAGAGGCTGCTAGAACTATGTTAGTAGACTCTAAGTTGCCTATTTCATTTTGGGCTGAAGCAGTTGGTACTGCTTGTTATGTACAAAACAGGGTTCTTGTGACAAAACCACATAGAAAAACACCTTATGAACTTTTCTTTGGTAGAAAACCATCTTTAAGTTTTATGAGACCTTTTGGTTGTCAGGTTACTATTCTCAATACCAAAGATCATTTAGGCAAATTTGATGGAAAAGCAGATGTTGGCTTTTTGATAGGGTATTCCTTGCAAAGTAAGGCCTATAGAGTGTTTAACACATGCACTAGGCTAGTTGAAGAGAATCTTCACATAGAGTTTCAAGAGAAACTTACAAATGTGAAAGGAGTTGGACCAGATTGGATGTTTGATGTTGATAGGCTTTCAGAATCTATGAATTATGTGCCTGTTACAGGTACAAATGCTAATGAAAATGCAGGTTCTGAAGAAAATGTTGAAATTCCTAAAAATCAAGATTTCATCTGGATGCCAATTTGGAAAAGTATGGATCTATCTTCAAATGAAGAAGGACCTTCAAACACAACAAAAGAAGGCAATGAAGAAGATCAAGGAACTCAGAATCAAGAGAATCAAGAGAGTGGTGCTAATGACAATGGTACTGCCAGTTCTTCAGATGGTCCTGCTAGTACAAGTATTGGTACTGCTGAGCCATTGAATGTTCAAATAGATGATTCTTTTCAAGAAGAAGTTGGGATTAGCAATCTTCCAACTACATATGAAGTTCCTATAACACCAAACACTAGAATTCTCAAAGATCACTCAACTGATGATGTGATTGGAAGCATAACTTCTGGTGTTAGAACAAGATCTCAAGTTGGTTTATCTCAAGTCTTATCCTCAGATGAAGAAGGGTTAATCTCCTCTCTTTATGAAGAAAAGAATAATGATAATTCCAATATATGCCTGTTTTCATGTTTTCTATCTCAGGCTGAACCCAAAAACATAAACAAAGCTTTAGATGATGCAAGTTGGGTGGAAGCTATGCAAGAAGAGCTTCTCCAATTCAAGATTCAGAAGGTTTGGATATTGGTTGATTTACCCAGAGGTCATAGGGCAATTGGAACCAAATGGGTGTTCAGAAACAAGAAGGATGAAAGGGGTATAGTGATCAGGAACAAGGCTAGATTGGTAGCACAAGGATATACTCAAGAGGAAGGGGTAGATTATGAAGAAGTGTTTGCTCCAGTTGCAAGACTTGAAGCAATTAGGCTTTTCTTAGCCTATGCTTCATTCATAGGCTTCACTGTCTATCAAATGGATGTTAAGAGTGCATTTTTGTATGGTGAAATTGAAGAACCAGTATATGTATCTCAACCTCCAGGCTTCATTGATGCTGAGTATCCAGATAAAGTTTACAAAGTTACCAAGGCTTTGTATGGTCTACATCAAGCTCCAAGGGCATGGTATGAAACATTGGCTTGTTTTCTACTAGAAAGTGGATTCCAAAGAGGCAGGATTGATCCAACTTTGTTCATCAAAAGGACAAAGAAAGACATCTTGTTAGTGCAGATTTATGTTGATGACATAATCTTTGGATCAACAAACCAAGGCTTGTGTGTAGAATTTGAAAAACTTATGCACAGTAAGTTTGAGATGAGTTCCATGGGGAACTTACTTTCTTTTTAGGTCTCCAAGTGAAACAATCCAAAGAAGGCATATTTATCAGCCAAGATAAGTATGTAGCAGAGATCTTAAGAAAATTCAATTTTGCTGATTCTAAGGTTGCAAGTACACCAATGGATCCAGACAAAGGGCTACTCAAGGATGCTGAAGGAGAAGATATGGATTTGCACAATTATAGGTCTATGATTGGATCTTTGATGTATCTTACATCATCAAGACCAGATATCATGTTCTCAGTATGTGTATGTGCAAGGTTTCAAATACATCCCAAGATCTCTCATCTCACAGCAGTCAAAAGAATCTTTAGATATCTTAAGGGTCAACCTAGGTTGGGTCTTTGGTATCCAAGGGAATCATCTTTTGAATTGGTGGCTTATTCGGATAGTGACTATGCTGGTGCAACACTAGACAGAAAATCCACAACTGGTGGATGTCAATTTCTTGGTTGCAGACTAATCTCCTGGCAATGCAAGAAACAAACAATGGTGGCCAACTCTACAACTGAAGCAGAATATGTTGCTGGTGCAAGTTGTTGTGGGCAAGTTCTTTGGATCCAAAATCAAATGCTTGACTATGGGTACAATTTTCTTAACACCATTATTTATATTGACAATAGCAGTACTATTTGTATCATTAAAAACCCAGTTCAACACTCAAAAACAAAACATATTGAAATCAGACACCATTTCATAAGGGATTGCAATGAGAAAAGGTTAATTCAAGTTGTTAAAATTGATTCTGAAAAGAATTATGCAGACCTTCTCACCAAAGCTTTTGATTTAGGTAGATTCAAATATCTTGTAGGAGGTATTGGAATGATAAATCTTTGAAAATCATATGTTTTTGTTCATAATATTAACTGGTATTGGATTTTAAACATGGTACTGCTAGTTAGTCAAAAGGTCCTGTTAGTTCATAATTGGTCCTGCTGATACAAAATTGCTATGTTTTGTTCATTTAAAGGCTTGAATACTTAAAATGTTATAGATCAAGTGTTCTACACTTTGTTCTTTTGGTTTGCAACTAACACATTTCAGGTTGATAACAAAACAAGAGTTCTTTCAAACAAAAGGGGCAACAAAAGTTTTATTCATTTCAGAAGAAATAACAATCTCAGGGGAGGAATTAATAGCCCAGAATGGAAGAAAGACCAATTTATGAAAAGACAAGAGCATACAAGATGATGCAGAGTTGAAAAAGAGATAGTTAGATCACATATCTAGAAGGGATGAAGCATTTCTCAAGGAGAAAGTTCTATCTAGATCAAACTAAGAAATGTTTTCAACTCAAAGGCATGCTATTAGATGATTTCACTTGTTGAGCCAATCATCCAAGATACACAGCATCAATGCCTGATTCAAATTTCCTTCATCCAAGGAAATTGCACCATCTTTTGGGCCATCATGGCTTTTGGTATTCATCTCACCAAGTTTTCACAAACTTAAGAGTTGACTAGTCCTTAAGCAAACGGCTTTTGGTAAAGACAAATCAAATCCGTTAATGGTTGATAGTTTACCAAAAACTATATGGTTGTTAACTGACCATACTTAATTGTAAATAGTTAGCTAGTCCTTAAGCAAACGGCTTTTGGTAAAGACAACTCAAATCCGTTGATAGCTGGTAGTTTGCTAAAAACTATAAGGGATTTTTAAAAAAAAAAAAACTTTCAAAGGTACTGCTAGTACAAAAATGGTACTGCTAGAGTACAAAGGTACTGCTAGATAGCCGTTGAGCCTGTCAGAAAAAGTTTTAGCCTTTAGGCCTGGTAGTTAAAATTAGCCGTTGGGGTAGTTATGTAATTCACTGATGAATATATTATATTATATTTTACATATAAAAGATCTTTTTAACCGCCTTTTCACTTACTTATTTTAATCTTTATTATTGTCGGTTAAAAGTAATTCTCTCATATCTTCTTTCATCAGTCATTATCATAATTCACATACATCTTTCATCTTCTACCAGTACTACCAACAAATCCCACCATCATATTCAAAATTTTCATTATGGCTTCCACAATTGATCTAAACTTTGTTCAACGTCACAATCAGTTAGCATTTTTGGAGAAGTCAGAGGATAATGCCTCATTTCATCAAGTAGTGGACTTTTTAAACAACTCCTACATCAGGTTTGCTTTGCTAGTCAATCCCACTATTTATGAAAATCAAATTTTACAATTTTGGGAATCTGCTAAAATTAAAACTTCTGAAAATGGGGAACAAAGAATAAAAGCCAAAGTGGATGGTAAACATTTGACTCTTACTGAGTCATCCATAAGAAGACATCTTCATTTGGATGATTCTGATGGTATTAGTCAGTTACCAGATACTGAAATTTTTGAAAATTTAATAAGAATGGGGTATCATGCTGAGTTCAACAAACTCACTTTTCTGAAAAAGCATCTTACTCCACAATGGAGATTTTTGATTCACACAATCCTTCACTGTTTGAGCCAGAAGAAAACCTCTTGGGAGCAATTTAGTGGCAACATGGCTTCTGCTCTCATTTGCTTAGCTACAAACAGAAAATACAATTTTTCTAAATATATTTTTTGAAGGATTGATAAACAATGTGGATAGTAAAACAAAATTTTTGATGTATCCAAGATTCATTGGATGCATCATTGGAAAATTACAACATGTGTTGCTTCCCACAGACTCAGTTTATGAAACACCAAAACTTTCTCAAAAAGTATTTTCAAATATGAGAATTGGTTTTAGAGGGGAGGAAGTTCCACTTTTTGATGAAATGGTACCACAACATCCAGAAGAACCAACTCCATCTGCTGATACATCATCATCCAGTTCTTCACATGGTTTCATTTCACAAACACATCAAAAATCACCAACACCATCTCCAGTACCATCAGCAACACCACCACCATCCCCACATCATACATCACAAACCCAATCACCTCAGACAATGCAAGAGTTGAAAGACAAGGTGAAGTTCTTAGAGAAAGCTCTTAAACGTCAAAATGAAAGGTTTTCTAAGATCAACATCAAATTGGTTAAGAGGGTTAAGAGATTGGAGGGTGAAGTGAAGAAGTTAAAAGGTAAAAAGTCTGCAAAGGTTGTTTTATCTGGTTCTTCACAGTCAGATGCTGATAGGATAGATCACTCTTCCAAAAAGGGGAGGAAGGATATGTCTGAAGATGAGGAAGAAGAGGAGGAACAGGCTCAATTTGAATTCCATGATGGAACTCAAGTTTATGATGAAGAGCCTGTTGGAGCAGGGCAAGAGCCTGCTAGGGCAGAAGAAGAGTCTGCCAGGAGAGAAAGGCTATTGGCTATGGGATATAAAGGGTCTGCTGAGAGAGTGTACAAGAGAAAGAGGGTTTTAATTGCTGATGAGCAATCTTCTGCTCCATCACAAGATTCACCTCCAAAGGATAAGGGCAAAGGTATTCTAATTGAAGATGAGCCAAAGTCCAAGAAGTTGAAAAGAACTCAGCAAATTCAGATGGCTTTAGGAGAAGAAGAGGCCAAAAGAGTTCAAGAAGAAGAGCTAAAAGCTAGAGAAGCTTCAAGAATGCTTGAAGAAATGAAAGAGCAGAAAGAAGCTGAAGAAGCTGCTCAAGCTCTTCTTGATACTCAAATTGCTCAAGAGACCTTTGATGCACAGATGTTATGGATTATTAACAATGATCCAATTGTGAAAGGTCATGCAGCAAATATAGTAAATGACAAGACACTCAATTCTGATGAGAAGACTGAAGCACTTGAATCTTTCATCAACAAGAAATACAAAGAAGCAGCTTTGGCTGACATTTTTGAGAAGATGAAGGAAAGTCAGAAGAGAGGTTTTAAAGTGGGCAAAACTAACAAAGATCAAACAATCTTTATGAAGAAATTTTTGAAGAATCAGGCAAATTGGACTGATTATCAACTTAAGAAGAAATCTGCTGATGAAATCTTCTTTTTATATCTTCAAGCCTACAAGAATCTTTACTATAATGTTCCATCTGATGTACATCCATCTAAGAAGAAGGAAGATGCTCAGAAGAAACAAGTAGCAAAATTGGATCAAGGGCAAGTAAGTAAAATGTTGATTACTTTACCTACTATCATTCATGCTGATCCAATTAGGTCTAGACACCCTATAATTGATTGGGAAATACACCATGATAGATTTGGTAAGTCATGGAAAATATTAAGGGTTGGGGGACAGTCTGCTATCTTCAAGAATTTTGAAAATTTAGTTAGAGCATCTGATAGAGCAGATTTGGAAGAATTGTGGAATCTAGTGCAGATTAGGTTAGCTGCAAATTCTAGTACAGATGCTAAGGAACAAGAGCTTTGGGTGGAATTCAATAGAATGTTTGATCCTGATCCCAAAGATGTTCATTGGAAATTTCCCTATTATGATCCTACAACAACTTGGGAGTTTCTAAGCCATAGTCATACTCATCATCTTTTCACACAGAGTGGGATAGAACTTTTTATGTTAGCTGAGAAAGAGTATCCTCTTAGCTATGAAGTGCTTAAAGCTATGATCTCCAAGAGATTAAGGTGTGACAAGGATGAAGAAAACTCAGAGATTGTTCAGAGTTTGCTAAGAAGCATATCTGAGCAATATGAAAGAAAAAGGAAGGATAGAAAGTAAGGTTTTTGGAAGAGTTCTCAAATCCTCAAGGTATGTATTTTATTCATCAGAAACTTGTGTATTTTAATGGAAATAACAAGTTTAGGGGAGGATTGTTGGGAATAAAATGATCAAAGTCAAAGAGCCTGCCAATGATGAGAAGAGCCTGCTAGTTGATTTTGTAGTGTACGAAGATGTTCTACCAGTACCTTCTGGGTAGAAGGTACTGCTAGCTAATGAAGAGCCTGCCAAGCTTCTGTTGTGTCGATTAGATATTTTGTAATAGATATTTAGTTGAATTATTAGTCTTTGTACATTGTTATACGTTATGTAGAAGTAGAATAGTCTTCTGTGGTGACAGAAGAATATATCAGAGTGTACATGGGTAGTTGTATTTAATTGTAGGCGCCATAATAGTCAAAGTATAGTATTATATTCATCTACTTGACAACATGTAATAAGATATCCTTATCTTATAAAAGGATATCTTAGTCACTTCTTCATGCACGCATCTTAATAAACCAAATAACCAAAAACAAACTATCTCTCAAGTAACTTAGTTACTTCGAATCACAAATCCTTTTACAATCTTTGATTCAAGATTACTTTGTAATCCCGGTGATATTTAGATCATCCGTATTATTTCATCAATAATATTGAATCGTTTTGTGTTAACCAAAGTTGTGATTATTTGTTCATTACATTCTCTCATTTACTCAAACTCACCATCTTGTGTTCTTTTAAAGTGTGTTGTAGTAGATTCCGCATGCTAAACACATTCAATACATAAATATCTCAATCAAGAACAATCAAAACGTTCCACAATAAGCGACGACGGGAGTTGTTGTACCCATGTAAAAGAACTCGACATCTAGCTTAGTGTCGGTAATTGTATAAGCGACGTTAGGTTGGTTCTACCTCGAACTAGAACCCGGTATTTAGCTTTGTACTGGAAAAAGTGTAAGCGACGTGTGTAAGGTTTTCTCCGCCGAGAAGGGAGCTTGTTGATCTAGTGAAGTAACTCTCGAGTTGGGTACTCGGGGAGTGGAGTAGGGCGGAGAGCAGCTCCGTGACCGAACCACTATAAATCATCGTGTTTGGTTTGCGCTTTCTTTTACTTATCTCTTTACTTTTATATTTGCATTATGTGATTGATTGTGGTGTGACTTGTTGATAATACTTGTGTGACAACATGTTTCAACTTATGCAAGTTAGAAACATCTTTCATATTAGAACAAGCTTAAACGGACATTTGATACAACAAGTTTTAAGATTTTAAAACGATAACGTATTCAAACCCCCCCCCCTCTACGTTTTCACACAAATTTTTGCAACAAAAGGGTAACTGGGTATACAAACCATAGGGTGAACATAGAGAGACCTCAAAATCACTCTAATATTGCTAGAATGACACCCAGAGCAGTTTTATTAAAGTCTGGCCCAAGACCAATTCATACTGCTAGACCAGCAGTTAGTACTGCCAGACCTAATAAGCCTGTTTACCCAAGACCAGTAGTTCAAAGTGCAAAAACCACTTGTAAATATGCACCAAAAACTGCTAAAAGGCCCTTTCATAACAAAGCAGTGGTAAAGAAACAAATTTGGAAACCTAAGGCTACAATTGCTAAGCCAGCAGTTAATACTGCTAGCAAAGTAGTTAGTACTGCTAAGTTTAAAAACCCTGCTAGGGAAAAGATGAGTAATGGTATTAATGCCTCAGCATGTTGGATTTGGAGACCAATCTAATCCAATGGTGCATCAATTGTTTTAAAGTGAATGGACTATATTGATGCAAGAGGCAAACCTAAGTCAGTAATGGCTTAGGTACCCCAAGGAAATTAATTTCCTTATGTTATATTGTTATTCATATGCTTATAATGTTATGAGACAAGTGCTTTGCACTTTGTTTTCTTGGTTTTGGACTAACAATTGCAGGTTGATTGAGCAAATTACTTGGAGTTTGTGAATTAAGTGCTTTATGCTTTGATTTGTATGGTGCTTTGGAGCTTAAAGTGTGTGATCTTTGCACACAACAAATGGTCATTGGTTCACCATGTCTAACCCACATCAAGAACCAACTAGTCCATAGCAAACGGTTTCTGGTAAAGACTTCTCAAATCCGTTTATGGTTGATAGTTTACCAAAAACTATATGGTTATCAACTCACCATACTTCACAGCAAAGAGTTGGCTAGTCTAAAGCAAACGGCTATTGGTAAAGATACATCAAATCCGTTAATAGCTGATAGTTTGCTAAAAACTATGAGTGGGCAGTATTGTGTTAAATTAATATTGAGTTTATACTGCTCCTTAAAATTTTTCTTAAAAAAAAATTAGTACTGCTAGTGCAAAGTTTGTACTGCTGAACTAGCCGTTGTAACTGTTGTGTCAGTAACTAATTTTTAATATAGCCGTTGGGTAAATACCGTTTGTTACCATATATATATAGGGTTTTTATTAGGATAATTATCTTCTTTAAAAATATTTACTTCTATTCTTTCTAAAGATAATTCTTATCCTTTATGCAAAAATCTCAAACCCTAACTGTTCATCTATAAAAACCCAATTGGCTCTTCAAACCTTCAATTAAACCACAGATGATCACTTTTCTGTTATAACTTGCATACATCATTCATGGCTAATTTGGAATTTGTTAAGACGCACAATCAGGTGGCATACTTGGAGAAAACAGAGCAGGGTGATGGACCAATCTTCCATGAGATTGTGGACTTTCTGAACACAACTCATATAAGGTATGCTCTTATTGTTAACCCGACTCTATATGTCTCTCAAATCACAGAGTTTTGGCATACTGCAACTATCATAACTAGTGAAAATGGAGACATAGAAATACATGCTAATGTGGATGGTATACAATTCATTGTTACTGAAAATTCTATTAGGAGACATCTTAAATTAGAAGATTCTGATGGTATCAATGATTTGCCAAACACTGAAATTTGGCAAGAATTTGCTAAAATGGGGTATGACACATCCAATCATAAACTGACTTTTCAAAAAGGTTGTTTCTCCCCACAATGGAGATTTTTTATCCATACTCTCTTACATTGTTTAAGTCCAAAGAGAACATCATGGAAGCAATTCAGTAGCAATATTGCTATTGCTCTCATCTGCTTATCAACAAACAAAGTTTTTAACTTTTCAAAATTCATCTTTGAGAGTATGGTAAACAATTTGAAAAGTAAAACCAAGTTTTTGATGTATCCAAGATTTGTGCAAGCATTTTTAAACAAGAAAAAGAATCAACTGAAACAACATAAGAAAACCTTTCCAACACCTTGCCTGCAACAAAAACTTTTTCAAAATACGGCTATGGCAAGTAGACTTTTCAATTGGGTAGTAATACCTCTTTTTCCTGAAATATTGGAAAGAATTCAAACTTTTCAGGGTGAAGGGTCAGTAATCCCAACTGAGCCCCAACACACACCCATTGTGGTTCCAGATGTTACTCATACACCCCCAGTAATCAGCACCTATAGGAAAAGAACCAGACAGGAAACTATGGTCCCTCAGCCTAGTTCTCCTCCTCCACCCTTTGTTGCAGATGAGGCTATCAATTTTGATAGTATGGATCTAAGATGGTGTTTTCTACTAGTTCTTCAAGTTCTGACTCAGATGATGATGATGATGATTCTCCCAAACAGGGGAGGAAAGTTACTCAGAGGAAAACAGGGTCAGAAACTCAGGGGAGGCAAATAGATTTTGATGAACAAGAGGGTACTGGTGGTGGAAATGATTTTGATATGGATGAAGATCAAGCTACAGAGCCTGTGGATCTTGAAGAGGGAACTGAATTGGTTAATCTTGATGAGGATGTTCATGATACTGCTACAAGTTCAAAACATGTAGAGGAAGCACTACAAACTGCTGAGGTAGCAGTACAAACTGCTCAAGATAAGGGTAAAGGTATTCGGATTGAAGATGATCCACAGCCAAAGAAAGTAAAGCCAAGAACCCAAGCTCAGATAGATTTTGATGAAGAAGTAGCAAGAAAAGTTCATGAAGATGAGGTAGCAAATTTTATGAAAGCTCAAAGATTGGAGAAGGAAAGAATTAGATCAGATGCTATTATTGCTCAATAATCAAATGACGAAATTGAACTTCTGTATTATAATGCATACAGAAGAGCTCAAATTAAAATTCCTATGGACCAAGATGAAAGATTACCAAAAAGGCTTAAAACTGCTAAAAAAGAACAACCTAAGAAAGTGGAAGCACAAGCAGAACGAGTAGAATTATCACATGAGCGGATGAGTTATATGTTAGTTACTGTGCCAGAGATTCTACATGTTGATCCACTTCAAGCTAGACATCCAATAATGGACTGGGAGACTTACAGAGACAAATTTGGAAAAGCTTGGAAAGTTACTAGAATTGGTGGAGGACTACAGTTTTCAAGAATTTTGAAAATTTGCTAAGAGTTTGTGATAGAGAAGATCTGGATACTTTATGGAGATTATTTCAAGACAAGCTCAAAACAAAGAAGAGGACTGATGTGAAAGAACAAGAGCTTTGGGTTGAATTCAAGAGGTTATATGAACCAGATCTTACAGATGTGTATTGGAATTTTCCTATTTATGATCTATCTACTTCATGGGAGTTTTATAGTTCTTGCAATGTGTATCATTTGTCAACACAAGGTGGAGTTCATATCTTTATGTTAGCAGAATTGGAGTATCCATTGAGTTATGAAGTACTTGCAGTGATGATTTCTTCAAAGCTCAGATGTGAAGAAGAAAATGAAGTAGTTCAAAATCTGATTCAGAAAATCTATGATCAGTTTGAAAGAAAAAGAAGATAAAGTGTTTGGCAGAATCCCCCCATCATCAGAGTTGAAGTTTAATTCAAGAAACTTAGTGATTTGGAGAGAAATCATAAGTTTAGGAGAGGATTGTTGGGAATTAAACCAACAGTCAGTATTGTCAGGCTTAGAGTTTCAACTGATGCAAGTTTACACTAACAGTACTAAGTCAGTTAGTACTGCCAGTACAAACACTTTGTACTGCTTATGTTCTGAATACGTGTAATATGATAAGTATAGAAAAGATTTAGTGAATATCTTATTTAGTTAGAGTTATACGAATATTATGCTTATTATACTTATCTTGTACAGGACTCCTTGTTCTATAAAAGGAGATCCTAGGTTAGGTTTTACATATCAAAGTAAGATCGTTTTGTTAAGAGATTCAAGGTTGTAAACCCTAGTGATAAGTTAAGATCACTCATATTATAATCAATAATATTGAATCTTTTGGTGATAATCATAGTCTTCATTGTTCATATACATTACTGCTCCATTCATACATCATACATACAATATCTTTTAAGTATTAACTAGTAAATTCCGCGTGCTTGTTAGTATTACATCAAAGTATCTCTAACACAAGGCGTGTGTTTAGATCCTCTCAGTAGTCTACCAAAATGGTTTGATGTGGGAGACATAGATAGTGGGATTTACGAGTGAAGAATACCTTATGTGGGAACTATTTAAAAAGTCCACTATCTGATGGAATTTAGTATCATCCTCTGCTTTTTCCAAATAAGTGACCACGTTGTGCTTGTCAACAAAGGATAAAGAAGCCATTATTTTTTAGTAAAAGGTGATTTGACTGCTGTGAATAGTGTAATTTTAGGGTAGAAAGTAGATGAAGAAAGTGAATTGAGATATTATGAAAGGCTTGTTAGGGTTTCTATTGGACCGACTTTAATCAAAAGATAACTTTTAATTGAAGATAAGGTTAATATAATAATTTAAAAGTAAAAATATTCAAAAAGGAAACCCTTAAAACAAGGAAATGATCAGTAAAAATCTCAACTAACTCTCAACAGCTATTTTCAAAAAGCTGTTATTTCGCACCAGTACTAACGACTATCCAGCAGTACAAACTAAGCCTACCAGTACTAACTTTAAGCCTGGCAGTACAAACTTTTTGGAAAAATTTGACTCAGTAGTATGAACTCTATTTTGATGAAAAACCATACTGCCAACAACCATTTTGAAGGGATTAAGTGTAAAGACAGACAGCTAATCAAGATTTCAGTTTAATGCAACCTCTGGTTGTGTGAGAACCAATCATTTCAGTTATAAATAACTGCCTGTGATCAGATAAACTCATTCAAAGAGCTTTCTTGACAGGGTTTCCAGCTCGTGGCAGTTGTTGCCTTTAACACAAGTGTTAGATTCACGTTTGCTCGCTGTTCTCTCTATCAGATGTCCAAAGACTAACTCATTACACAAAAGTATAAAATGATAGAGAGTGAGTTATGTCAGTTACTTTCTGACTAACTAAGCCATCAATTCCAATACAAAATGTCATAATAAGATTTCAAGAAAGTAGTTTTAAAGAACCAGTTAACTTAGGTATAAAACCTTTGTTAATGCCTATTATGTCAGCAACTGAACCACCATATGCTTAGGATGTTACACAATGCACTAGTATTTCCTTTGTGCTTAAACATTCCAGACCTGCAATTGTTAGTCCAAAACCAAGAAAACAAAGTGCAAAGCACTTGCTTCATAACAGTATAAACATATGACTAACAGTTCTAACAAACAGTCCAAATTTGTACTAGCAGTATAAACTATACATAACAGTACCCTTTGACAAACCTAGCAGCACAAATCCATTTTAATATACAAAAACACACAATTTTAATAACTTTAAGGGTTGAGCATTCCAATACTTGCTACCAAGTATTGAAACCTTCCTACATCAAAGGCTTTTGTGAGAAGATCTGCAAAATTATGGTCAGAATCAATTTTAACAACCTGAATTAACTTTTTCTCATTGCAGTCTCTTATAAAATGATGCCTAATTTCTATGTATTTTGTTTCAGAATGTTGCACTGGAATTTTAATTATGCAAATTGTACTGCTATTGTCAATATATATCATGGTGTTCATAAAATTGTACCCATAGTCAAGCAGTTGATTTTGAATCCAAAGTACTTGACCACAACAACTTGCAGCAGCTACATACTCAGCTTCAGTTGTAGAAGTTGCCACAATTGTCTGCTTCTTACACTGCCATGATATAAGTCTGCAACCAAGGAATTGACATCCACCAGTTCTTGATTTCATGTCCAGGATTGCACCTGCATAATCACTATTTGAATATGCCACCAAGTCAAAAGGTGATTCCTTGGGATACCACAGACCCAACTTAGGATGACCCTTAAGATATCTAAAGATCCTCTTGACATCAGTTAAATGAGAAACCTTGGGAGTGACTTGAAACCTTGCACAGGCACATACAGCAAACATGATATATGGTCTTGATGATGTAAGATACATCAAGGACCCTATCATAGACCTGTAAGTTTGTACATCAACACATTCTCCATCAGCATCTTTAAGCAATGGTTTCTCTGGATCAACAGGTGTGCTTGCCACTTTAGAATTAGTAAACTGAAACTTCCTTAGTATCCCAGCCACATTTTTATCTTGACTGATAAATATGCCTTCAGTTGATTGCTTTACTTGCAACCCCAAAAAGAAGGTAAGTTCCCCCATGGAACTCATCTAAAACTTATCATGCATAAGTTTCTCAAATTCTACACACATTTCCTTCCTTGTGGATCCAAAAATAATATCATCCACATAAACCTTTACCAGCAAGATATCCTTCTTGTACTTCTTAATGAATAAAGTCTGATCTATCTTGCCCCTTTGGAATCCATTCTCTTGCAAATATGAAGCCAAAGTCTCATACCATGCCCTTGGAGCCTGATGTAGTCCATAAAGAGCCTTTACAACCTTGTACACCTTATCAGGATGTTCTGGATCAACAAAACCTGGAGGTTGTGAGACATACACCTCCTCTTCAATAGTACCATATAAGAAAGCACTCTTAACATCCATCTAGTAAACAGTGAAGCCCATGAAAGAAGCATAAGCTAAGAACAGTCTGATTGCTTCAATCCTTGCTACTGGTGCAAAAACCTCTTCATAGTTTATTCCCTCTTCTTGTGTATACCCCTGGGCTACAAGCCTAGCCTTGTTTATGATCACAATACCCCTTTCATCCCTCTTTTTTCTAAAAACCCATTTGGTGCCAATTACCCTCATACCCTTAGGTAAATCCACTAGTACCCAAACCTTCTGAATCTTGAATTGGAGAAGCTCCTCTTGCATTGCTTCTACCCAGCTTGAGTCTTCTAAGGCTTTGAGAACATTTTTGGGTTCAGATTGTGAGAGGAAACATACAAATAAGCATGTGTTGGCATCTTCATGCTTCTTTTCTTCTTAAATAACACTAAGAAACCCTTGTTGGTCTGAAGTCATAGTTTGTCTTCTTGTCTTCACACCAGACTGCATGTCACCAATCACATTGTCTAGGGAGTGATCTTTGTGTATCCTTGTGTGTGGTGTAGTAAGAACTTGATAGGTAGGTGGGAGATTGTTGATATCCACCTCATCTTCTAAGAAATCAGCAACATTAGTATCTGATGGGCCAACAGTATGAATATTTTGCCCAGCAGTACAAACTTGGGGCTCAACAGTACGATTTTCATTTGTACGGTTATCTTGATTCTCTTGATCTTCAGCTCCAACTACATTGTTTCCATCTTCAACCTTCCTTGGATTTATCAGTAGAAGGTTCACCATGCTTTGAAGATGAATCCACACTGTTCCATATTGGCATCTGTTGGAGTATGCTCGTGTCATAATAAATAATTATATGACACTACAAAAAAACAGGCTTTCAGAGACTGAATTTCTAGGGACTGATATATCAGTCACTGATACATAGCATCGGTAACTGAAACATCAGTTACAGATACTTTTAAGGACTGACCTTTTATTGACTGATTGCGGCGACTAAAAATCAGTCCTCGATTCAGTGACCCCATATCTGAGACTAAATTTCAGTTACTAATATGCCTGTACGGGAAAAAAATTTGGAGGCAAATTTGTTAGTGACTGAATAAGGGTGACAATTCAGTCCCTAGTACATGTACATCATATCTAAGACTAAATTTCAGTAACAAATATATTTGCGCAATAAAAAATTTTGGCAGAAAATTTGTTAGTGACTGAATTATAGTCACAGTTCGGTCCTTAATACATGGAGATCATAGCTAAGACTAAGTTTCAGTTACAAATATGTCTACAGAATAAAAAGGTTTGGAGGGAAATTTTTTAGTGACTGAATTTCACTCACAGCTGCGTCCCTATTACATGGACATCATACCTAAGACTAAAATTCAGTTACAAATATGTTTGCGCAATAAAAAAAAGTTTGGAGGGAAATTTGTTAGTGACTGCATTTGAATCACAACTCAGTCCCTAATACATGGACATCATAGCTAAGACTAAAATGAATAAAAATAGATTAAAACGGACTAAAACGTTTAAAAACGGACGAAAACTTATAAAAACGGACGAAAACGTTTAAAATCAGAAGAAAACGTATCAAAACGGACGAAAACATAAAAAATGGACGAAAACCTATAAAAATGGACGTAAATGTAAAAAAACAGACTAAAACGGATGAAAATGTATAAAAAGTTAAAATATAACAGACAAAAACTGATGAAAACATAAAAATACGGATGAAATCGTATACAAACGGACGAAAACGGATGAAAACATATAAAAACGTAAAAAAAAGGACTAAAATGGATGAAAACGTATAAAAACGCAAAAAAAAGGACGAAAACGTAAAAAAACGGACGAAAACGTAAAAACGGACAAAAACGTATAAAAACGTAAAAAAGGGACGAAAATGTATAAAAACGGACAAAAACAAATAAAAACAGACAAAAACGGACGAAAATGGATTACCGACAAAATATACGGTTCTATATATTGCAATGTACTACACTTGTTTTTAAGACCTACATATGTTTGTATCGTTGTTAGTAATTGTAAGTTTGTATATAAACCTATTTACGGATTTCTATTTATGTGTAACACTCAGGGGTTCACGCACGAAACCTCGGTTTATACCCCCGTGACGTGGGAACTCGAGCAGAATTCAAGTTTCAGACGTTCATAACATCTTTAGTATTCACCGATGGCTTTCATTTTGAGTGTTGACAATTTAAGACGTGTAATCGGGAGAATGACATCAATCAGTTGCTTCATCGAGCGCGACATCCATTTTAAAGAAATGACTATTACGTTCTTACCATATATAATAAGTCGTGGTGCCTATAGCAATCGTCAATCCACTATACTATACACACCACTTCCATTCAAGATAATAACAAGAAAGTTGCATATAGGCATATAGCCAATCAACGCACTCTACTTTACACACCACGTGGACCATCATATTGCCTTTACGGGTTCTCACACCCCTAAAGGTCTCCTTATAAATACTATACCATTTTCTCGAAATGGATCAAGCTAATCCCAAGCAACATATCCTGCCTTGGGAACTCTACATTCAAGTCTATTATCCTCTAGGGTAATTGACACAAACCAACTGAGTCGACTCGTGAGCGTTACCCCAACTCGTGACTCTTGTCACATTTTGGGGTCTTTACTGAACGTGGGAAACCGAACGGTCAACCAACCCAAACCATACGTAATTGTTGAGTTTATCCATATTTACTTTCATCTATGTGTATGACTTGATTTTATCCATAGGATGAGCTTTGGATGTTAAGTAATTTTATATTGATATTCATATTTTTAGACTCCTCACGTATGAGTGATTAGGGATACACAAATGTCACTAATTGGATAAACGCTTGTTAGACTATTAGGTTAAAGTAGCTAGTTGTAAACACTAAATTAATAAATAGCTAGATGACAACTAGGATTAGTTTGTATCGCAAATGAATCTCAATGATTAGCTAAGAACTTAATAAGTGTAGATTAGTAAACCATTAACATCCTGTTCAAATTGGCTACTAATAGGCGTACGAGTTATAATTGTATTATATTTAATCTTAAAATAAGTTACTTATGAATTGTCACAATATTTAACTTCAAAATAAAATTATTAAAAAATTATTACCTGTTATAATATCTTGCTAAACCCCGTGCGTTTATGAGTTATAAAACTATTTGGTTTATAAAATACGAGTATATAAATTAGATTCTATAATACCACCCAAAAAAAAATATAGAATTTCTCTCTCTCATTTTCAGTTGTCCCGCTCTAAGTTTTCCCAAAAAGTCAAATTATCCCTCCATCCAAGCATCCAACTATTAGCAACCTCACATCTCACATCCACAAACTTATCATTTTCATTTCCTCTCACGTTCTCTCTTTTGGTCTTCAAACAAACCAAATTCGCTTGACCGTCTGCGTTATCGATCATTGCTAGTCACCACCCAAAGTCGTTAGTCACATCCTCACTAGTCAGCCACCAGACCATGGCGATTCATAATCATCACTCCCGATTTCATGTCATATATCCATAAATAAGGTATTGTAACGTGTTATATATTTAATTTAATCATCAATTTGAGGTCTTTATGTGTCAATTTCGTGTTTGGGTGATTTTTAGGAATTAGGGTTCATGTAAACCCGAATCTATATGAGTTTGAAACATGCTTTTTGATACAATTGATGCTCACCACAAGGTATTCTCGTGTATATATTCTTGTTAAATGCTTAATTTCCAAGAACATGTATCTATTTATAGAATTTTTTAGATCTTGTTTTAATAAAGTTTGATAAGGCATAGTTTACATAAAATGGATAAATTTACGGTCACCTTTCTTTATTTATTTGTTATAGGTGTTTGTACTACTGTTAGAACAACTGACGTGCGCTAACGACCAACCGGTTCGCACAGCCGACCTATGCCTCAAGGTAACTAGCGCTGTTGTTATCTATCTCCTTACGTGTATGTAAAGATGAGAATTGCTTTAGCCTTTGATTTGTTGTAACCTTTAGTTATTCATTTGGCACAGGTTTTGCTGAGAACGGAGGAATAGGTACCATGTCGCGAAACAACAGTGACCAAAGGCGTGTGGTGCAGCATTGAATGAGTGTATGTTGCAGTTACATTTCGTTTGTGAAGAGCGAGCAGCCATGTGATACATACAGCAACCATGCTCACCTCCAACGTTTAAAGCTTTTGTAAGCCCTTCTCTTGAACCAGTTTTCTCTATATATTTTCATGTGTTCTAAGAGGCTTCAGTCAGTCAGTTGTTTCATGAGGTTGCTTCAGTGGGTTGTGTCAGTGTGGTTGGTTCAATGGGTTTGTTTACTGTGTTTGTTTAGTTGATAGGTTCTGGGGAATATATATGTGGTTGGTTCAATGGGTTTGTTTAGTGGGTTTGTTCAGTTGAGCAGCAATCAGAGTCTGATCCACAACTACAACCACAGCCACAACCACAGCGACACTCACAACCATAATTACAGTTACGACCATAATTACGTAGGCGAAAATGTTTTTGCTGCTCAAACCAACCTGACACAGTGACATGGCCCATTTTGACCCATGCTATTAAAGACCCAGTGAACCCTGTTATGCAACAACCTGAATCTTCCTAAAATTGAACCAAAAAAAAAAAAAAAAAAAAAAAAAAAAAAAAAAAAAAAAAAACTGAAAGAGTTCTCTTGCTCGCTAGCATTGTGTTTTTTCACTTTAGTAATTAGCTTATAAGGTAATGTATTAATCCTTGATTGCAGGTCATAGTCTGGTTGCATGATCCACTCAAGACCGATTTCAAACTCTTGAAGAACCCTTGATGTCTCGCGGACCCCCACTTCCTCGGCTACTTCTCAACAACGTTTCTTGCATGAGAAACGCCCAACAAATCTTACACCACAAAAACATCTCAATTCATGATGGTGGAGCCCTCGTACTCACTGGAGCAAACGGGTCCGATAAGTCTACGTTCTTACGCATGCTAGCTGGATTTTCCAAGCCATCAGCGGGCGAGATCTTATGGAACGGTCATGACATAACCGAGTCAGGAGTTTTTGACCAGTACAAACTTCGACTCAATTGGCTGTCGTTAAAAGAAGCCATAAAAAGCAACTTCACAGTTCTCGACAATGTTCAGTGGTTTGAAGTTCTTAAAGTTGTCGTCAACGTTCTTGGCTTGCTCGATCATGTCCATCCACATTATCTTCTTAAATGCTTCTTGGTATCTCATCTTTACTTATGACGTATGAAGTCCCACTAACTCTTTGAACTCTGTGATCTCTTTGCACATCTCTCTTCTGAGACAAACTATATTTCAACCAATTTTAGTGATTTTATGGTTAGACGATCTTTCTGTACAAGCAAGTCTAGTACTTCGTAATCCGGTTTTGTCCATAGTTGCAGGTTCTCTTGTATTTTGAGCTCGTCATTCAACTACACCATGTCATCATAAGAGCTAATCATAGGCATGTCTATCAAGTTGGTGACCCGTTTGTTTCAGTAAAGTCTGAAATCACTGGGTATTCTAAGATTAGTGACGTAAAACAGGATTTTATTGAAGATCCCATCATCCAGAAATCCACTACTTCTTCCATGGCGGTGTCTAAGTAGGTTACTGGTTTCGCAAAGGAATTTGTGGAGACTGAGAAAGAGGTGGTTGAGGCCAAACCAGAAATAGTTGCACCGCCTGCTGAAACATCTACTGGAACCAAGTCTGGTAAGCCAAAAATTAATGGAGTATCCATGATAGAGTTGTTTACACCAGAGCAGGTTGGGGAGTATATTACTGGTCTTAGACAGTGGGTTGGCCAGGTCAGCAATCTGGATATACTTGTATTTCTTCTATGATTTTTTATGAAGTCATTTGTACAGGGTCATTGTATTGTTACCCAAGGTGGTAAGAGGGGTGAGTTGGGGAACAGGTTAAAACAGGTCGGGTTTGAATAAGTCATCTTCAATACGGTTATCCATTATCTAGTTTTTTAATTTAATATAAATGCTTTAACTATGGTTACGTCAATAACACTATAACGATAAATGTTCAAAGACTAATACTTTGGGTGAGTTTCAACCAGTTTGACCCATTCCTATTTTTATTTGATTTAATCCAATTTATTCCGGAGAACATGCACAACCCATATCGGCCCATTTCTTACTAAATGGGCCGAGATTCCAATATCTAGGACAGGGAGACAATATTGTAACCAGTTTGTTGCATTTCACAGCTTATGCTTACAAATATCATTTCATTTATGTTTTTAATATGTATTACTATTCTTGTGCAGAGCAAAGCGAAGGCAGAAAAAAATCAAGCAATGGGTTTGTTTAATGTGGTTGGGTCAAATATGATATTGGGTGCAACTAGTTTTTAATTTTGTTTTCATACCTTCGATCATGTTAGGAAAATATTTGTAAGCATAAATAGATGGCTCTTGATAAATTAAAAGATGAAGGAACGACTCAGATTACTACTGTTATGGAGCACGAGGTTGAGAGACAAGCCATAAAAAGTGTTTGTGGCCGAAAGAAGACAATACAGTCAGCATGAGTGGGAGGTGGGTGTTGGGCTAGTGACCAGGAAAAAATATTATTGGATGAAAGAAGCAGCTGAATCATCTCAACAAGCTGACTCAACACCTAAACAAAACTCGACTGAGATTAATGAATTGAGAGCAAAGGTTAGTGAACTTGAACCGTATAAACGTAATTATGAGAAATTGGCAAAGTTCTTGAGCCAAAAATTTCCAGACTTCGAGAGCACAATAGACTCACCAAATACTACTGAAGGTGATGGTAACGATGATCCATTCACCGATAGTGTTATATAGGACGTTAAAATTTATTTCTATTGAATTTGGTTTTATTTTTAAACATGTTGAATTGTAAACTCTTGTTATTTGGATTGGTGATTATTATGCTTTAAAGAAATATTGTTATTATTATTGTTTATGGTTTGGAGTTTTATATACTATTGTAAGGGGTCATGTATGCATTGTGAATGGGGACTAAATTAAATTGTATTTGCCACTAACTTTTAGTTTATAATAGAAATATAATGGAACGACGCCATCATATTGGAGACTGATTTTAATGTTATTTTGTATCGATTAACATATATTTTGAAACTAATTTTCAGTCACTAGAAAAACAAATTAAGGACGAATTCATCTGTTAGTTGTGACTAACAATCAGTCTTTAAATCCTTTCATCGGAGACTAATCAGTTTTTAAATCCTATTATTAGAGACTGATTTGGTACGGTAATCTACAAAACAACAAAACGTATTAGGGACTATAAACAATGTTTATGGACTAATTTTCAGTCCCTAAATCCATGTGTTAGTAACTGATCTAACATAGTATTGGCGACTGACTTTTCAGTCGCCGATAATATGCATTGGGGACTGAAATAACATGATACCAACCCATAGAAATAAGGACTGACTTTTTTTATTTTAGAGACTGATCTCTGGTCCTCGTTGGTTCGATACAACAAGGACTGAATTTCAGTTGATAACGTCACTTTCTGTAACTAAGCTGTTGTAACTGATTAGTGACTAGCAAAATCAGTCCTTGATAGACCATTCGTAACTGATCATGGTGTATCAGAGACTCATTTTTCAGTCTCTGAAAGCCTTTTTTTTGTAGTGTGACTAGACATATGTGAGCCTATGGGGTCACACACTTATACACAGAGATACCATTTTATATATTGTATTTACCGTATTTACACTATATATATGACTACGTAACTTGGGATCGATTAAGGGCTACTAATAACTAAGCTAGTACTTAGTTTATTGGATTGGACCAACAAATGGGCAAGCCCATTTGAAGCTCCATATGTCCGGCCATGGTAAGGAGAACAAGAGAGAATGATCAAGGTGGTTAAGTGTAACTTTTCATTGATTATTTCCTAATTGATTTTGTCATTAAGTAGACTGATTATAATTAATCACTTGCCACAATTCTCTCCCCCTCTCCCTCTTGAAAACCCATGGCACAAACCAAACCCCTCTTAGGGTTTGTGTTCTTTCATCCCTTCTTTGATAAATCCATCATAGGTTGTTGCAAGAACAAGTGTTACGTGATTGAGACTAGCATCGGGTGGTTATCCGTGACGTGTAGTGTGTTTCATTCTTAGAGGAGATCAATATCATTGATCTCTTGGGTTTCTCCATCTCATATTGGTGATATTGGTGCATCCGTGATCACGCTTCAAAGGTATAATACTTGTATTCATTTATATGATTGATCATATGGCTATATGGATCTGTTGTTGGTGATGTTATCCGCTGCGTTTATGTATTTAATATGTTATTATATATTCAACATCACCTATAGTGGTATCACGAGCCATCATATGTTCCATATGATTATCGGGTATGCATAAAAGTGGCTAAAACGGGTGTTTTTTGATGATTTATGAAACCACCAATTAAAACAGCCCCTAGGGCTCTATTTTCTCTCAAAATTAGAATCTTTAGAGGTCATAAGATCTGTGATTTTTTACCTCATATCCATTTGTTATGCATATGCTTATTTGTTTGCTTGTCGGGTACCCGTAAAATGGCCAAAAACGCATTATTTTGTTCGATTTGTGAAACAATTTCAAATCAGTCCCTATGGCTTAATTTCTGTGGTATAATGATAATTAGAAGGTCCTAATATCAATGGGTTTTGAACCTAAGGCCATTTGACACGAGTACCATTCGGGGTTTTTAATTCCAGTTAATTAATTTCTTCGTTTCGTTGGCTAATTATTGAATCCTTGTTATTAATTTTGTATCCATGGAAAATACATGTATGTTTGTCCATGGAGTTAGCCAACACCTTGTTTTGTTCATAATATTAATGTATTATTATGTGTATATGCACAGCCGATGAAAACCTAGACCACGTGTGTTGTTGTGATTTGTCGTTGATTTCTTGTTTTTGGGGTTGCCATTGTTTCGGCTCTTATGTAATGTATTTCATTTTGGCTTTGCCATTGTTTGGGCATTTTTACAATATATAGGAAGTAGATTAGTTGTATTTTACTTCATATATTATGTAATCAAAGCTTGTAATGGAATGGCAAAAGAATGAAAGACTTTAGACCGATGAATGGCTGCTGGACACACTGCAAAAAAACGCGATTTCCAGGAGATTGGTAAGGTATTTTGGGCTAAATTGTTTTGTGCAGGTTCACAAGACATGGGCCTACAACTTTCTAGTTTGGGCCAAAGCAAGAGGAGGTCTCCTTCTAGGCGTTTTGGGCCTCCAAAAACAGAAAAACTGGTCGGACAGAATCTATATTCCATGTGCATAATGGGCTTTTACTTGCTCATGATCGTCTTGGAGCAATTGGGAGCCCTCCGTGTGGTTGTGTATCATATCCCTAGTTGACTCTTGGTTCTTGTGATGGCTCACGAGACCAAGCATAGGATTTTCATCGGTTGAGGCTTTGCATATTGTGGTTGTGTGTTTGTTTGGTTGCTTTTATATATGCTATGATTATATGTAAAACGCAAATTGTTTTTTAAAAACATGAAACGAAATACAAACCAATTTAAACTAAGTCTTATGATTTAGTTTAACTAAGTTTAAATTTGGATTTGAAACTTAAAATCATTGTTTTCTAAATAACACTTAAACTTGTTAAGCTTGTTTATGTATTTATTGTATTGTCCAAACTTAGTTATAATCCAATTAGGATTTATATTAGTCTTGAAAATGGACAACTTGACATACATAAATTAAAACAATGATTAGACTTAAGTTAAGAAAAGTTTTTAACTTTTGCTACGAAGAATGAATGCATGCTTCTTTCGTACACTTTTTGATCCACATCAAATATTTTACCCGTCAAAATTTAAGTCATGCCGTCCAATTGTTGAGAAACTTGCAATTACCTTTTGCCTATGCGTGGGACCTAGGTTGAATTGTAACCCAAGGTGACTATTCTCTATGCGTGGGACCTAGATATATTCTCACATGTTTTCAAATTGGATGACTTAATCGAGTTAAGTGGTTAGACCTTGACCCGAGGCAAAGACGGGACTAAACATGCCAGCTTGACACTAGTTGCTTGTTCACTAGTGCCATGAGTCCCATAAAGTTCTAAGAGTTGCACTTGTAATGAAATTGGTCGATGTTACCTACCTATTGAATCCACCATTGCTAGCAGATCAACTGATGTGATGGTGGAACCTCAATGAGGATCTTAGCCTTTTCGTAAAATTAATTGTTTTAATAAGATAAACTTTGGTAGTTAATTTTAAAAAGGATTAATTATTGAAACTTACTAAAATTTGAACTTTGTTTATTTTGTAGATGACAACTCCTAATCAAACCATGAATAACTCGTCAATCAGATCAATTCTTGAAAAAGAGAAATTGAATGGTAACAACTTTTTGGACTGGTATCGCAACCTGAGGATCCTCCTCAAGGCTGAACAAAAGTTTTACCATCTGGAAGAAGCTTTACCTGAAGCACCTCCTGCTAATGCCTCCGCTACTGTTCATGACGCCTACACTCGTAGGGTTAATGAGCAACAAGAGGTGGCTTGTCTCATGCTTGCAAGCATGAACCCTGAGCTCCAAAAGAACTTAGAGGACCTTGCAGCATTTGACATGCTGAGAGAACTGAAAACCATGTTCGAACAGCAAGCTGAGCAAGAACTGTTTGACACTGTCAAAGCTTTTCATGCTTGCAAGCAGGAGGAGGGCCAATCGGTCAGTAGCTATGTCATGAAAATGAAAGGCTATATGGACCAAATGGAGCGTCTGGGATACCCCATGCCTCAGATCCTTGGAGTGAGCTTGATTCTTACCTCACTATCGAAGGATTATGATCAATTTGTGCAGAACTACAACATGCATAGCATGGGCAAGACCATTCCCGAACTGCACAACATGCTTAAACTTGCAGAAAAAGGCATGCCCAAGAAGGCTCCAATGGTCATAGCTATCAAGCAAAGGCAGAATCCAGAAAAAGAACAAGCCGCTGGCACATGGAAAAGGACATGGTAAGGGCAAGGGTAAGCGTGCTTACGCCCCCAAACCAAAAGTCCCCCCACCTGCCAAGAAGGAGCACCCGGCTAAGGACACCCCCTGCCACCACTGTGGAGTGATGGGGCACTGGAGACAGAACTGTCCGGTCTACCTAGAAGAATTAAAGAAGAACAAAGCTAGCGCCGCTAGCACATCAGGTATCTTCACTATAGAACTCTATACTTTTCCTAACAAATCCTGGGTATATGATACAGGTTGTGGTACTCACATTTGTAATAATGTGTAGGGTCTTAGGGGAAGCAAGAAGTTGAAACAAGGAGCTTTGAACCTGTACGTTGGTAATGGCAACCGTGCAGCTGTCGAAGCGATAGGGAGCTTTGATCTCATCCTCCCTAATGGATTAGTTATTGTTTTGAATAATTGCCATTTTGCACCTACTATCACTAGAGGTGTTGTTTCACTTTCACGTTTGAAGGATGATGGTTACATTCATACTTTTACGGATTTTGGCATTTCAGTTTCTAAGGATAATGTTTTTTATTTTAATGCTATTCCTCGTGATGGTATTTTTGAAATTGATATGCGTGATTCTATTTCAAACGATAGTTCTATATATAATGTTAGCAAAAAGAAATCCAAACGTAACTTGGATTCCACTTTTCTATGGCATTACCGTCTTTGCCACATAAACAAGAAACGCATTACGAAGCTGCAACGCGATGGGCTTTTAGAGTCAACCGACCAAGAGTCGTTTGATAAATGCATTTCTTGCATATCTGGTAAGATGGCACAAAAGCCTTTCTCCCATGTTGGAGAAAGAGCTAAAGATCTACTTGGACTCATACATACTGACGTATGTGGCCCATTTAGAACAACGTCTAGGGAAGGAGCTAACTACTTCATTACTTTCACTGATGATTTCAGTAGATATGATTATGTTTACTTGATTAAACATAAACATGAAGTCTTTGAAACGTTCAAAGTCTTTCAAAATGAAGTAGAAAATCAACTTGGCAAGACCATAAAGGCTCTTCGATCTGATCGAGGAGGTGAATATATGAGTCAAGAGTTTTTAGATCATCTAAAAAGGTGTGGGATCGTCTCACAATTCACTCCTCCATACACACCACAACATAATGGTGTATCTGAAAGGAGAAATCAAACTTTTCTAGACATGGTTCGATCTATGATGAGTCTAACAACATTGCCAATGTCCTTTTGGGATTATGCTCTAGAGTCTGCTGCACGCATTCTCAACATGGTTTCAACCAAGAAGGTTGATAAGACACCATATGAAATATGGCATGGGAAGGTCCCTAATCTGTCTTACTTGAAAGTCTGGGGTTGTGAGGCTCTCATGAAACAAGACACACCTAACAAACTTGAGCCCAGAGCTATCAAATGTATCTTTGTAGGATACCCAAAGGAAACAATGGGTCACTACTTCTACTACCCACCCGAGAACAAAATATTTGTTGCTCGGTATGCTGAGTTTCTTGAGAATAGTCACATTTCACAGGAAGCAAGTGGGAGCAAAGTAGACCTTGATGAAATTCAATAAGAAGATGCACAACCTTCTGGTAACACTAGTGAACATCAAAATAAGACTGAACATGAAAATGGTGAACCTCATCAAGATGTTGCTCCCATTCTTAGATCCGCAAGGATACCTCAAGCACCTGAGCGATATGGTTTCTATGTCGATGCTGAGGAACATGAGTTAGGGGATCATGGTGAACCTGCTAACTATCGAGATGCATTATCGAGTCCTGAACACGATAAATGGATCGAAGCTATGAATGCGGAGATGCAATACATGAAAGACAATGATGTCTGGGTTGAAGTCGACCTACCTCCTAATGCTAAAACCGTTGGGAGTAAATGGCTTTTCAAGAAGAAGACCGACATGAATGGCAATGTATACACCTATAAAGCTCGTCAAGTAGCAAAAGGTTTCACTCAAACCTACGGGATTGACTATGAAGAAACCTTCTCGCCTATTGCAGACGTTAAAGCAATTAGGATTCTTATAGCCATAGCAGCGTACTATGACTATGAGATTTGGCAAATGGATGTCAAGAAAGCCTTCTTGAATGGCCACCTGAACGAAGACGTTTATATGGTGCAACCCGAGGGCTTCGTGAATCCTAAACATCCCAGTAAGGTATGCAAGCTTCAAAGATCCATTTATGGATTAAAGAAAGCATCCAGAAGCTGGAATAAGAGATTTGATGAGGAAATCAAGAAGATTGGCTTTGCTCAAAATCTCGATGAGCCATGTGTATATATGAAAACTAGTGGAAGTATTGTCGTGTTCCTAGTCTTACATGTCGATGACATATTACTCATGGGAAACAACATTCCAATGCTACAAGATGTAAAATCCTGGCTTGGAAATTGCTTTGCCATGAAAGACCTAGGAGAAGCTGCATACATACTTAGAGTCAAGATCTATCGGGATAGATCAAAGCGGTTAATCGGCTTGTGTCAAAGTGCATACATTGACAAAATCCTGAAGCGATTTAGGATGCAAGATTCCAAACGTAGAAGTCTTCCAATGCAACCAAATACAGAATTGAGTAAAGCTCAAGGACCCTCTACACCTACTGAGGTGAAGAGGATGAAAGGAATCCCTTATGCTTCGGCTGTGGGATCCATAATGTATGCGGTTAGGTGCACTAGACCTGATGTAGCGTTCTCTCAGAACCTAACGAGTAGATTTCAACAGAATCCAGGAGAATGTCACTGGACTGCTGTTAAGAACATATTAAAGTATCTGCGAAATACTAAAGTTATGTTTCTTGTTTATGGTGGTGATGTCAAGCGTGAGCTCAGTGTTACTTGTTACACTGACGCAAGCTGGGAGACTGGAAAAGTGCCAAACAAAGCACTATTGCAATGTCCTCTACAGAAGCTGAATACATAGCTGCTTCTGAAGCTGCAATGGAAGCGATTTGGATACGAAAATTCATTTCTGGGCTTGGCGTTGTCCCCAGCAATGAACGACCTATGGATATGTACTGTGATAATTCCGGTGCCATTGTCATAGCCAATGAACCAGGTGTTCTAAAGGGTGCTAAACACTTTCGTCGGAAAGTTCACTACATTCGAGAAGTTATCGAAAGTGGTGATATTCGTCTTCTCAAAGTTCACACAGATGACAACTTAGCTGATCCTTTAACGAAACCAATGCCTTGTACCAGACATGTCGAGCATGCTAGGAACATTGGGCTTCGACCTGCTAGTAGTCTCATGTAGATCTGTTTTTTAGTAGTTGAATAATCGGAATGTTAAACAGTTTATATTTATAATGAATTGATATACTGGGTATGATCATTTTCATTTATATCAACTGTATTCTACATTTGCATGTTTAATCCATGAATGATTTAGTTATTCTAAAATTGTCCATTGTCGGTTGACGATACGAAAGTATCATCAAATTAAAGCAAATGTGAGTGTATTGGTGATTATTTACCAAACTCACATGTTGTTCATTGTGATGAACAATGGACTGACCCAACCTACGAGTATTCACTACATGGATCGTCGTCAATAGTGAATCTCGCAAGTGGTTATGTCTCTTATCCTTAGACTTTAGATGCAAGTAGGTCTTGCATGCGTGGAATTTCATTCCTTGATATGGTTAAACACTGTCCTGAATAAGGTAGTTATAAAAACCATCTTCAGGAGTGATATGAAACACATGAATGACACGTGCAGTCAAAATAGGATTTGTTCCTCCACATGTTATGGAGTTAGATACTATTGGGCCCCTCGATGAATTGGACAGATGTTTGTATGGCCGTACCCAAATGAGATTAAGATGAATCTTGATCCATTTGGTAATCTTGTCCAATATCTATATCGAGAAACATAATAGTTGAACAATTAGAATGACATCTGATCCATGTCTAATGTTCAACATGGTATCTGTAACAAAAGGATGGATGACATATAAACCTTTTAAAATGAGATGTTTAAGAAACTATTCTCACATATTTCTAGGGGAATTGGCGTGTTGCTAGACGCTAACCTTTGCTTGTATAATTACTTGATTATTATGACGTCGCAAGTGGGAGCTGTTGGAGTATGCTCATGTCATTATAAATAATTATATGACTAGACATATGTGAGCCTATGGGGTCACACACTTATACACAGAGATACCATTTTATATATTGTATTTACCGTATTTACACTATATATATGACTATGTAACTTGGGATCGATAATGGGCTACTAATAACTAAACTAGTACTTAGTTTATTGGATTGGACAAACAAATGGGAAAGCCCATTTGAAGCTCCATATGGCCATCCATGGTAAGGAGAACAAGAGAGAAAGATCAAGGTGGTTAAGTGTAACTTTTCCTTGATTATCTCCTAATTGATTTTGTCATTAAGGAGATTGATTATAATTAATCACTTGCCACAATTCTCTCCCCCTCTCCCTCTTGAAAACCCACGGCACAAACCAAACCCCTCTTAGGGTTTGTGTTCTTTCATCCCTTCTTTGCTAAATCTATCATAGGTTGTTGCAAGAACAAGTGTTACATGATCAAGACTAGCATCGGGTGGTTATCCGTGACGTATAGTGTGTTTCATTCTTAGAAGAGATCAACATCATTGATCTCTTGGGTTTCTCCATCTCATATTGGTGATATTGGTTTTATTGGTGCATCCGTGATCACGCTTCAAAGGTATAATACTTGTATTCATTTATATGATTGATCATATGGCTATATGGATCCGTTGTTGGTGATGTTATCCGATGTGTTTATGTATTTAATATGTTATTATATATTCAGCATCACCTATATTATCAGTATCTGATCTTGATCTTTCTCCTTTCCCAAGCTTGCTTCATTTGTTGCATCATCAGCTTCTGAACCTGCAAAATCATTAGAAAAGGTTCCTACAACAACTGACACATAGTTCATTGATGTGGTTAGAGTATCAAGGTCAAACAGCCATTTTGGACCTTCACCTACAACATTAGATTTATTTTCTAGAAATTGAACATGCAGGTTCTCCTCAACTTTCCTTATTCTTGTGTTGTATACTGTAAAGGCTTTGCTATTGAGAGAGTACCCAACCAAGAATCCTTCATCAGATTTTCCATCAAATTTGCCTAGATGGTCTAAAGTATTTAGAATAGTTACATGACACCCAAAAGGTCTTAGAAATCCTAATGCAGGAGTTCTACCCCTAAAAAGCTCATATGGTGTCTTATTGTGAGGTTTAACTACCAAAACCCTTTTCTGCACATAACAAGCAGTATTAATTGCTTCTGCCCAAAAAGTGATAGGCAGCTTAGAGTCAGCTAACATGGTTCTAGCAGCTTCTATTAGTGTCCTATTTCTCCTTTCAGCAACTCCATTCTGCTGAGGAGTTCTATCATCACTAAACTCTTTTCTAATACCTTTTTCCTTACAGAACTCTTCCATAACTCTATTTTTGAACTCTGTCCCATTGTCTCACCTAATGACTTTTACTTTCTTATCCACTAGGTTTTCTATCTCAGTAATGAATGTTTTAAGAATACTAGGTGTCTCATCTTTAGAACCTAACAAGAAAACCCATGTGAATCTAATATAGTCATCAGTAACTACAAGGCAGTACCTTTTATGCATAATACTACTCACAGATGTAGGGCTAAACAGATCCATATGTAACATAAACAAAGGTTGATTAATAGAGTTATAAACCTTGGGCTTACAAGAAGCCTTGTGTTGTTTGCCTTTGAGACAGGCAACACAAGTCTGGTCATTTTCAAATCTTTTCTGAGGCAAGCCTCTTACCAAACCATCCTTAACTATTTTATTAATGGTTTTAAAATTTATGTGACCAAGTCTTCTATGTCATAACATAGACTCATCCAATGTGGCCTTTGCAACAAGACAAGTAAGGGCCTCTTTAGGAACAATCTTCTTCATATCAACACTGTACATGTTGCCCTTTCTTGGAACTTTAAGTAGAACCTGACTTTCATCAGGAAGCTTTAAGTCTGGGAAAAGCACAAGACATTCAGTGTCAGTAAAAAGAACCTTGTTCTTTTTGTCACACATTTGTGAGACACTAAACAGGTTATACTTAAGTTCTTGCACAAAGTACACATCTTCAAAATCTAATTTACCAATTTTCAAGGTGCCTTTACCGGTAATTCTTCCTCCTATTCCTCCCCCAAAGGTAACATATCCTCCATCCATCGGTTGAAATTCTGAAAGATAGGACATATTGCCTGTCATGTGCCTGGAACATCCACTGTCTGCATAACCTTGATCTTCATCATCTTCCTGTGAATGTTCATGCACACAAAATAAGGAAATTAGTTTCCTTGGGGTACCCAAGCCATCACTGACTTGGGTTTGCCTCGTGCATCAATATAGTCAAATCTTTTCAATACAATTGATGCACCATTGGGTTTGATTGGTCTCCATACCCAACATGCTGAGGCCTTAACAACATTAACCCTTTGATCCCTAGCAATGGTTTTAGAGTTACTAGTACTAACTGCTTGGCTAGCAGTACTAACTGCTGGCTTTGCAGATTTAGCCTTTAGTTTCCAAAATTGTTTTTGAACCACTGTTTTCTTTTGAAAAGGCCTTTTAACAGTTTGTTGTGCATGTTTGAAAGTTGGTTTTGCACTTGAAACTGCTGGTCTAGGGTAAACTGTCTTAAAAGGTCTGGCAGTACTAACTGCTGGTCGAGCAGTACTAATTGGTTTGAGGCCAGACTTCAATAAAAGTTCCCTGGGAGTCATTCTTTTTGCTTTAAGGTGAGATCTAACCAATCTCAATCTGTTCAAGTTCACCCTTTGACTTATGTTCCCAGTTATCCTGTTGTTCCCAGTAACCATCTTTCTCCCCTAATGGTTATTACAAAAAGCCTCTAGGTGGTCAAAACTACCACAAATATGACAAGCCTTTTTATACATGACAAAATCATCACCTAGTTGTTGAGACTTGAGGTTATTCCAGTTACTCTGGTTACCTCTTGGCTTGTCTGTGGACCTATACATCTCACAGTACCTAACTGTTTTCCTAACTGGTTTTACATTTGATTTAGCCTTAATAGTTTCATTATTAACCACCTTAGGAACATTGGTTCCTTCTACTTTAACCACATCAGGTTTAACCACAGCCTGATCTTCCTCATCATCAGATGTCCAGTCCTCAATAGTTGGAGCATCTGAATTCCTATCATTGGACACCTTATCCTCAGCAAGAGAGGTGTCACTTGCACTCTCAAAAGTTTCATTATTTTCTACAGGTTTATCAGCAACTATATTCTCTTTTGGCTTACAACTATACTCTAACTTAGGTTGTTGAAACTTAGGTAAACCTGTATGCTCTAGGTCAATTCCTGGGGGTGCAGGAATTCCTCTGTGAGGAGGTGGACATGTTTTATAGCCCAAACCAGACTTAGCCTTATTAACTATTTGACACTCTATGATTTTGTTCACACCTTTTGATACATATTTCAAAGTGTCTACAGTTAACTGGATATTATCTTTTGCCTTAGTGATTCTATCTAATTCAGCTTTTAGCAAATTAATCTCAACATTCTTAAATGACAAATCTCTCTTTAGAACAGTTATATCCTTAGCAAAAACAGACTCATTATTCTTGTAATGCACTATTTGTTCTTCTAGGACTGCTAAACCTCTTTTGTGATTAGACAAATTGTAATTAGTTTTGTTTAATTCAATCCTCTGCTCATCATAGTGTTTATTTAAAACCTCATATTCTTTCAGAGCAGTGCATGTTTTAGAACAACTTTTAGAAATTTGTACCTCAGAGTCAGAGAAGGCCATAAGAGCCATCTCAACAGGTGCTTCCTCATCATCTGCCATAAAACTCCAATCATATCCAAGTCCATCAATAGCCACCATAGCCTTTGAAGGAGTCTCAGGCTCTTCCACTGCTTTAGGCTTGCTTCCATAACTCTTGTTCCTATTATCTTGTTGTCTAGGTCTCCTGCATTCCCTTGAAAAATGCCCTAACTTATGACAGTTGTCGCATTCAACTTTAGATTTGTCAAAACCAGCAGTATCATTGCTGCGGATAGTGATCTTCTTGCCAGTTCTTTGATAAAATTTCTTAGCCCTCATACTAAGAAGTGAGATCTGCCACTTGAGATCCATCTCTTCCAAATCATCATCATTAATCTCCTGGAGATCTTCATGTGTCAGCATTGACCCATCATTCTGGCTTGTCAGGAAGGCACAGTAGGTTGTATGAAACAGTAATGCTTGTATGAACACAGAAAGTTTAGCTTCAAACGATTCAATATTATTGAGTAATAATACAAGTGATCTCACTATTACTAGGGTTACAACGACCTTGAATCTTAACAAAACTTGTGTGACTCGTACATAAACATCTAACCTAGGATCTCCTTTTATAGACTTAAGGAGTCCTTTACAAGATAAGTATTCTACCGTATATTTCTAACTAATTGTGATATACAAAAGATCTATTCCATACTTATCCTTAATACATATCTTCTAAAGCAGTTATCCATGCAACAGTACCTTCATTACAACTAGCAGTACTAACATGACAGTTTGTACTGTTAGTTGTTTCTTCAGCAGTCTTCAGTTATACACTAGCAGTTTGTACTGTTAGTGTAATTCTTCCAGCAGTACTAAGTCAGAACATTTAATTCCCAACAGATTTTCCATTCACTTTTATCAAAAAAAAAAAAAAAAAAAAAAAAAAAAAAGAAAAAGAAAAAAAGAAAAGAAGAAAAAAAAAAATGCATGCAAGTACAAAATTTCCATCAACACTTGGTTCACTTCAATACATTACAAATTATTTCCGAACAAGTGTTGAGGGGGAGAAAGTAATTCAAATTTTTAAAATTTTCAATAAAATTTTTACTTGCATATTTTCTTTAAAATTGTTGCTTTATAAAATGGTGGTAATTATACTTGTGTGATACCCTCCTTAATCTTAAAAATATTTTCAAATACTCATACGTCAATGGGGAGTATTAAATTGTTCTTGTCTAAATATCATGTTGTGAATGATGACTTAGAATGAAAAATCATATGGTTAGGGGACTAAATGTGACAAAGTTTGAAAGGTCAAAATTTTAACAAAAACAAGTGAATATGCATTAACTGCGTTTCAGTCCACTGTCAAAACTTTTTCACCAAACATAATTAATATTTCACCTTCCATAATACACGGCTAGAATTCAAACCGCAAATCCGTTCAAGATTCTTCAAATCTGTGAGTGAATAAATGTTGTTTATATGATTATATGAAATGGTTTTGAAGGATTTCAAGATCCAACGGTTAAATTTTTCATAATCGAGTTTTATAGACTTAGGGTTTATGTTGAATCGGATTTTATGATTGTATGTGTTTGAGATGATAATCTATCGTGGGTTTTGGTCGGAATTACTTCCTTAATATGTTGTGAGTCTTTAATTGAACCCAGAAATACAAATTAGTCATGTTCATAAATTAGGGTTTATCCATCGAAATTGGGGAAATTGATTTAAGTGTGTTATGGCCAAATTAATGTGTTGAGATAGTGTTAATATATGTCGAATTACATGATTTGTCCATTAAATCGAACCCAGAAACTTATTTGAAGTAAATTCGATGATTAGGGTTTTAGATGAACTCGAACAAGTTCTATCTTTCGATTTTGTGGTTAAAAGTGTTAAAATTTAGACCAAAGAACTCAGGAACATTATGTGAAACTATTGGAATCAATCAAACAAACTTATAACAAGTTTTTGAGAATTCCGATAATTTGGTAAATAGGGTTTGTCGGATTCATGATCTGTTGTGTTTTAATTTGATAAACATGGTTTAAAGTGTAAAGTATAACTTGTGAATTTGTTTAATTAAACAGGAAAACCAAATTTTGACAAAGAACCAAGAAAAATGTACGTCTACAGTGTTTGTCGCAATTTCTTGTATAAGAAATTGTCGAAATTGCAAAATCCGTCGAAATTGGATAAGTTTTGTCGGAATTGCAAAATCTATCGAAATTGGATAAAATTGTCGCAATAGCTCAAAACTTGTCGAAATTCAAAATTTTTATCGCAATTGGACAAATTTATCAAAATTCCAGATTTCCATCGTAATTCGACATAACTTATCGCAATTCAGGTTTTTTCTATCGAAATTGGTCAAAGGTTGTCGAAATTCAAAAGTCATCGAAATTGGACCATTAAACTGTCGGAATTTGTAAAAATGTCGGAATTGGTCAAAATTGTTTTCTGTCGCAATTTAACTGTTAAAATTCAGTCAAATCACTAGTTGTCGAAATTGAACAAATGGACATTTAAAGGAATTCAACTTTAACAAACAATCAACATGATGTCCAAAGATGTTAATTGCTATACCTAAACATGAAATATCAAATTAAGCAACTAAAAGGTCACATGAATGATAACAAGATTAACCATTTGCTAACTTTCATGTATACTGCAAATCTGTTCTTGATTAATGTTTCAGATATCTCAAATGGCTACACAACAACAACCACCACTCCCAATGCTCACAAAGGCTGATGTTCTTTCACAAGACTATGATGTGGAAATTGGCAAGAACAATGCAAGGGTGGAATTTCAGAAGGTCAAGTGTGCTGAACCAACTTGTCAGATAGCAATAGAAGTTCTCAAGCTACACAAGTGCAGGAGTATGCTGGATAAGTCAGCTAGTGTTCCAGAACTCTACATTCATCAAATGTGGAACACTCTACAGCTGGACTTAAGAGAAGAATATTTCACATGCAAGATTGACCGAAAGGAAGTAACTGTTGACAGAAACTACCTTCGCAAGGATTTGCTACTACCAGAAGCTCCTGAACCGGCCAAGGAATTCTACCCAAGACCCACTGAAGAAGAAGTTCTTAACTTTCTTGAAGAGATAGGCTATGATTTACAACAAGACAAACCATTGACAAAAATCTCAAGGGTTGAAGCCAAGCTCATCCCACAACCCTGGAGAACAATATACTACATCTTAGCTCGATCTGTCTCTGGAAGGGAAAGTGGTCACGAGAACCCTCGTATGCCTCATCTTCAAATCTTCTGGGGTATAGTTAATCAGAAACAGATTGACTATGCTCAATTTATCTGGGATGATATTGTCTAACAAATCCAAAGTCACTACCAGAAACCTTTAACCAAAATCCCGTTTGTTCGTTACACCAAGCTTCTCATCGCTCATCTAATTGACAACAACGCTGACATCTCTGCAAGTATGGAAGACCGAGAAATGCATCTATTCAAAATGGACAAGACCATCAGGTCAGTCTACATCCCCAAATGCAGCACATGTAAGCAAAGAATGAGACTACCTGAATGTCTGCTGACAGAAAAGGTTAAGAAAACAAAAGCTTACAGAGATTATGATAGAGCTTTCAATGAGGGTCATGTCGGTTATTGCAAATATGATGATGAGTCTGCACCAGCCAGGACTCGATCAAAAGAAAGTAGTAAGTCTGGCAGCACTTCTAGTGTATCTAAGAAAATAAAACCTGCTGCTCAAAAAATCATTAAAAGAAGAGTTCCGGTTACGATAGCTAAGCCCGAACCTGAAGAAGGAAAGATTGTTGAGGAAGAGGGATCCGATTCAGAAACGGAGACCGATGAAGAGGCAACAATCTATAAAGAGGTAATAGCCACACAAATTGCACTAGAAGAGAGCCGAGAGTCATTTAAAGCTGAACAGAAAAGGCGGGAGTAGTTAAGGCTGAAAGAACAAATGAGATTAGATGAAGAATTGAATAAGGAATTTGGTGAAGAACAGACCTATGATGATCCGGTTAATCGACTCGGTGGGTCTGGGGTAGTGAAAGAAGTAACTCCACCTCACCCTGATCCGGTTAATTAACCCGGTGGATCTGGGGTTGTTGAAGACGTTACTCCACCTCAGTTTGATCCCGTTAATCAACCTGGTAGGTCTAAACTTGAAAAAGAAGTCATTCCACCTCAGTCAAATCTGGTTAATCAACCTGGTAATGATGAGGAAAAGAAGGAAGATGAACAGATGAATGACTTCGATATGGATGAAGGGGAAGAAACAGAAAAAGTGTTAACTGATGAGGAAGAAATAAATAAAGCTGCTGAAGAACTGGAATTGGAAATGAAGAGGACATAAGATGAAAGGACGGCTGAGGAAAGAGAAGCAGACAAATATATTCTAACTCCACCAACCACTCCTCCACATTCTCCATCAGGTGGTCATGAATCACCACCAGTGTCTCAGCATGCATCTCCACCCAAGGTTCAACCACCTCCAGAATAATCCACACACACTTCACCACCACCACCACCACCACCACCACCACCACCACCACCACCACCACCCAATGAAGCAACAACTATAGCAAAAACAAAAGGAAAAACAACAAACAAAACAAGCAGGAAAACAAAAAAGATGGCTAGGCTCAGAAGGGATGTTGTAATCTCCCAAGCGTCTGAAAGGGTGAAAAAGGTAGCAAAGCTCGCACGTGTCAAGAAAGACAACCAGTTAAGTGACCAAGTCAAATCATTAACCAATATGGTTAACGGCCTTGTCGAAAAAGTAAAAGAGCTATAAGAAATCAAGGCTCGTACGTGAAGAAGTACTTGCCCAAGATTGCATCCCAGAAGGTAGAAGAGTATCTCGAGCCAAACATTGAAGATATAGTCAAGAACATCGTGGCTACGGTTCCTCTTGTCTTCAAATCCCAACCAACGCAGCCTAGAGAACTAACTCTTGAAGAACTCCAACTCCAACTCCTTGATAGACTAATAAGCATCACCTCACCAACTCTAGAAGAAATAGCAATCACTGAGGCTATGAAAGCCAACATTGCAAAGGAGTCGTGCAAAGTTGAGGCCGACAAGCGTAAACGTCCAAGAGAGGACGAAGACCAAGATCCAAACACCCAAGCCAAGAAACAAAAAGGTATCAGCGGATCTGGATCACAACTCAAAGAACCAGTCAGTCCCTCAGCAACAATAGCCACTCAACCACCCAAGGCTTCAGGATCAGGACCTCAAGAAATGGAGTAATAGTATGAGCACACTGCAACTGAGAAAATGGAATTTCAACAACACTATGATCAACCAGAATCACCTCCCAAGACCAAAGTTACCTCATCTAAATCAGCCAAGAAGACTTCCAAAATACCAACTATTGTCTCATGGCTAGATGAAGGTACGACACAGGGAAATGAATGGTTCGATTAGCTTGCAAGTGCTCAACCTCAGATGGACGAAGACTCAACTATCAAAGGTAGCACGCATGAGTTCACACAAAGACTCAAATGTGACCAACGAATCAAGAAGATGACTAAAGGAGAACTTTGTCACATCAAGAACGATGCTTTCAACTTGCTCAAGGATAGGTCGTCCAGTCCAGCTGAACTTGAATATCACCTGGAGAACATTGCCCGAGCAATGTCAAGTGAGTTCAGCTGGACCAATCGAGATGTAATTATGGTTGGTAGCACGTCTAAAAACAACCAACCACACATTACAGATTGGACGAAGCCGTTTCCAGTAATTAGAGTCTCCGATCAACCTGCTATTCCTTATCAATTCTTCTTCAACAATGATCTTGAATTACTCATACACGGAATTAAATGTCAACCAAAATACACAACCTCAATAACTTTGATCCCTGCAGCAAGTTACACACAACCAGCCATTGAGGAAACTGCCACAAGACTCTTTATTTCAAAGAAAGTGCAGTATGAACAAGATGTGCAACTAGGCATTTATCATTGGTTTGAGAAGAGGAAGACATGGTACAAGAGTAAACTCACAAAGAAGCCTTCTACTCTAGTGATGAGTGACCTTAGGATTCTTGCTGTGGTCAGTCTAGAGGGTGAAAAGAGATATGACTACACCTTCTTGACAGAAATCAAAGTTAGAAGACACGATTAGCAGATCTACACGTTCTCAGAACCAGATTTCCCATATTTCAACATCAATGACCTTGAAGACATGTATCTTATCAAGGTTCAAGGGAAAATGCAACACTTCTCAACTAATCTACAATACGCGTTCAGCACTTCCATATTACACTTCATCAGAAGAAATACCATACAAGAACGTCTAGAAGATCTGTAGCTTGGGGTCGAGAGCTATCAAAGGAAGATGAATCTAACCGAACCAGTTCTATCTCTTCCTGAAATTAATCATGAACCCCAGTACACCATGAATAAAGAACCAACATTCGGGTTTGTTTACAAGAGCGATCTTACGATCAACTGTTTCATGGGGTGCACACGCTGAAGAAGGTTCGTGATGGGTTGGTAATCTGAGTACGTGATCGAGAGTTGTACAAGACAAGTAGGTGGATAGCTTCTCAGTTAAGAGAAGTTCATCAGTTTATTCAAAAGATCGAGAGAAGGCTGTTCCACAGAGATCAAATGAGGCGGCTGGAGAGTTATGTTGGAGGGAGGCCATCATTCACGATCAGGAACTTCCAAAGACCGGATCCAGTTTACACTGCATTCAGAAGTTCGGAATGATGTAAGAGTTAAATATATTCTTTGATTGATATATATTGCTTGTTTGATTGTTCATAATGGCTTGTGCACAAATAAAAGTGCACAACCCGTTCTTAAAAAGAAAGGACCCTGAGGTACGCTTCAGTGCCTCAATCCTAAACTAAGGAGCGAAAGCTTCTTACTTTTGAGCAGAATTAACCAGAATTTTCTAAGTTTTCAAAATTCTGCTCAAAAGAACAAGTACTCCCTTGTTAAGGGGGAGTACTTGAAATGAAAATCTTTGTTCAAAACCAAGAAAGTTCTTGTTGATGTTTCTTCCCATAAACCTCAAAAAGCATATTTTAATCAAATTTTTTGAAAAACAATATGAATATGCTATTTTTGAGGGGGAGAATATATAAGTGATTAAAATATGGTGATAAATAGTTGAAATCTCGCATGAGCTCGACTCAGAATATACCCTCGAATTGACGAATATCAAAAGTCAGTAATCGAAAAGACATGTCTTGGACGGTTAATAATTTCAAGCCGGTTTATCCGGTGATGTAAACGTGTCTCGCAAAGGACTTGTCTGGGTAGAATGTACGATTTCGAGAGATTATTCTTTGAATATGGCCTGGATGGGTAATAATTTCAAGCTAGTTTATCTAGTGATGTAAACGTGTCTCGCAACGGTCATATTCATTGAAAATCAATCAATTCTAAAAGTGCTGACTCTACCCGACATGTGCAAATTTACTTTAAACACTTATGAGCACATGTTAAGTGGAATTATTTCTAAAAAATACAAAACTCTCAAAGTGTAAACAATATAAGTTTTACACTCATAAACACTTTGAGAGATTTTTCAAAAGATTGGTTTTATGACAAACATAGGATAGTCATGGAGATATAAGGTGAGTAAGGTTAGAAAACCGTCCTATGATCCGCCAGAGCCGGAGGGATCTACCTAAGGACAATACCAATAGTTTAGAACTAGAAAGTCCTAGGTATGATTGAAAAAGGAGAAAAGAAATGAAAGGAGAAAGAAGGGGTTTGAAGAATGAAAATGAAAAGTAAAGAAAAGGGTGAAAAGAAATAGCCCTCCAGTTGTTCAACCTTAGGGCAGAAACCGGGTTCAACTCATATGCTACTGGTTGTCACTAAGGTGACACTGGTATTGAAGATTAAGCCGTCATGGACCCAGTGACGCACTGCACTAAACCTTCTTGCCACTCAGGTGTCTCTCAAAAGACACTAGTTTCATTTCTCATGGAGAACCCTTCATTATCTATCAACCTTTCACTCCGAGATGTGTTGATATTGAAAAGGAGGCAATCTGCTTCATGCCTCCAACGACTAAAAAACCAATAAGCACTTAATCGAGTCTAGATCCATGAGATACATAAAAGATCTCATAGGAACACTTAACATTTCTACACTGGTTGTTCAACAAAAAGAACACCAGTTGTAAATTATAAGAGTCCTACGCATATCTTAGTAATCTTCCAAGAATATTCATGAGGAAATTCACAAATTGTGATTCTCAATGATTGAATGGAAATCTTGCCAGGGTCAACATAAAACAACCCTGACAGCAGGTCACTTCGGTAATCCCCTGTGGATTACGCTTAGTATTCATGGTGGTTCCAAACGGTCTACAGTCGTGGAGTGATACTTCGGTATACTTCAGCGGCTCACCTGAATCGTTGATACACTTCGGTGTATCTGTGTTAGCTCTTTTGGGGGCATCTGGTTCAGGAATGGCCTTGGCTAGGATTAGAGAAAGTCTTCACACTATGCTGTTGACGATCTCGAAGTCCGAATCTGTAAGTGCCGGATGATTTGTGGCTAATTGTTTATATTGCAAGTAATCATGGAGACCAGGAGTTCCACCACCACCACTTCTATCATGCTCATATCCCGAAGAAAAGTTCTCACAAATACTAAGAGATAACAAAAGTTTACAGAAGTCAAAGAAAAGTCAAAGATTAAGCATAACAAACTTTCACAAGTCAAAGATTGAAGCTTATGAAGTGAGAACTACTTGATATATGAAGAACAAAATTCAAAAGACATATGAGCATGGTGGAAAAGACGTAAAGACATCGAGATTAAAGAACGTCGGTAGAAGGCAGATCAATACATTACCATATCACATTACAACAAGAACAAATAACAAAGATTCCAAGATGTCGAAGCCGAAGAAGCAAAGATGACGTCAAGCAACCTAGATGACCAATCCTTAGGGGGAGATTGTTGGGAACACATTTAGTAATATTTCAAGTATTGGTCATTTTAATGTAATAGGTTGCTCGTTATGGTCTTTAGGTTTAAGTTTAATCCACACGGCTTATTAGAAGCCCATGAGCCGTGTGGTTTAGTCCATTGCTTCTAAAAGAATCAAGGCAAATCTTGCCCTAACATTTGCCTATAAATACTAGGCTTATGTATTTATTATAGTTGTTGGTTTTATTCATATTGGTGCCGAACTCTTTCTTATTTATCAAGTGAATTATATCATCCAATTCTCTTCATCTTATTCTCTATATCTCTCATTCTCTTATTGTTATATGCATTAGTTATCTTGTGTTAACCTAAACATAGGACCTAACACCCAGCAGATCACAACACCACTAATTGTGCCACGGCACCACTAAATTTAGTGGTACCGTCCCTTGGGAATACGAATTTCACTGTTTGCTTTAACCTTTTTGACTTCTTTTCCCTTATATTCTGCCAACATTAGCTGATACCAACACATACCAATTCCCAAAACTCACCACACCTTATTATCCTTAGTACCTTACACTTCATCACATTCATGCATACACTTGCTTTGGCTATTTAAGCAATTTTCATGCATACATCTTCATCACACTCATCCCTTCATCACAAACTTGCCATGTCTTCTACCATTGCCACAACTTCAAAAGTTTCCAAGAAACCAAGGTTGAACATCAAACCATCAAAAGAGATCATTCTAATTGATCTCACACTAGATGATGATGAGGAGCTTCAAATACCACCACCTTCAACCAACTCAACTCAATCCATCTCTACACCACATGCTCCATCCAAAACAATCCCTACTAGAGCAACTTCATCTTCCTCATAAACAACTAGGACAACAACACACCCATTACCACCTAATCCTCCTTAACCATTGGCATTAACATTCACTTTATCACCAACAAGTCCACTTGACCTTGTCTACACCACACCATCATCTTCCGCTTCTCCATCACCACAACCACTTATGGGTCACCCTATTCTCTACCCACTTGAACCACATAGTCAACGTTTTCCATGTTGTCACCACAACCTTAACCTCATCTTTAACCTTAGGGATGAATTGAACTTCATGTTCTCCTATTTAGAACACTTCTTGACACCACCACAAGGACCAATCATACCACTAACTCCACCAACCAATAGCCCATTCAACTAAACATCTTTATTTTTAGTTTTCAAGAATAAATGATTAGGATCCCTTTTGGACTAGAAGCAAATCTTAGAGCCTCTCAAGTCACTAAAGATTATTATGTGCTTCTTGTAGTTTAAATTTCTTGTTTGTAATGTAATCATACTTCATGTATGATCTCTCTATTTCTCAGTTATGAATGCATGGGCTTGTTTCCTCATTAGTTGCATGTGGTTGGTTAATCTTTTATTTTTGCCTACTTAGCCTATCTTTAAGAGTGTTGTTGGTTGGATAATTGTCAAGGTTGCTGCATGTGGTTGGTTAATCTTTTATTTTTGGCTACTTAGCCTATCTTTAAGTACCCTTGCTCGATTCCTTGGTGCCCTCCAAACAAGGGGGAGCCTTAGCGTTCCTTTTTGCTTCGACAAAAAGGGGGAGAGATGGGATATAAACTCAAATTAAAAACTTGTTAAAATTAATTTTTCACCTAAAATGAGTTTATGTTTTGTCATCATCAAAAAGGGGGAGATTGTTGATACAAATAATGTCTAAAAACGTTATTTCTATTTTTCGACACCTCTAAGTTTTGATGATAACAAAATATAAAAACATTTTACGTCAAAATTAACGTAAACAAGTTTTTAGTCAAAATATCCCGTTTCTACGTAAATCACACTACGTAAGAACAAACAAATTTACAACTTGACAAATGATCAAAGTGAATTTATGTTCCAAACTTCACATTTTTAATGTGACAAAACATTTTTTTTTTCAAAAATACATTTTACAAATTATTTTTGGATTAAAAAGAAATGTTTTAATTTGAAAAATAAGTTTAAATCTTCCAACAGCTATTTACCCCCCAAATCAGCTCCAAACTTCCCCAAATAAACTTTCACCACTAAAAACAAAAATAGGAGCATTTTTGTTAGGCACGGTACCACGAAACCACTAAATTTAGTGGTACCGTGATATATTTAGTGGTACCGTCCCTTTATAACAGGAAAAATTTTTCTGCCTATAAATACAAGTCCATTTCACAGTTTTTATGTATCCTCTTTCACATAAAACTTTCTGAGTTAAATCCCTCAATCACATTTACATTTCCTTGATCATTTAGATAGTTTTCTTTTGTTTAAGAGTGATCCAATCATCCAACCAAGTGATCACCATCATTCCTCTACTAGTGCAAGAGAAGAACACAAAGTATCAAGAAGATACAAAGTGTTGTAGTAATAGTGTAGTGCACTCGTAACACTTGTTACATACTTGTTGTATCTTGACATACATCAAATCTCATTTCATCTTGTCTAGTTATATTGTGTGGATCATTGTGATCTTGTAAAGATCGTGTGGGTCTCGTGTAGAATGTAGATTGAGTTGAGTGCAAGTGGATTGAGAGTAGATTGTGTGGATCTTGTAGATCGTGTGATAAGTAAGGATCGTGTGGATCGTGAGTGAGATTGGTACTAACTATATTAGTACTCGAAATTTAGCTTAGTGTCGGAAATAGTGATAAGCGACGTTGTACGGTTTTCTCCGCCTGAAGGGAGTTTGTTGACATAGTGCTTAGAACTCTCGAGTTGGGTACTCGGGGAGTGGAGTAGGGCGAAGAAGAGCTTCGTTACCAAACCACTATAAATCTCTTTGCCTCAGTTTGGTCTTTCCATCTCTTACTCTTTATCTTTGTTTTTTGTATGTGATTGTTGTAGTTTAGTATTCATATTGTTGTTGGTTGATTTCACAAAGGATTGAATCTAAGTTTTTCACAAAGTAAACTTTTATAATTAAAGAAAAACCGGTAAATCTATTCGACCCCCTCCTTCTAATTTTCCACAGGCCGAATTTTCCTACAACAATAGCTATCATGCCAGCATTAAGGCCGCACCTTTTGAGGCGCTGTATGGCCAAAAATGCCGATCTCCTATCTGTTGGGCCAAGGTTGGTGACAACCAACTAACTTGTCCCAAACTTGTCCATGAAACGACTGAGAAGATGGTTAAGATTCGGAACCATTTTCAAGCTGCACGTGATCGACAAAAGAGCTATGCCGATAAAAGACGTGAACCTCTCGAGTTCCAGGTTGGAGACAGAGTTATGTTGAAAGTCTCACCGTGGAAAGGGGTGATACACTTCGGCAAACATGGAAAACTTAATCCTCGTTATATCGGACCGTTCCAAGTTCTTGACAGAATTGGACCGGTAGCCTACCGACTAGAGTTACCGCCAGCATTGAGTAGTGTGCACGATGTTTTTCACGAGTGTAACCTAAAGAAATGCCTTTCCGATGAGACCCTGATTATTCCTATAAGAGAAATCCAGATTGACGAAAGCCTAAATTTCATCGAGGAACCTGTTGAGATAATGGATCATGAAGTCAAACGACTAAAGCACAGTCGTTTTCCTATCGTCAAAGTCCGTTGGAACTCCCGACATGGTCCAGAGTTCATGTGGGAACGTGAGGACGAGATCAAGCGAAAATACCCTCATCTCTTTTCAACTCCAACGAGTAATATGAATTGAAACCCGGGACGAGTTTCTCCTGAGGCTTAGAGGCTGTTACAACTAGTAATTTTTTAGAGTATTTTATAAATACCGCATTACGTTTAAAGGCTGATATTTAATATGTGAGAACCGTTTTGGAATGTTTTGGGAATTTATTTTGGAATATTGGAAATATTATTGGAATTATAGCTTTGTGATACGTAAACCTTGAGTTGAGCACAACGCAATTCGGCACGAATATTAACATAATAATACGTTTATTAATTGGTTTTAATGTTTTGAACAAATATATACGTATTAATAGTCATTTTTATTGGAAGAATGATTTTAAGAATATTGGCGTGAGTTAAAAAGTCCCGAGAAAATTTTACGACACATAAACGAGCCCCGGAAGCTATTTGCATGAAAGATAAGGAAATTGACACTACTAGTCCCCTTGTCCAAAGTTACAAAACTGCCCCTTTAGTTTCATTTTAGGCAAAAACGGATTGGAGGGAGTATATAAGCACATATTATAGGGATTTAGGGTTCACTTTGCTACACCCTAAACCCTAGCCGCCCACCTTCACCTCCCCTCTTCTCTGCCACTGTCGGTACTCCACCACCACCCACGTACACCACCACCATAGTAACAACACCGCCACCAAAACCACCTTTATTTTGCCATTGTGAGCCCGTTTAAGAAGACCACGCACCGTGATACCCTCGTACCACGCGCCACCGCCACCATTTTTACTAGATTTTTATTGGTAAGTGTGAGGTAAAGGTAACTCGATTTAAAAAGTGGTTAAAAACACCGATTCACCACTTGTGTGGATCGGTGTGGGGCTAAAACTAGTAGAAAACAAATTTTTATTAATAAAAACAAGTGTATAAGCTTTGGTATCATTGTTTTGAGTCATGTTTGTGTTTAAGAGTTTTGATGCCGTGAGCATAAGCTGATGTACAAGCTTGTTTGAAGCTTTTGGGAGCTCATTCGATTTTTGGTTATCTTTGTGTTACGCGACTTGGGCCGAGACCCACCATGGTTATGGTTAGGTTTTGAGTTTAGATTTTTTTTGGATTTATGCTAAGCATTTAGGTCCATTTGGTTGTTGCGACATCATGGGTTCGAAGCCGAGACCTTAAAGGTCTCGTCATCGTAAGTTTCATTTTTGTTTTTGTTTTGTCGAGAGTTTTGAATTTGGTCGAATGGATATTGATATGATCGAATGGTGATGACGAGTATTGGACTTGGAATTGTTGTGATGTTTGTACCATGTCGAGTGCTAACCGAGACTTTGTAGTCTCGACGTGGCCTCGATTTGCCTAAAGAATGACTTGGATTATTGCTTGGACTATTGGTTGTGATGTTGACTTATTGACATGGGAGTGTGGAAATTCGGATTGTGACTCGAGATGGTTAATAACTCGCGATGCATATATATTTTAGACATGACTAAAAAGAAAAAGAAAAGAAAATACTAATAACATTAAATGGAAATATTAAGTGACAAATTAACTTTTTTTAGTTAATATTTAAAATGGCAAATTATAGATTTAAAAAGGGAAACTATTAAAGTGGGAATAATAATGGAAAAACGTGAGAGTTATTAAACGTTTTGAGGCACGTGTATCGAGAGATATCGTATTTGGAATTAGTGGAATAATTATGGAATTATTGTTTGAGTTACGGGTTGGTTTACGTTAATATACCCGACCGACACGGTTTTTCGGACTTATTGGGTTGACGAATCCAATAAGGGCCCGATAAATGCGTTGGAGGAATTTATTAACGAGTAATCCATCCTTATGACTTACCATTTATTTGTAATCTGTAGGTTGGTTTTCAATTAATAAGCGAGACAAAGGAATTGTTGGACTTATCAAGTTGACGAATTCGATAAGGTTCCAATAATTCCTCCGGTTACCTTATTAAGCTTTTAGCTTAATCGTTTAGAACTTTGACCTTTTCCGTGTATGAGATTGACTTGATGAATGATTGGTAGTCGGATTTTTTGGAAAAATTGCAACACCAGACTTGAAAATATATGTTGGACTTGAAACGTTATTGGACTTGGACATATTTGACTATTGGAATACGAAACGACTACAGTACATTACACTCATAATGAATTTAATGTATTTGAGCCGTAACGGACGAACAATGGAATATAATGTCTAATGAACAATAACAATAGTAACATTTATTGCTTAAACATATTGGAAATTATAAAACATTCGACATAGAAACGTTCTATTACGAACGAGTCATGGAAATTATAAAACAAGACATGGAAACGTTCTATTTACCCGACTATACATGCATGCATTCCTCATTAGTTTACACGTATAAAATCCAGGTCTTGCATGTATAATTAGATCCAACCAACAAGGCGTGTAATCTGATTCTAAAAGCTAACTAAAAACCCTGCATCGATACATATATAATCCATTATTTCATGTGACTATATTTTATCATTTCATCCGTTAGTTTTCCAGACTTTAGAGTGTACGATAGTGACCGAAATGATTGTCCAAAACCAGGTTCATAAACTCATATATATGCCAATTCGAATAGCAGATTAAAACCCTATATCGACTCACATATATTTCATTATTTCATGTGATCTATTAACCTATCATGTGTATTATTTTTAGGTTGATTAGAGCTAGTTTTAGGTTATAACTTATTAACATTTAGGTGTACATGTCGAGAGAATAAGAATCAAGAATAGGTTATACCTTTTGAGTCGAATAGAAATGGGGAATCGAAACAAGAACAAGAGACCCAAAATCAGAACCTGAGTCAAACCTAAACAAAACCCTAGAATCCCCACTATCACACGATCAATCACCTTTGTTATGCCCTTCTAAACCTTCCAACGCATCACCTTTTCACCACTCGAATGGGATCAAAAATAGGCAGCCGACTATGATTTGCTTCTAGGGTTTTTAGTGTGTGTTTTGTTGGTATAATCGGTTGAAGGAAAATGAGGAGGATATAATGGATTAGGGCCGAAAAAGGGGGGGAGTCAAGATGACCAATTCACACTTTCAAATTGCCATGTATCTAGACATCTTCACAACTATAAGTTGTGTACAATATTTTAAATAAATTCGGCCCTATGTATAAACCTTTAAACGTGTGATATTTTCCTTGGATAACCATGTATATGTCGACTTTAATACTTTGGTTATAGATTTTTGTATTTTGTAATTCTCATGTTATAGCTCATAGTTACTTAGGTTACATTCGTGTTCAAGTTCAAGATAGCCACGGATTCTAGAAACCATATTTTAGGTTAATATAGTTCTTCCCCTCTAAAAAAGAAAAATTTCGTCCTCAAAATTTGAAGTAGGAAAATCAAACGAATACGTACCGAATCATGAAAAGAAATGCGGATTGCTAGCTCGCATTGATTCTTCGGTCTCCCAAGTAACCTCGCTCTCGGGATGGTTCTTCCAAAGAATCTTAACGAACGAAATTATTTTAGTTCTCATGACCCGATCCTGACGCTCCAAAATAGCCTCAGGCTCTTCAACACAAGACAAATCTTCCCGAATCTGATCCAATGGGTAATAAACAACATGGAGTGGATGATAATTGTATCCCCTCAGAAGAGATACATGAAACACATTATGCACATGAGAAAGCTACGGAGGAAGTGCCAAACGATACGAAACTTCACCAATGCGGTCTAAAATCTCAAACGGACCAATGAAATGCTGACTAAGTTTCCCTTTAATACCAAAACGCTTAACACCGCGAAATGGAGAAACCTTAGGAAAAACACGATCCCCAGGACTAAATTCCAAAGCACGTCGATGACGATCAGCATAACTCTTCTGTCGAGCTCTAGCTTCCTTGAGCTTTTCTTTAGCAACGGCGACTTTCTCATTAGTCACGTCAATCAATTCGGGACCTTCAATAAGCCGTTCACCAACCTCATTCCAACAGATAGGTGCCCTACACTTTCGTCCATACAACAGCTCGAAAAGAGCCCCTTTAATACTAGCATGCCAACTATTGTTGTAGGCAAACTCAACCAAACACAGATACTCATCCCAATGTCTCGACCATTCAAGAGCACAAGATCTCAACATATCTTCCAAAGTCTGAATAGTGCGTTCCGACTGCCCGTCGGTCTGAGGATGAAATGCCGTACTAAACTTAAACCGAGTACCCCAAGCCTTATGTAATCCCTTCCTGAAATGTGAAGTAAACCGAGTATCTCTGTCAGATATAATAGCTGCCGGTGTGCCATGTTGTAAAACCCGAAAATCTAAAAGATGCAAAATTACCAAATTACCCCTGAAACTTTAAAATTTAATTAAAGCTTATATAAGTACCAAATTAATCCCGAATCTCTGGAAATGAACTACAAATCAAGTGAGATAATTTTGAGGCAAGCTTCTAATATTTTTACAAGGTACAAAAGAGCATAATTACACAAATAAAACATATGGGCCGAGTTTTATAATTAAATTACATAAGTTATAATATTTGATTATTTAAAAACATTTAAAATACAAAATTAATTAAGTAAATCTTCTATAATTGGTAAATTGAAATTTTGGTCAAGATTGCCGGTTCTTTAGCCCTATACCCTCCCCTAATACTCGGTCAATCACAACTATAACCCACCCCATGATTTTATTCCTCCATTAAACCCAAAAACTAATTTTCGATACACACAATAATTCACACACATCCAATCCAATTTTTCTGAAGAGAAGAGATATTTTTCTGGTGTTCTTCCAAGTGCAAAGGAGGTGGTAAAAATAGCTACAAAGGCCTGGAGTCGCTAGTTTGGTCGTGGTGATTATTGGAGTCGAAAAACTTGGAACCGAGCAACATAAATTCATAGCGTGTAATCCTGTTGATCTAAAAACCTTCTGGTATTTTTCTAGTACTTCTTTAATCATATATAACGTGGCAAAAATAGTAGAATCGAACCATGCACTATAGATCGATCGTTTGAAAAATAATGAGTTATTAAACCCTAAAATCGAAAATGGGTCTCATAAAATGCTAGCGATTTTTCTGAGCTTGGTAAATAATTTTCATGGGTTCTATATGCTTCTTATAACATGAGAAAAATAGTCATTCGAATTGTGTGAGCCTAAATCATGATTTATGGATTTTTGTTATAATCGGATTCTTGGAAATAAAAAGGAAATTGTGGACAAAATACAAAACCGATCGATCTAGGGTTTGTCATGAATGAAATCTGGTAATAATTGATGAATAATGATGATACAATGATTACTTATTGATTGGGATGATTAGGGTTTGTTTTTGATAAAACATTTTGTATACCGATTGTTTAATAATTAGTTAAAGGGGAGTTTTGTAATTCTTAAAAATTGTGGGATATTTTTGTAATGTTTTATAGATCAGGGGGAACATATAAAAATTATTACATGAAGGTCTTATTTGTAAATTGAGCGAAACATGGATTTAATTTGTAAATTAAGTGGCGAATTGAAAATAAATAAAAATGAGGGACCTAAAATGTAAAATCTGGAAAATCAAGGGTTCTTGGTGTTATTAATATTATGAAGGGTGAAATGTGAAATTTGGAGTATTTAAGGGCTTAATATGTAATTATGGATAAGTTTTGAATCGAATTAATACTTTTGATAAATACAAGGACTAATTGTGTAAATTACCGAAACTTGAAGGGCTGTTGTAACATGATTAATTTAAAGGGTATTTTTCTGTAAATATGAGTAATGAAGGGCTTGATGTGTAATTGTAATATTAATAAGGGCTAAATGGTAAGTTACATAATTATAAGGTTTAACTTGTAAAATAATTAACTAAAAGGGTGTAACTTGTAAATATTTGAAACTTGAAGGCTAAACGTGAAATTCTGGAAAATTAAGTAATTGAATGATAAATTATAATATTTCTATTTTAACCTTGAACTTTGGCAAATTTACATTTATAACCCTGAACTATGAAACTTGTCATAATTAACCCTGAACCTGTGTAACCTGTCAAAATGAATATTACTTCCATAATAAGCTAATTAAAGACTCGACTTGAATTATATCACTTGAATCTTGCTAAATATGGAAACCTGCTAAAAATAGAAAGTTACTAAAAATAGAAGTTACTTATAATGGGAAGATAACTGAAACCCCTTTCGTATTTCTGTCTTAAACTCCTTTAGGTTCGAGGAGGGAGTGATCTTGATCCATGTCAGCTACTCTTGTGTTTGTGCTTGCTATTTGAATAAGGTACAGATATTCTGCTCTTCTTGTAAGGAGCCTTCGCCTCATTTCTGATTCCTGATTTATGGCTATGTTTCCCTTGTATTGTGAACAGTAGATTTGAACCTTTGCTTTAACCTTTGTCTTGAACCTTGTTATAAACCTGAATTTGAACCTTGATACACTTGATACGAACCATTTGACTTGAACCTTTGACCTGAACCCTGCTATGTTTTCTTCCGATACTTGACATGACTTGTTCACCCCTGGTAACCTGAATAATTAAAACCTTGGGTACTTGAAGGTTCATAGGATTTTACAACTACTTTTTAGTTATATATGAAGAGGTTTTGAACATCTCTTTAAAAGACTTTTGTTATGAAAACTGTTCTAACGATCATTTTATTAAAACCATGTAAAAAGGATTTCTTATAATAAACTATTATGAACCTTCCAGTATTTGACCTCCTGATAACGAACCCCTGCATTTATCTCCTGTCTTGAATCCTGATATGAATCCTGATATGAACCCTGATATGATACCTGACATTTGATACCTAAGACTTGACGCCTGACACTTGACACCCGAGACTGATACTTGACCTTGACCCACAGTTTGAGACTACGAGCCATCCACTAGGCATGAGGGTTTCATGTCCATGTCTGTGATGCACCACCGGCATGACTAGTGTGTAGCCCTAGTGATTTGGTTACACCGTCCCCGACCTGATTTGATTTGTTACGTAGAGGAAGACCCTGTGGCCTGCGGGGGCGTATGGATGCATCCTAGACCTGTCCTGATTTGTTATATTACCTGTTATACCTGGTGACTGACGAGTGTGTGCGATACACGTCTTTCACAACCCTAGGAGAACGCGTCTCCAACCCCCGGAGGTATCCCCTCACCCTGTTCCTGGTATGCTGAGGTCACCCCTCCATACACCCTGATATATGTGATTTGATTTGATATGTTTGGGCTTGTAGAGGATTTTCTGTTTTCCTGAAACCTTGTAACCTTATGACCTGATACTTGACCTGATATTTGACCTGACTTGATTTAACTTGGGATTGTGGTGGGTTCTGGTTTCATTTACATTTACCATTGTAACCATTCTTAACTCTTGGTATGTCTGCGTAACTCTTTTGTATTCCTTTTCCTGACTCTTGTTACACCTGGTATTATTTCTTTTACTTTACTATTCCGTTACTACTGCTTTGTTTCCGTTATATCTGTTCACTGAGCTCTCGTAGCTCAGCCGCATTTCTTTTCCTGCGGCAGGTATTAAGCTAGGAAGCTGGGTTTTACTTGGGATGAGAGCAACTTGTGTGAAGTTTAGACCTTGTCATTCTAGTGTGACCATTTGGATATTATTTCTGTTATGCCATTGTTTGGGCATTTTGGATTCTGTTTTGTACTTCGTTATTTCTGTCTTGCACTTGATATAAGTCGTGTTGACTTATTTTCCTTTGGATTTTAATGTTAAGGCTTTCGCTATTTTATTTCTTGAATGCTTGTATCTGATATGAAACCATGTATTTGTGACATCTTTGCCCTTGTCGGGTTGGGGTGTTACACATGTAAACGAACAATATCCTGCTGAAATTTTTTGGCCAACTTACTAACCGAATAGTCCTTCCGAATGGGCAAAAAATGAGCGGATTTGGTTAAACGATTAACAACCACCCGGATAGCATCATGCTTCTGGAGAGTACGAGGTAAGCCTGTAACAAAATCCATAGAGATCTGATTCCACTTCCAAGTAGGAATATCTAAAGGCTGCAAAAGACCACTGGCACGCTGATGTTTGATCTTAACCTGCTGACAGGTCATACACTTAGCTAGAAACATAGCGACGTCCTGTTTCATACCATTCCACCAGAAATGCTGCTTCAAATCCCTATACATCTTAGTAGAACCTAGATGAATAGTAAAAGGAGAACTGCGTGCCTCGGATAACACAGCTTCTCGAATAGAAGGATCATTAGGGACACACAAACGATCACCATACCATACAATCCAATCATCGTCAACACGAAACTCCGTCTGCCTTCCTGCTTCCAAATTCTGAATGATAGACCACAACTCGCCATCGTCTTTCTGAGCTTCCTTAATTCGTAGCATAAGATTAGAATAAACCTTCAAACTAGCCCAGCAACCATCATATCCACGAACACATAATTCCACATCCATCAGTTTCAAATCGTTGAGTATCCTAGGCTCAATCTCAAGGCAAGCAATAATCCCCGACTTCCTACTAAGAGCATCTGCCACTACATTTGCCTTACCTGGATGGTACTGAATGTTAGCATCATAGTCCTTCAAAAGTTCTAACCAACGTCTCTGCCTTATATTCAATTCCTTCTGTGTGAAAATATACTTTAGGCTTTTGTGATCAGTGAAGATATCACAAGTCTCACCATATAAGTAATGTCTCTATATCTTTATTGCAAAAACTACAACTGCTAACTCCAAATCGTGTGTCGGATAATTCTCCTCGCACGGTTTCAACGGTCTAGATGAGTAGGTGATAACCTTCCCATGCTGCATAAGAATACATCCTAAACCTTTCTTCGAAGCATTGCTATAAATCTGATAGCCACCAGTACCCGAAGGAAGAGTAAGTATAGGGGCGGAAACTAGTCTCCTCTTTAATTCCTCGAAACTCTTCTCCCTTTCCTCAGTCCAAACAAACTTCTCACCTTTCCGCATCAGTTTCATCAACGGCAAAGCTAAACGTGAGAATCCTTCAACAAATCTCCGATAGTAACCAGCAAGCCCCAAGAAACTTCTGACTTCGGTCACATTCTTCAGTCATGGCCATTTTTTGATAGCCTCAACCTTTTCCGGATCCATTTTAATCCCATCAGCCGATACAACATGACCCAAGAACGCTACTTGCTCCAACCAGAACTCGCATTTAGAAAACTTAGCATACAACTTCTTTTATCGTAGAATTTCCAGTACAATACGAAGATGCTTCTCGTGCTCTTTCTTCATCTTAGAATATATTAGAATGTCATCGATAAAGACAATGACGAATTTATCCAGATACTCATGGAATATACGGTTCATCAAATCCATGAAGACGGCTGGTGCATTAGTCAAACCGAATGGCATCACTAGGAACTCGTAGTGACCATAACGAGTACGGAAAGCGGTATTAGGAACATCCTATTCCTTCACACGCAACTGGTGATAACCGGATCTTAAATCAATTTTGGAAAAGAATTTTGCTCCCTGAAGCTGATCAAATAAGTCGTCAATATGGGGAAGCGGATAACGGTTTCTAACAGTGATATGGTTCAACTCACGATAATCGATACATAACCTCACACTACCATCTTTCTTCTTCACAAACAGAACTAGTGCACCCCACAGGGATACACTTGTACGGATGAAACCACGCTCTAAAAGTTCCTGAAGCTGCTCCTTCAGTTCCTTTAGTTCAACTGGTGCCATACGATATGGAGCTTTGGAAATGGGTTCTGCACCCGGAATCAAATCAATACTAAATTCAACTTCACGCGTAGGAGGCATACCCGGAAGTTCATCAGGAAACACATCAGGAAAATCACAAAAAACTTGATGATTCTCGATACTAGGACCATCCAACGAAGTATCTTTAATCGAAGCCAAAAATCATTCACAACCATGTGAAAGTAACGAACGAGCTTTCATAGCTGAAATGATCTTAACTGACTTACCAGGTTGGGAAACCTGGTAAACAAATTCAAGAGCACTTAGATCACCAAATATAACTCATTTGGCATGACAGTCGATAGTCCCCCGATGCTCGGACAACCAATTCATACCCAGAATAATATCAAAATCATGCATGTCCAATGGAAGCAAATTAGCAGAACGGATCTTATCGGTAAAACGTAAAGAACATTTCAGAAATGCATGATTAATAACCACATGATTCTTCATAGGAGTCGAAATAGATAGAGCATATTTTAATGGTGTTGCGGATATATTAATATGTTTGGCAAACGAATTAGAAACCACCGAATGTTTAGCACCCGTATCAAATAAAACAAATACTATACGATCATATAAATAAAGAGTGCCTGAAACGATACCTGAGGCACTAGCAGCCTGATCTCTGTTCAAGAAGTACACTCGACCCTTAGTAGCTGGTTGTCGGTCATTCCCATTACCCTTGTTGTTGTTACCACTAGACTTAGGACAATCTCTAGTCGTATGCCCCGCCTGACCACATATAAAACAAGCACCAGAAGCCCTATAACATGGCTTCCCAGGATGAAACCTCCCATAAGTACCACAAGCAGTAGCCAAAACCTGATCCGTACCACCCCTTTGACCAGACGAACCTGAAGAACGATGCTTCTGAAAACCACGTTGCTGCTGATCCCGATACTGCTGACCATGTCCCGACCTCTGGTTGTTGTAGCCATACCTATCATATCCTCGCTTATCATAACCCCGATGATCATTACCCCTCGAATCACTACCCCGCTGATTGTTCCCCTAAACTGGTAGTACACGATCCCCGTCCCGATATCTCTTAACACCCTCTCTAGCCCTCTCCTATATGATCTCAATGTTGCGAACAACGTTAGCCACCTGTTCTACATCATCAAAATGGATATTCACAATCCCAACCAAAAGATCATTCCGAAGCGCCCACTTGAACTTATTAGCCTATTCTTCCTGGGTTCCAGCCCTGGCTCCCAAGAATTCAGCCAAACGAAGAAACCTCTTCATGAACTCAGTACTAGTCTCCCTCTCAAACTGATAAATCGAATGGTACTCTCTCTCAAACTTCTCCTTCTCGGACCTTGAAAAATACTAAAGGAAGAAAGTATCACGGAAATCGTTCCATGACAAATTAGCAACAAAATCATCTCCACCCTTAGCTTGCTTATAGGCTTTCCACCACCTGAGGGCGTCACCCTCAAACTTATATCTAGCAAGTCGAGGTTTTAACACGTCATCACATCCCAGAACCTCAAATATCTTCTCCATATGCGCAATCCAATTCTCCGCATGAACCGGAGCATTCGTAGAGCAGAACAATCGAGGCTTTTGCTTACAAAACCTCTCTAACCAGGTATGAATAGTCACTAGCGGAGTACCAGCACCAGAACCACCGCTACTACTACCACTGTCCGTATGTTGACGGACCTCATTTTTGATCCGTTTGGTAAGGCCCGGAATCAGTGCGTCAACGGCCCACTGGACTGCGGTAGCAAAAAGCAGGGTTGGAACTGAAATCTGCGGTGTTACGAGTGTTCACCATCTAAAAGGTCATAAACGAATTAGCGAACACAAAGCAAAGGTAAGGATCAAAATACGAAGGAAGAGATCGTGTCAAAGGTGAAGCCTAGTGTCTACCCAATCCTCACCGGTCAAATCCTAAGTTCTACAGGGCGAAACCTAAGGGTCCAATTCTTCATAGGCCATAACTTATAAGCTACAAGTTGAAGCCTGAGCTCTGATACCATAATTGTAATACCACAACCCGACAAGGGTTGACATGCCACATTATGGTGTCTATCAGAACATATATGATAAACGCAAGCGGAAGACTTCATAAATAATGTAAAGTCAAGAACATCATAACTTCCAAACATACAAACTTCCACCAAGTCTAAACATGAAATAAAATGAAATGAAATATCCAAAACATAAGTAATCATAGTCCAGAACAATGGGGAATCTAATCAAGGTAGGTCTTCTAAGCTCCTACTCACATCACTCATTCACAGCTTACCGCTTATTACCTGCCGCATGGAAAAGAAACGCGGCTGAGCTTAAAAAGCCCAGTGAACAGATATAACAGAAACAAATAACTGAATCAATTGAATAGGCAACGGAAGCAAAGGAAATTGCTGAACAAGGTATCATATAATCAGAGAAGCAATACATACACTCAACAAAAGAACCATAATGAAGTCATGGGAATCAAACATAGAATAATCATCATATAACTGAACAGAACAGAACATAATAGAAATGCCCACGAGCTCAGAAAGCATACCACATGCTTAGCCACATAATCCTGTCATATAAGTGTACAAGGAGGGGAGACCTCTCAGGTACCAAAAGTGAAATGGGGTACAAGGCACGTACAAACCAGTCACTAAGTCATATCATATCATATCATATCCATATCAAATCATATACCTAGGATGCATCCATACGCTCCCTGAAACAAAATATATAATAAGTACGAGACTGTGCATATATATAACAAAATGTCCATGTGCGCAAATAATCATATAATCATAACAAAAGGGAACGCCGTTGATCAATCACACCTCCACAGAAAGTGTCATGCCATTGGTGCTCAATGACATGGCCATGGTACCTCCATGGCTAGTTAGCTCAGGCAACAGAACCGATACACAAGGCAAGGCTATCCATAATCATAAACAAGTAATCATAGTGTGTTTAACAAAGCATATCAACTAAAGAGAATCTCATATCAAATGAGATGGCATACTGAATATCATAACAAAATGGATAGAAACTGAATCATATCATAGGGAATCATATCAAAGAATCATATCAAACGGATCATAACATATGGATCATATCAAACAGAATCATATCAAAGCAAAGGAATCAAATTCAAGGATCGAGAAGTCATGAGAGAAAATACCCTTACTTAGAAAGGGTAGAATATCTGTACCTTACGCAAAGCAAATCAAACAAAACAGGAAAGCACTCGAAAACAGGAACTACTCCTTCTTCACAGAACCTATACAAATTAATGATCACGTATTACTTATAAGCTCATTTTAAAAGTTTACTGCTTATAGTTATTCAGGTTTCACATTTAGGGTTTCTTTCTATTTTTAGAAACATTCCATTTTTAGAATCTTTCTATTTTTAGTAACTTGTCATATTTAGTAAGTTTCCATATTTAATAACTTCCCAGACAACTTTCCATCTTTAGTAACTTCCCAAATTAGTAAGTTCCTATAATTAGTAAGTTTCCCGATTTAGTAACTTTCCATAATTACTAGGTCTCCCGATTTAGTACGTTTCCATAATTAGTAAGTTTCCTGATTTAGTAAGTCTTCATCATTTAGGTTTACAAATGACAATTTAATAACTCAAGGGTTTAATATGTTCAATATAATGGTTTAGGGTTTAATATGACAACTTATAATAGTTTAGGGTTTAAAGTGTCAATATAGCAAAGTTTAGGGTCTAAAATGTAAATTATATAAATATGTGACCACTTCTTAGTTTTAGCCAATTTCATGCATCTTAATTAAACACACACATGCAATATCATGATACTTCATTTATTTGCAAAACCCTACTTGGCCTCAAACACAAGTCGAGCAAACCATTTTGTAGACTTAACCTAACTCGACCCCTTTTAACCCACACTTAACCGAGCACTTCACACACGAACACACCCTATAATACACGACCTACAAGACCTCATTTCTTTCCTTTTAAACCGAACCAAAACCTAACCCTTTTACCCTTCATGTTTGTGGAAAACTAGAAGGGGGGGTTGAATAGTTTTACGTCTTTTTAATTTATTATAAAACCTTTGTTTTACACTTTTTAAAACTTTAGATTCTAGTTTGTTATGAAAAATAAAACATAAATCTTATTATTAGTTATATATGTATTCTTTTAAATTGATTGTAAAAGTTTTGGTTTCTTGAATGGATTTTCAATTTGATCTTTATGTGAAGTTGACCTCTAATTAATACTAGCAATTATATAAGCCTATGTGTATGAAAGTAATGACGATGCAAGTAAAGAAATAAATAAGGTATGGAAAGATCTAACCGAGACACGAGAGATTTATAGTGGTTCGGCTACAAGGACACCTTCCTTGCCCTACTCCACTCCCCGAGCACACCTTGCTCGAGAGTTTTCTTCACAACTTCAATAAGCTCCCTTATGGCGGAGAAAACCGTACACAACTTTGGCTTACACGGTTTTAACGACACAAAGCTAAATGTCGAGTTCTAATCATAGCTAGAACCAATCTCACAACTTCACAACACAACTTCTTCACAACTTATTCACGACTACTTCACAACGGCTTCACGACTGCTTCACGACTTCTTCACGACTTCAACACGACCGCTACACAACCTCTATGATGCGGCTTCACGACTTCAACACTATGTCTTCATGACTAAGACTTCACGACTTTAACATGACCGCTACACAACCTCTATGCTACGGCTTCACGACTTCAATACTAGGACTTCACGACTAGGACTTCATTGCTTCAACACGACCGCTACACAGCTTCTATGCTATGGCTTCACGACTTCAACACAAGAACTTCACGACTAGGACTTCACAACTTTAACACGACCGCTTCACAGCTTCTATGCTACGGCTTCACGACTTCAACACAAGGACTTCATGTCTTCTAAGCTACGGCTTCACAACTTCTACACCACGGGTTCACGACTTCTACACAACGGCTTCACGAATTCTACACTTTGACCTCACAACTTCTATACCACAACTACTTATACAACATCTTCACTACTTACACACAACACTAATCTACAACACACACCTTACATACAAATGAATGAATGATTTACAAACTTTGTAGAACACACAACTTAAGTAACAAGATGATACTAAGTTGTAATACTTCTAATCTTGATTGATAGAAGTATTCTTCTTTTGCACTTGGATGGTGGAAGCTTGAATCACTTGGAAACCAATGCTTAAGATTACATGATCAAAGGTTTTTCTAAGATATGAAATGAGATCTACAACAGAAAGTTTTAGTGCAAAAGGGTAAGTAAAAATCCAGGGGAAGGCTGGTATTTATAGGAGAAAAATCTGGACAGCTGGAGCCTACTGGAGCGTGGCCGGCCCCCTTAAATAGGGGGGCGGTCCCCTTAATTTTACTAGCCGGTCCCCTTAATAATTAAGGGGGCCGCCTAGTAAAATTTTATGAACGTTGCCCAGATTTGTCCTTTTGTGGGGAAAATTTTTCTGTAACATTTTACTGATTTTGGTTAAAAATTTGAATTCATGTTTTTATAAAAGATTAAACATTTTTATTTAATACCAAAATTGTTTTTCAAAAATATATAAAATGTTTTTGACATTTTATAAAAAGTTTAGAAATAAAGAAAATGTTCCTTTGATCATATGATGCATTAAGCATTAGTTCATTCATACCTTAAGTGATTTTAGTTGTAGAAGTGAATATTTACAACTAAGTACTTGTTTAATTTATAAGTTTATGTTTTAATGAGTTTACATTTTGTGATCATCAAAACATAGAGATATGAATAAATATTGATAATGTTTTTAGGCATTTATTTATGTCAACAATCTCCCCCTTTTTGATGATTACAAAACCTAAACTCATTAAACCAAAAAGTTTATTTTTGGACAAGTATTTAGTGAGTTTACATTCACTTCTCCCCCTTTTTGTAGAATCAAAAAGGTTAAGCCGACAAAATTCAAACGTGAAATTTGTCGGGACGAAAACTCCCCCTCGTTTGGGGGCACCAAGGAATCGCTATATGGAATACTTGCAAGAAAAATATTAGAAGCACAAGCATATATATAGCAAAAATAAGCATGCATATAAAGACATTCATTAAAAATGTTGTGTATAAATACACAACCATCCAAAATTATATTCAATCCTACATTAGCTAGTAAGTAATGCAATCTACATAATCATTCTAGGAGTACATGATCTTCCATGGGGCTTGCACACAAAATGGTTTGAAAAATTATTTTTGATTAAGCATTGCATATGCTTAATTTGGTGAGAATAAAGGTGGTGGTAGTGTAGTGGGTGAAAATGATGGAGGTTGTGGTGGAGGTTGGTTGTTAAGCATGTGTTCAAGGGATGAAAACATGTAGTGTATCTCATCTCTAAGACCAAAGATGATGGTTCATTTTTGGGTGTGGTGGTATTGGTGATGATGAGAAATGAGCATCAAGAGGTGTTATTGGTGATATGGAAATGACAAGTTGGGTGAATGGAGGTTCTTGAGTAGGAGGTGGAGTTGATGCTCTTGATGGTGATGATGAAAGGTGTGAGTTGATGTAGTTATTGATGGATAAAGTGGAAGGTATGGGTGAAGATGTTGTGCCATGAGTGAAGGGTGTTTTTGATGGTGCATTTAGTGCACTTGGGGATTAACATTGAGGTGGTAGTGATGGAGTTTTGGTGTCTTAGAGATGATTTTGGTGATAGCATGGTGAATGAAAATGGGTGTTTGATGGAGGTGATGGTTGATTTAGGTAAGGTTTGGGCTAGATAAAAGGGGTCGCAAGATGCAAAAGAAAACAGTAAATTTTACTGCCCAGATGGCCGGTCCCCTTAGTTGTAGGCCGGCCCCCTTAAAATTAAGGGGACCGCCTTGGGAATTAAGGGGGCCGCCCATCTGGTGTTTTCCCAGGCGACCAAATTTGAAAAGTTTCCAGAAAAGGGTCATTTTTAGGGTGTTTTTGCAGCAAGCTCCATTTGAATCATGTATATCAAGAATGATTAAATAGTGGCATAAACATGTTAAATACGCATGCATACATTTAAAACATATTATGGAATGAGCATGTTATTAATCATCAAGCATGTATATATATCATGATATCAAGTATACAAGCAATAAGCATAACAATCATATATTAAAGACAAGAAATAAAGCATTCATTAGTTGAAAATAATTATGTTAAAAACATAATTATTGATACAACACATATTTTGCTTATAGCATACAATAAGTAGAAAATTTTAAATTGCCTAAGAGATCCATTTGACTTGCTTGAGACATGGAAAGCTTGAATTATTTTGGATGGATGATGGTAAAGAGGGGTTAAAAAAATTGGATTAATGGGGTTGTAAGTTTGGGTGTATGGATGTTGGAGAGAGTGTTGATGGAGGAATTGGAGGTGGAGAGCTTGGACTTGACCATGTTGAATGAGGGTTTTGATGTTGTTCAAGTGGTGGTGTTGGATTAGATCTAGTAAGAAGATACTCAATCCAAGTGAGACGCTCATTTAAGGTGATGGTTTGATTTTGGAGAAAGATGCAACAAGGACTATTGTTGACATGTTTCTCAATTTGACTCAAGTGATGTGGTGATGATGGTAATGATGGTGAGATGGATGGTGATGATGGTAATGAGGTTTGATTTTGGAGAAAGATGCAACAAGGACAATTGTTGACATGTTTCTCAATTTGACTCAAGTGATGTGGTGATGATGGTAATGATGGTGATATGGATGGTGATGGGTTTAAGTTGCTTTGAGCAAGGTGCAAAGCAAGGAGAGCATTAAGCTCATGGGCTTCCTTGAGTTCTTCAATGAACTTCAAGTGTTGAGTGGAAGGTGATGATGATGGAGAGTGGTTGTTATTTGGTGGAAGTGGTGGTGACACTTTCGGTGGTGGAGACATTTGTGAACTTGGGTAATTATGAGTGAATGAAGGTGGACATATGGATGATTGGTTATGTGTGTGAAAGGGTTCATTAGGATGAGGTTTAGGTGTTGGTTGAGTTTGAACAACATCATTTGTTGGGTTATGGCAAATGTCAAGCTTCCTCCTCCAAAAGAGTATTTATAGTGTAGTAATGATGTGATTGTGGAAGGTAAATTTTGGAGGGTGGTTTGTGACAAAATGTGTTTGTGAATTTTGGGAAGTATAGAATAAAATGGGCTTAAAAATAGAAAAAGGGAGCAGCACCTTCGACCATCAGATGGCCGGTCCCCTTAATTAAGGGGCCGGTCCCCTTAAAGATTAAGGGGGCCGCCTAATGAATTAAGGGGGCCGCCCATCTGCTGATTTCCAGGTTACTGGAAATGGGTTTTTGGCAGAAAATTGTTGAAAGGGTTGTGTTTTTGGGTTTAGTTTCAAGCAAGTCCAACTTCTTTTGAGGCAATTTAGGATTTAATAACTTATGTATGCTAAGCATATTCATTAGACATTATTATCTAGCATGCAAACAACTCATTTAGCATGTAACATATATATGTTAGACAAGAAAACACTACATAGCACCAAGTAATTCATAGAATCATATTTAGGAAGATTAATAAGCTAGTTAAATAATCCTAATGAATATCTATGTGCATGGGAATGTAGAGTTGTGATAGCATGGACTTCTAGACTTGTACCAAGTGAGGTCTTAGTGAATAAATTATGGTTATTTTCAAATTTAGTTCACTTATAAATGTCACATACATAAATATAGATGACAGATATGAGATCACCATGCATGATTTAAAGAAATGTTTTTGGCATTATTCAACAATGTTTGAAAGTGGGTTTTTATGTGGATGTGAAAAATATTTTAATGAAATAGTTTTGGTTTATTTCAAAATGTTTTTATAAGGAAAGAAAACATATTTTTCCAATCTTTGGTTTTGATAAACACGTAATTATGGACACAAGTTTGGAAGAAATGTAGGATGGTGAAACATGTAAAATAGAAATGTGTCATAATCTTTTGAAAAATTATTTTTCCAAAATGTGAAGTTTTTGCAAATTTAAAAATAAGTCCCATTAATTATAGGTTTAAAAAATAATGGTTTATAAAAGATCTTATGCTCAAGTCTATTGTCACATGCTACCTCTTTCTACATATCCTATGAGATTTACGCATGTATTATGACTAAATACAAAAATATATCATGTCAGAGTAGTTAGAGAAAAACAAAAGCTATTATAATGACAATGCATTCAACTAAACAAATAATTACGAAGGCATACAGTCAAATCACATAGGAGCAAGTAAACATCTAGAAATTTTATATATGCAGGATGACATACATCTAGGAATGAAAAGCTTTAGTGAAAAGCAAAGTTCATAACAGTAAACTATTGTTAGGTATATTTAGGAAGAATAATGTATTCAAGTTGGAGAATGAGTATGAGACTATTACTAGTGGTGCTCAATTCAGGCTAAACACGACCGTTTTTACGGGTTACACACACCCAACTTCTTACATAGAAGCAATTCAACCGTTAGGTAAAATTGAGTTTCTAGTCAATAGATTCTCCAGTAGTCATTCTCTTTTTAGAAGAAATTAAGTTCCTAAATTTACCTATCGAAGTGTACCAAATATGAAGATTGCTTGGTTTACTAATACTTAGGGGGGCTAACTAAAGAGTTTCTAGTTCATTAAGCCACAGAACGAATATAACTAAAGTGTAAAGGCAAGGCAACCTTTCAGACTAAGCGTATCCTAAGGCATTAATAAGATTATATGCATGAAGTAATTACTTATGAAATTTAAAAAGAGAACTTACCTCATGTCCTAGCTTTTCTTCGTAATGTCTTAGATGATGATCGACGTTTGAATGATAGGTGAGTCGAATGATGATCTTCTCCTCCATCTGTGTCACTCCATGATCTTGGATTGAGTTCACTTTTGAGTTGATTCATGTAGTCTTCTTCGCTAACACCTACATTAACAACATTTGAACTTGTAGCACATGTATCTATTTTATCTACATGTTTATCTATTAAATTTTCTAAGATAACTAATTCATGTACAAGATCAAAATCCTCATCTTTGGCTTGACATTTTTCTTGATGAAAGTTTAAGAAATTTTTCCAAATATCATTTGCCGTTTTACAGAAGAATATTCTTTCATATTCAACTTTTGGCAAGGTTTTATAAATAATTATTTTAGCTTTATTATTTATTTCATTCTTTGTTTTCAAATAATCAATTTGACTTTCAAAATCCGTTTTTGTTTGATTTTCAAAATCAGTTTTTGTTTGACTTTCAAAATCACCAATCGAAATGACATGCCAAAGATCTAGATCAATTGATTTTACATAAGTTTCAAATTTATTTTTCCATTCAAGAAAAGTATAGTTTTCAAATAGTGGTGGTTTTAGCAAAGATTCCCCTTCTAGATATTTTTCGAATTCCATAGATCGATTCAAGTTTTAAAATACAGTATATTTTAAAGATCAAGATTGACGTGGCTCTTGATACCAATTGTGGAAAACTAGAAGGGGGGGTTGAATAGTTTTACGTCTTTTGAATTTATTATAAAACCTTTGTTTTACACTTTTAAAAACTTTAGATTCTAGTTTGTTATGAAAAATAAAACATAAATCTTATTATTAGTTATATATGTATTCTTTTAAATTGATTGTAAAAGTTTTGGTTTCTTGAATGGATTTTCAATTTGATCTTTATGTGAAGTTGACCTCTAATTAATACTAGCAATTATATAAGCCTATGTGTATGAAAGTAATGACGATGCAAGTAAAGAAATAAATAAGGTATGGAAAGATCTAACCGAGACACGAGAGATTTATAGTGGTTCGGCTACAAGGACACCTTCCTTGCCCTACTCCACTCCCCGAGCACACCTTGCTCGAGAGTTTTCTTCACAACTTCAATAAGCTCCCTTATGGCGGAGAAAACCGTACACAACTTTGGCTTACACGGGTTTAATGACACAAAGCTAAATGTCGAGTTCTAATCGTAGCTAGAACCAGTCTCACAACTTCACAACACAACTTCTTCACAACTTATTCACGACTACTTCACAACGGCTTCACGACTGCTTCACGACTTCTTCACGACTTCAACACGACCGCTACACAACCTCTATGATGTGGCTTCACGACTTCAACACTATGTCTTCATGACTAAGACTTCACGACTTCAACATGACCGCTACACAACCTCTATGCTACGGCTTCACGACTTCAATACTAGGACTTCACGACTAGGACTTCATTGCTTCAACACGACCGCTACACAGCTTCTATGCTATGGCTTCACGACTTCAACACAAGAACTTCACGACTAGGACTTCACAACTTTAACACGACCACTTCACAGCTTCTATGCTACGGCTTCACGACTTCAACACAAGGACTTCATGTCTTCTAAGCTACGGCTTCACAACTTCTACACCACGGGTTCACGACTTCTACACAACGGCTTCACGACTTCTACACTTTGACCTCACAACTTCTATACCACAACTACTTATACAACATCTTCACTACTTACACACAACACTAATCTACAACACACACCTTACATACAAATGAATGAATGATTTACAAACTTTGTAGAACACACAACTTAAGTAACAAGATGATACTAAGTTGTAATACTTCTAATCTTGATTGATAGAAGTATTCTTCTTTTGCACTTGGATGGTGGAAGCTTGAATCACTTGGAAACCAATGCTTAAGATTACATGATCAAAGGTTTTTCTAAGATATGAAATGAGATCTACAACAGAAAGTTTTAGTGCAAAAGGGTAAGTAAAAATCCAGGGGAAGGCTGGTATTTATAGGAGAAAAATCTAGACAGCTGGAGCCTACTGGAGCGTGGCCGGCCCCCTTAAATAGGGGGGTGGTCCCCTTAATTTTACTAGCCGGTCCCCTTAATAATTAAGGGGGCCGCCTAGTAAAATTTTCTGAACGTTGCCCAGATTTGTCCTTTTGTGGGGAAGGTTTTTCTGGAACATTTTACTGATTTTGGTTAAAAATTTGAATTCATGTTTTTATAAAAGATTAAACATTTTTATTTAATACCAAAATTGTTTTTCAAAAATATATAAAGTGTTTTTGACATTTTATAAAAAGTTTAGAAATAAAGAAAATGTTCCTTTGATCATATGATGCATTAAGCATTAGTTCATTCATACCTTAAGTGATTTTAGTTGTAGAAGTGAATATTTACAACTAAGTACTTGTTTAATTTATAAGTTTATGTTTTAATGAGTTTACATTTTGTGATCATCAAAACATAGAGATATGAATAAATATTGATAATGTTTTTAGGCATTTATTTATGTCAACAATGTTAGCCTTTCCATACGCGACCAAATCCAAACCAAATCAACTCCTTTTTCGAACCAAAACATTTACCCTCATACAACCCATGTTTCCTTGTATTTTAAATCCTCAACTCGACACTAAACACACACATGACACCACTTCTTTTCCAGCCTATTTGACACCACAATTACCCATTTTAGAACACATAAAACACCATGCGAAAAACCCTAACTTTCCCCTTCTTTCGACCTCAATTAACCCGACTATACATGCATGCATTCCTCATTAGTTTACACATATAAAATCTAGGTCTTGCATGTATAATTAGATCCAACCAACAAGGCATGTAATTTGATTCTAAAAGCCAACTAAAAACCCTACATCAATACATATATGATCCATCATTTCATGTGACTATATTTTATCATTTCATGCGCTAGTTTTCCAGACTTTAGAGTGTACGATAGTGGCCGAAATGAGTGTCCAAAACCAGGTTCATAAACTCATATATATGCTAATTCGAATAGCAGATTAAAACCCTATATCGACTCACATATATTTCATTATTTCATGCGATCTATTAACCTTTCATGTGTATTATTTTTAGGTCGATTAGAGCTAGTTTTAGGTTATAACTTATTAACATTTAGGTGTACATGTCGAGAGAATAAGAATCAAGAATAGGTTATACCTTTTGAGTCGAATCGAAATGGGGAATCAAAACAAGAACAAGAGACCCAAAATCAGAACCTGAGTCGAACCTAAACAAAACCCTCGAATCCCCACTATCACATGATCAATTGCCTTTGTTATACCCTTCTAAACCTTCCAACGTATCACCTTTGCAACACTCGAATGGGATAAAAAATAGGCAGCCGACTATGATTTGCTTCTAGGGTTTTTAGTGTGTGTTTTGTTGGTATAATCGATTGAAGGAAAATGAGGAGGATATAATGGATTAGGGCCGGAAAAGGGGGGATTCAAGATGAGCAATTCACACTTTCAAATTGCCATGTATCTAGACATCTTCACAACTATAAGTTGTGTATAATATTTTAAATAAATTCGGCCCTATGTATGAACCTTTAAACGTGTGATATTTTCCTTGGATAACCATGCATATGTCGACTTTAATACTTAGGTTATAGATTTTTGTATTTTGTAATTCTCATGTTATAGCTCATAGTTACTTAGGTTACATTCATGTTCAAGTTCAAGATAGCCACGGATTTTATAAACCATATTTTAGGTTATTATAGCGCATCACTGAGCTTCATACGGCGCATCTTATCTTCTTATCTTGAAAATCCGGCGAAGTCTTCAAGGTAGAAACGGCGCATACTGTTAATGTCATGCGGCGTACCATGGACAAAGTAAGTCAGATCTTCTCGTTGACCAGAGTTTCATATACGGCGTATGGGATAAATCCATCCGGCATACGCTTCGAAGTCAGGCAATGGTCTTCTTATTCATCTAAGTCTTGGTATATGGCGTATCCGTCTAGAATGATACGGCGTACCTTCCTTCAGTTCAGTAGACTTTTCCAACTTGATCCATTTTGCTCCAATTTCCGTCCAAAATTGTCAACTTTCGCCAATTGCTTGTTTATAACTGAGATTTACAAAAGTAAGCGATTAAATATCAATTCTCATATAAAATAATATAAAAGAAACAATATACATAGGATAAATTATACTAATAATATGTTGTTATTTGATGTTATCAATAGGATCTAACCCAAACGCACTCCTAAGTATCTTAAATCCTTCTCTAGCCATTTCAAATTCTAAGTCCGATTCATAAGAATCGTTATCAATAACTTGATCACTATGTTCCATTTGCCTAAAGGATTCCTCATGCGTGTCATATGTTTTGGTGAAATCTATCCCACGCATGCAACTAGGTAGCTCAACTCAAACCATCTCACAATCTTGGTCTGATTCAAAGCCCATGTTCTTAAAAACTAGAGTTAACTACATAAATGGTCCCTGTGGTTTGCTGGTTGTTACGGATTTAGTCCATTTTTTGAATTTGTTACGGATCCAGTTACTATGGTTTTGGAATATCACATATCTAGTCCAAAAGCTAACCCATGTTAACTTTGACGTTAATTCCCATCACGTGACAAAAACATGAGGGTATTTATGTCTTTTCTCGTTTCCCTCTTATCTCCTAGCAGTAATTAAAGGGGTACTTGTGTTTGACCTTTCATTTCATCTTTAATCCCTAACCTTTTCAATTCTCATCTCTCTCATAACCTAATTCAATCAATAACCCTACTTCATTATCAATTAGTACAATGTGGTCTTTAAGAAAAAAAGGAGAAGCCCTTGATCCATACAAAAAATACAGTAAGTTTTATTCATGTTTTTATAAGATCATTTGAATGACTTTTTTAATGACTTATTTGATTGACTTATTTGAATGAGTTATTTGATTAACTTATTTGAATGAGTTATTTGAATGAGTGTAATTTAAGCATATTTATTGTGTTACTGATAAAACATTATTCTTTTTTCAACTATTAATGACCCTAGCATATTTTCTTTGAAAATCAACCATGGAGGGGTGCTTACCAGTTCTCCCAATAGACGCTACAAAGGTGGTAAGGTTAATTGGTTTGATGATATTGACTCAGATGAGTTTTCGGCTGTTGAAGTAACTGAAATGTTGAAAATGTTAGGTTATGTAGATTCTGGTATGCCATATCACTATAAGAAACCAAACAATGATTTAGATAATGGTCTTGAACCTTTTACTAGTGATGGTGATGTGTTGGATTTGCTTAAGTATGTTGATATGTATAAGGTAATGGAGTTATACATCCAACACCCTGTTTCCAAACCAACAAATGTAATACATGTGTTGATTGGCTGTGGAGTGAGTGTAGGTTTAGGTAAGAGTCAAAGTAGCAAAAGTTCAGGGGATGGAAATGGGGTAAGTTCAGGTGAAAGTGAATCTAGTTAGTGTGATGAAAGTGAGATTGATGAAAGTGAGAATGATGGTAGTGATAATGACAGTGAGGATAGTGACTTTATTGTTGACCAAGAGAATCACTTAGATGATGTTAAAGTAGACATGGAAGAATTTAGGAGGAATATAGATATGAATGTTGAATGGGTAGGTTGTAATGAGGGAGAAGCATAACCAAATGTTGAGTTTGTAGATGAAGATGTAGACCATGAAGATTTTTAAAGTGATCCTGATGATGAAGAAGCTGAGAGGAAAAAGGATTTGAAGCAGTTGAGAAAAAACTAAAGTATTGTTGATGGAGAGGAAGGTAAAGGGAGCTTTTTTGTTGGTAGAAAGTTTGGTAACAAGGAAATCATTAAAAAGATGGTGACCCAGCTTTCTGTTGACACTAGGAGACAACTTCATTTGGTTAGAAATGATAAACAGAGAGTCAGAGCCATATGTAGAGGTGAAGTACCAATTTTTACCAGTGAATCACAAGAGATGTTTAATAAAGATGCTAGTGGGCTTAAGGATACTAGTGGGTCACAAGCTGCTAGTGGGTCAAAGGGTGCTAGTGGGTCAAAGGGAAAGAGAAAAAAGACAAAACTTGTAGTTAATAAAGATTCTTCTGGTTGTTTCCCTTGGATTTTACACTGCACCAAAAAACAGGGTAAGCTCACATGGGAAGTGAGAACTTTTAATGATATCCACCATTGTCTTTAATCACATATGGGATAACATGAAGTTAGCATGAAGTTAGCTTGGAGAGGATAGATTTTTCTTGAAACACATATGGGATAACATGAAGTTAGCTTGGAGAGGAAAAATGTACAAGGATTTACTTTGGAGGTGTGCAACTGCCACCACAGTTCAAGTGTTTGAATGGTTGAAGGGTATTTCACCTCATCACTAGGCTAGATCTCATTTCTCTGGTAAGTTACAATAACTTATAGTCCAATTGAGTATACTTATAGTCCCAATTAAAGTCTAAAGTAAAAGTCAAATTATGTATACAAAATTTTAGGAAAAGCACACTGTGATGTTCTCTTGAACAATATGTGTGAAGTGTTAAATAGGCAGTTGTTGGATGGAAGGGATAAACCAATCATAACATGTTTGGAGTTTATCAGAGAATATTTGATGAAGAAGATAGTACTAGTTCAACAGGTTATAAGCAAGTGTCAAGGACCTCTTACACCTAATGCCACAAAGCTGCTTAATGTTATCAAAAAGGAAGCTGCTCAATATAAGGTAAATGGCTTGTTGAGATATATATGTACATTACTAGTTTATTTGCATTTTAGATATATATTTACATTACTAGTATATTTATAGGTGTTGTGGAATGGGGGAGACCACTATCAAGCAACTGGTCCTTGGGGAGACCAGTGTGTGGTTGATTTGAATGTGGGGGTTTGCACTTGCAGGAAATGGGAGCTCACAGGCATGCCTTGCAAGCATGTTATAGCTGCCATATGGAACATGGCTAGTAATGGGTTGAATGCAGGCTTACCAGATTCTTGGGTTAATCCATGCTATTGGTTGAAGACTTGGCAAGATATGTATAGGTTTAAGATAAGACCATGAAATGGACCAAGCATGTGGAAAAAACCAGATTCTCCAATCATCATAACTCCACCAGAATATCATACCCCAATTGGTAGGCCTAGGAAAAAGAGAATGAAGACAGCACCTGAACTTATGGATAATATGGTTAATGGAGGTAAGCTGGGTAGGGAAGGGAAATCTGTGACTAGTAAAATAGGCAAACAAGTTGGCCACAACCAAAGATCTTGCAAGTTTCAAACCATGGGTTCCCAATCTTCTAACGGTAAGAAAAAAAATCCAAAACCAAGATACCATCAAAGGCTGTAACTGAGGGACCTTCACAAGAAGCAACTGCTGCAACTCAAACAACTTCACAGACTACTGCAACATCTGAGACTGCTAGAAGAGACTCGCCATCACAGAAAACACCTTTACAGACTGCTGCAACATCTGAGATACCTTCATAGGCTTCTGCAACTATTAGAAGCAACTCACCTTTGAAGATGACCATGTCAACTGCTAAAAGGAACTCACCTTTGAAGATGACCAAGGCAACTGCTAGCAGGAACTCACCATTGAAGATGACCAAGGCTATTGCTAGGAAGAGCCCACCATTGAAGATAACCAAGTCATCTGCAAAAGACAAGGGTAAGAAAAAGGTTGTGTCTTTTGCTTTTTATCATGGGGATTAGTCAGACTCTGAACTTGGGTGTTTTTATTGTCTTGCATTTTCTTAGATTGTATTGATGTATTTGGTAATTGGCAAGTATGCCTAGATTATATGCTTTTGTTGATTGTAATTGGCAAGTATGCCTGGATATTCAAGTGGTTGCTGACTGTTATTTGGCAAGTACGCCAGTTATGTTTCTATGCAAGTATGACAGTTTGGGTCAAACTTTTATTGTCTTTGTGTATGTATTGCTGCAATTTGTGCTTGTGTAATTTGTGTTTGTGCAAGTGCAACTGCAATTGCAAGTACCAAAGTCAAACATAAACCAAAATGGGTCAAAACAACTTCACATTTAACAAAGTTAAAATATACCAAAATGAGGGTTTTTCATTGAATACCCATAAACATTACATCAACCAAGTACAACCTTTATTCAATCCTACTACTACACCAGTTACTTACAAGTTCATCTACCACAATTAAAGCTAATACAACCTTCAGGCTTTAAGTACCCATAACATAGAACAACATGAGAGGATCTAAACACACACCTTGTGTTAGAGATACTTTGATGTAATACTAAATAGCACGCGGAATTTACTAGTCAATACTTAGAAGAATATTTGTTTGAGTGATGGAATAGTAATGTATGTGTATGAACAATGAAGACAATGATTAACACCAAAAGATTCAATATTATTGAGAATAATACGAGTGATCTTTACTTATCACTAGGGTTACAAAACCTTGAATCTATTCGTCTATTTATATATCAAAACCTAACCTAGGATCTCCTTTTATAGCACAATGAGTCTTGTACAAGTAAACTACAATATTCGTATCAATCTATAACTAGAAGATATACACCAAATCTATTCTATATTTATCCACACGAATCTTCATCTTTGTCTTCATCGCATAAGCAGTACAAACTATTTGTACTGACAGTACTAACTCAGTAAGTACTGCTAGTTCTAACTTGAACCAGTTGAAACCTTGAACCTGACAGTACAAACTGTTAGTTTAATTCCTAACAATCCTCCCCTAAACTTATGATTTCTCTGCAAATCACTAAGTTTCTTGAATTAAACTCCAACTTTGATGATGGGGGGATTCTTCCACACACTTCATCTTCTCTTTCTTTCAAACTGATCATATATTCTCTGAATTAGATTTTGAACCACTTTAGAATTTTCTTCACATCTGAGCTTTGAAGAAATCATCACTGCAAGTACTTCATAACTTAATGGATATTCCAATTCAGCTAACATAAAGATATCCATTCCACCTCGTGTTGACAGATGATGCACATTACAAGAACCATAAAACTCCCATGAAGTAGATAGATCATAACAAGGAAAATTCCAATAAACATCTGTAGGGACTGGTTCATATAACCTCTTGAATTCTACCCAAAGTTCTTGTTCTTTCACATCAGTCCTCTTCTTTGTTTTGAGCTTATCTTGAACTAATCTCTATAAAGTGTCCAGATCTTCTCTATCACAAGCACTTAGCAAATTTTCAAAATTCTTCAAAACTGTTGATTCTTCACCAACTCTAGTAACTTTCCATGCTTTTCCAAATTTGTCTCTGTAAATCTCCCAGTCCATTATTGGATGTCTAGCTTGAAGTGGATCAACATGTAGAATCTCTGGCACAGTAACTAACATATTACTCATCTGTTCTTGTGATAATTCTACTCTTTCTGCTTGTGCTTCCACTTTCTTAGGTTGTTCTTTCTCAGCAATCTTAATTCTTTTTGAAGATCTTTCATCTTGGTCCAAAGGAATTTTAATTTGAGCTCTTTTGTATGCATTGTAATACAAAAGTTCAATTTTTTCATTTGACTTACCCTTCAACTGAACTGCTTCCCAACCAGCTTGATTCCTAAGATACATTTTCAATCCACAGATGATTTGTGCCTTCATTGGTTTCCTCTTTCTCTTCTGACATTGATTCTTTCTAATATTCTGCGTTATGTCATTTAAAGCCTCTTCATCATTCCTTGAGTTAATGAAATCAGCAAGCAAAGCTGACCTTTCTTCAACACTTAGGCTTTCATCTGCAAGCAGTTCTATGACCTTTTCCTTCACACTTGGATCAGTATCAATCAAATGTTGTATCTGCTCTTTATGTGATTGTTGAGCCACAATAGCATCTGATCTAATTCTTTCCTTCTCCAATCTTTGAGCTTCCATAAAATTTGCTACCTCATCTTCATGAACTTTTCTTGCTACTTCTTCATCAAAATCTATCTGAGCTTGGGTTCTTGGCTTTACTTTCTTTGGTTGTGGCTTATCTTCAATCAGAATACCTTTACCCTTATCTTGAGCAGTTTGTACTTGAGGGGATCTAAACGCACTCCTTGTGTTAGAGATACTGATTGAGTGATACTAACTAGCACGCGGAATTTACTAGTTAATACTTAGAAGATATTGTGTGTATATGAATGAATGGAACAGTAATATGTATGAACAATGAAGACAATGTTTAACCAAAATGATTCAATATTATTATCAATAATACGAGTGATCTTCAACAATCACTAGGGTTATACAACCTTGAATCTTTATGAATAATCCGTCTATCTATATATCACAAAACCTAACCTAGGATATCCTTTTATAGAACAAGGATTCATGTACAAGATAACTATAATATCCGTATAACTCTAACTAAATAGGATATTCACTAAATCTTTTCTATACTTATCATATTACACGTTTTTAGAACATAAGCAGTGCAAAGTATTTGTACTGGCAGTTAGTACTGCTTGTGTTATTCTCCAATAGTTGAAACATTTAGCCTGGCAGTACTAACTGTTGGTTTAATTCCCAACAATCCTCCCCTAAACTTATGATTTCGCTCCAAATCACTAAGTTTCTTTGAATTAAACTTTAGCACTGATGATGGGGGGATTCTTCCAAATACTTCATCTTCTATTCTTCCTCAAAGCTTCGTACTGATCATATATCCTCTGAATTAAATCTTTAACCACTTCTGAATGTTCTTCACATCTGAGTTTTAAAGAAACCATCACAGCTAACACTTCATAACTTAGTGGATATTTCAATTCAGCTAACATGAATATATCTACTCCACTCTGTGTTGACAAACGATGCACATTACATGAACTATAAAACTCCCATGAAGTAGTCAGATCATAATAAGGAAAATTCCAATACACATCTGTAGGATCTGGTTCATACAATCTCTTGAATTCCACCCATAATTCTTGATCTTTTACATCTGTCTTCTTCTTTGTATTGAGCTTCTCTTGTACTAACCTCCACAGAGTATCCAAATCTTCTCTATCACAAATTCTTAGCAAATTTCCAAAATTCTTGAAGACTGTTGTCTCTCCACCAACTCTTGTAATCTTCCAAGCTATTCCAAATTTGTCTCTGTAGATCTCCCAATTCATTATAGGATGTCTTGCTTGAAGAGGGTCAACATGAAGAATTTCTGGAACAGTTACTATCATCTTGCTCATCTGATCTTGTGATAATTCCACTTTCTCTGTTTGAGCTTCTTCTTTCTCAGTTTGTTCTTTCTGAGCAGTCTTACTCTTCTTTGAAGGTCTTCCTTCTAAGTCCATAGGAAATTTAATTTGAGCTATTCTGAATGCATTGTAATACAGAAACTCAATTTCTTCATTAGATTTTCCCTTCAGTTGATCTACCTTCCAACCAGCTTGATTCTTCAGATACATCTTCATCCCACTTATAATCTGAGCCTTTGTAGGTTTTCTTTTCCTCTTCTGACTAGATCTAATACTTTCCATGATGTCATCCAATGCCACTTCTTCATTCCTAGAGTAAATGAAATCTGCAAGTATAGCTGATCTTGCTTGAATACTTAGACTCTCATCTGCAATCAACTCTAAGGCTCTTTGTCTCACAACTGGATCAGTATTAATCTGATGTTGTATCTGCTCTTCAAGTGATTCTTGTGCAATAATAGCATCAGAAGCCATTCTTTCTTTTTCCAATCTTTGAGCTTCCATCCAATTTGCTACTTCTTCTTCATGAACCTTTCTTGCTACTTCTTCATCAAAATCTATCTGTATTTAAGTTCGAGGCTTGATCTTCTTAGGTTGTGGCTTATATTCAACCATAATAGCCTTTCCCTTATCCTTAGCAGTTTGTACTGCTTCTTCAACTCCAGCAGTACCTTCTTGTTTCTGATCAGTACCACTTTGCTCACTTTGCTCACCCATATCCATATCATTACCACCACCACCAGTACCTTCTTGTTCCTCACCATTACCACCACCAGAATTACCATTACCACCACTAGTATTACCATTACCACCACCAGTACCTTCTTGTTCATCAAACTCCAGTGTCCTCCCCTGAGTTTGTGACCCTGATTTCCTTGTTTTCCTCCCCTGTTTGGGAGAATCATCATCATCATCAGACTCAGAACTGGAAGAACTTGTAGATAGAACCATCCCAGATCTTTTACCCTTGAACCTTTTCACTTGAGTCTCTAATTTCTTCACTCTTGTGGTCAATTTGGTGCAGATCAAGGCAAAATTTCTCTTATGACTCTTCAGTTCATCCTCCAGAGATACCACCTTTTCAGACAATTTTGTACAGAGTTCCATCAATTCATTGAGTTTAATGCTGCCCTCATCACTTCTAGCTGTATTACCTGCTAGGAGAGGTGAATCAAGGGGCGTAGATTCAGTTTCTACCCTATTTGGACTAGGAGGTACTCCTGAACCACCCAAATTTTCCATTTGGCCTGGGATTTCATCACCTGTGACAAGTCTTTAAGGACTTGGCATATTAGATGTTGCCATGGTAGGGGTCTTAGTTATGTTTACACTGGCTTGCCTAGCTACTAAGCCAAAAGCAGTAGTGTAAGCCCCACCCATACTATCATGAAAGATAGCCTCATCTGCTACAAAGGTTGGAGTAGGAGGACAAGGCTGAGGACCCATAGTCTCCTTTCTGATTCTTCTCCTATAGGTTGTAGTGACTGGGGGTGTATGAGTTATTTCTGGAACCTCAATGGGTGTGTGTTGGGGCTCAGTTTGGTTGACTGACCCTTCACCCTGAACAATTTGTAGCATCTCGGGAAAAAGAGGTATCACTACCCCATTAAAAAGTCTACTTTCCATAGCCATGTTTTGAGGGAAAAAAAATTGCTACAGGCAAGGTGTTGGAAAAGATTCTTTATGTTTCTTTAACACATTCTTTTTCTTGTTCAAAAACGTTTGCACAAATCTTGGATAGATGAGAAATTTAGTTTTACTTTTCACATTATTAACCATACTCTCAAATATGAATTTAGAAAAATTAAAAACTCTGTTTGTTGACAAACATATGAGAGCAATAGCAATATTGCTACTGAATTGCTCCCATGATGTTCTTTTGGGACTTAAACAATGCAAGAGAGTATGGATAAGAAATCTCCATTGTGGGGAGAAACATCCCTTTTGAAAAGTCAATTTGTGGTTGGATGTATCATACCCCATTCTAGCAATTTCTTTCCAAATTTCTGTGTTTGGCAAATCATTGATACCATCTGAATCTTCTAACTTAAGATGTCTTCTAATAGTAGATTCAGTAACAATGAAATTTATACCATCCACATTAGAATGAATTTCTATGTCTCCATCTTCACTAGTTATGACAATAGCAGTTTGCCAAAACTGTGTGATTTGAGAGACAAAAAGAGTAGTGCTAACAGTTAAAGCATACCTGATATGAGATGCATTCAGAAAGTCTACAATCTCATAAAATAGAGGTCCATCACCCTGCTCTGTTTTCTCTAAATATGCAACTTGATTGTGTGTCTTAACGAATTCAAGAATAGCCATGATTAATGATCCAATTTATAACAGAAAATTGATCGTTTGAGGTTTAATTGATGTAGTGCAAAGCCAATTGGGGTTTTATTAAGGTACTATTAGGGTTTGAGAATTTTGCGGAAGGATAAGAATTATCTTTAGAAAGTGAATAAGTAAATATTTAGTAAAAAGATAATTATCCTTGAGAAAAACCCTATATATATGGTAACAAATGAATTCACCCAATGGCTAGTTAAAAAATCTGTTACTGACACAACAGTTACAACGGCTAGTTCATCAGTACAAAGTTTACACTAGCAGTACAAACTTTACACTAGCAGTACTAATTTTTAAGAAAAATTTTAAGGAGCAGTATAAGCTCAATATTGATTTAAAAACAATACTGCCCACATATAGTTTTTAGCAAACTACCAGCTATCAACGGATTTGATGTGTCTTTACCAACAGCCGTTTGCTTTGGACTAGCCAACTCTTCACAGTGAGATATGGTGAGTTGATAACCATATAGTTTTTGGTAAACTATCAACCATGAACGGATTTGAGAAGTCTTTACCAGAAACCATTTGCTCTGGACTAGTTGGTTCTTGATGTGGATTAGACATGGTGAACCAATAACCATTTGTTGTGTGCACAGATCACACACTTGAAATTCCAAAGCACCTCACCATCCAAAACATAAAGCATTCAATTCACAAACTCAAATCAACCTGCAATTGTTAGTCAAAAAACAACAAAACAAAGTGCAAAGCACTTGTCTCATAACATTTTAAGCATATGACTAACATTGCACATAAAAAGAAATTAATTTTCTTGGGGAACCCAAGCCATTACTGACTTAGGCTTTCCTCTTGCATCAATATAATTAAACCTTTTTAGAACAATTGGTGCACCATTGGATTGAAGTGGTCTCCAAACCCATGATGCTGATGCATTAAAACCATTGCCCATCTTTCCCTTAGCAGTGTTTTTAAAACTACCAGTATTAACTGCTTGCCTAGCAATATGAACTACTGGGTTTGCAATTTCAACCTTAGGTTTCCAAATTTGGTTCTTTACCACTGCTTTGTTATTAAAGGGCCTTTTAACAGTTGTTGGTGCTGATTTAAAAGTTGTTTTTGCACCTTGAACTGTTTTTCTTGGGTAAAAAGTCCTAAATGGTCTAACAGTAGTAAATGCTTGTCTAGCAGTATGAACTGGTCTTGGTCTAGACCTTAAAAGAACTTCTCTAGGTATCATTATAGCATTGGAAGGGTGAGTTGTAAGTCTTTCTGTGTTCACCCTATTGTTTGAATACCTAGTTACCCTATTATTGCAATAAGTTGCAAGATGGTCAAACTCTCCACAATTAAAACAAGCTTTCCTATAGAAAACAAAGTCATCACCTAGTTGGTGAGACTTGAGGTTGTTCCAATTCCTTTAGTTACCTCTGGGCTTGTGTGTGGCTCTATACATTTCACTATACCTTACTGGTTGCCTAACTTTTCTATCATTGTTTTTAGGCCTAACAGTATTAACTTTGACCACCTTAGGAACTCTTGTTCCTTCTACCTTAACAGTATCAGGTTTAACCTTAACCTGATCATCCTCATCATCATCAGAAGTCCAATCCTCTATGGATGGAGCATCTGAATCCCTAGCAGAGGATACCTTGTCCTTAGAGAGTGATTTATCACTTGCACTCTCAAAGGATGCACTAACTTCTACAGGTTTTTCAACTACTTCTTTTTCTGTTGGCTTAGGACCATATTCCATCTTGGGTAGTTGAAATTCATCCAAACCTGTATGTTTTAGGTCAATACCTGGAGGTGCAGGTATTCCTCTATGAGGAGGTGGAACAGATTTATACCCTAGACCTGATTTAGCCTTGTTGATTATTTTGTTGGAGAATGCTCGTGTCATAATAACTAATTATATGGCTAGATATATGTGAGCCTATGGGGTCACACACTTATACACAGAGACACCATTTTATAGATTGTATTTATCGTATTTACAATATATAAACGACTACGTAACTCGGGATCAATAATGGGCTACTAATAACTAAGCTAGTACTTAGTTTATTGGATTGGACCAACAAATGGGCAAGCCCATTTAGGGCCCCCATGGCAAGCCTAGGTGAGAAAGGAACAAGGGAGAAAGATCAAGGGGCAAAGTGTAACTTTGATCATGATAAGTTCAAATGAGATTTGGTCTTTGATTATGACTTATCACATTAAAGACTTACCAACTTTCTCTCCTCCTTCCTCTCCCTAATGACCACGAAATTAATCACACCCATATTAGGGTTTGTGGTTTTTTATCCCATCTAACCTTATTCTATTGTAGTTCAAGGCTAGATCGCGTGTTACGTGTTCAAGACTAGCATCGGGTGGTGATCGATGACGTGTAGTGTGGATTATTCATAGAGGTGATCTTCTTTGGTCACTTGTGGTTCTTATTTCATTCAATTCGTGTAGTGATATTGGTGGTGTTACCCGGATCACGCTACAAAGGTATAAAACATGTTTGTTTAATTTGTTTATTTATTTGATTGATCATATGGCACTATGGATCCTGTTATGGTGATGTTTATCCGCTGCGTGAATTTATTTAATATGTTATATATGTCATACATCACCTATAGTGGTATCAAGAGCCATCATATGTTGTCATATGATCATCTTGTATGCGTAAAAATGGCTAAAAACGTTGTTTTTTAATGGATTTAAAAGTGTGATTTTAAAACAGCCCCTAGGGCTTGAATATTCTGAATATGTCGACTTTATTAAGGTCTTAAGATCTGGACTTTTTGATCCTATGGCCATTTGTTATGCATACGTTGTTTGTTTACTTGATCGGTACCCGTAAAATGGCCTAAAAACGTGTTTTTTGAGAGATTTTTAACCCAATTTTTAATCAGCCCATGAGGCTTATTTTTCTGTGGTAAAATGGTGTTAAGAAGGTCCTAATATCAGTGGGTTATGAGTCTATGGCCATTTGTCACGCGTACCATTCGGGGTTTTAATTCTTGTTAATTATTTCTTCGATTCGTTGGCTAACAATTTAATTCTTGTTATTTATTTTGTTATCCATGGCAAATACATGCATGTTTGTCCATGGAGTTAGCCAAAACCATGTAATAATCTTTATTTTAATGTATTATTATGTGTTCATATGCAAAGCCGATGAAAACCTAGACCACTTGTGCGTTGTGATTGTGATTGTTGGTTGGTTTTTCTTGTTTTGGGGTTTGCCATTGTTTCGGCACTTTTGTAATGTAATTCATTTTTGGTGTAGCCAATGTTTGGGCATTTTACAGTAGATACAAATTAGATTAGTTGTATTTTACTTTATATGTATTGTAAACAAGAGCTTGGAAGCAAAAGGCGAAAGATTGAAGAGTTGTAGACTGAAAGTTGCTGCTGGACACCTGTTGGGAAAACGTGATTACCTGCTGATTGGTAAGGTATTTTTTTCTAAAATTTTTGGTGAAGGTCCACAAGACATAGGGCTACAACTTTGTCAACTGGGCCGAATCATGAGGAGGTGATCTTCCTGGGCATTTGGGCCTTGCAAAACAGAAAAACTGGGCTGACAGAAACTGAAGTTCATGTGCATTATGGGCTTTTTACTTGCTCATGATTGTCTTGGAGCAAGTGGGAGCCCTCCATGTGGTTGTGATTTATGTCCCTAGTTGACTCTTGGTTCTTGTGATGGCTCACAAGACCAAGCATAGGATTTTCATCGGTTGAGGCTTTGCATATTGTGGTTGAATGTTTGGTTGGTTGTTTTTATGTATGTTGTGACTACATGTAAAACGAAAAATGTTTTCTTAAAACTTGAAACTAAACATAAACCATTTTAAACTAAGTCTTATGATTTAGTTTAACTAAGTTTACATATTGATTTGAAACTTAAAAATCATTGTTTTCTAAATAACACTTAAACTAGTTAAGATTGTTTATTTATTGATTTATTGTATTGTCCATACTTAATAATCCACTTAGGATATATATTAGTCTTGAAAATGGACAACTTGACACACATAAATTAAAACAATGATTAGACTTAAGTTAAGAAAAGTTTTTAACTTGTGCTACGAAGAATGAATGCATGCTTCTTTCGTACACGTTTTTGATTCACATCAAAACTATTTACCCGTCAAAACTTAAGTCACGCCGTCCAATTATGAGAACACTTGCAATTACCTTTTAGCATCTGGTCAGACCTAGGCTGAATTGTAACCCAAGGTGACTATTCTCCATGGTCAGACCTAGGATTATTCTCACAGTTTTCAAATTGGATGACTTAATCGAGTAGTGTGGTCAGACCCTTACCCGAGGCAAAGATGGGACTAAACATGCCTACATGACACTAGTTGTTTGACACTAGATGCCATGAGTCCCATAAGGATCTAAGAGTTGTACATGTAATACAATTGGTGATCGTCGCCTACCTATTGAATCCACCATTTCTAGTAGATCAACTGCATTAATGGTCGAACCTCAATGAGGATCTTAGCCTTTTCGTAAATTAATTGTTTTAAATTATAAACATGGGGTAGTTAATTTATAAAAGGATAATTATCGAAAATACTAAAATTGAACTTTGTAAATTCAATTAATGCAACGCATACCGTAAACAAGAGTTTGTTCTTTTCTTGTTAAAAGGACGAACTAAGTCGATCTTTCCTTGTAAGAAAGAGACTTATTCCTATCCTTTTTCTTTTTGAGGAAAAGCCATAATAGGAATATTTGAATTTTCCTAATTCTAATCAAACTCAAGGAAAACCTACTCTAGAAATCGTGATGTCTTGTAAAAGTCAAAACGGTTAAGTATGGTTACACATCTTATTCCTTCAATGTTGTTTTATAACCCTTGTTTCGGTTTTGAAACATTGAAGAAATATAAGATATTTGGACAACCAAGAACACATGCACTTGACTTGACCTCTTTGGTCAGACCTTAGGGCCATTTCAACCCATGGCGAATTTTGCTCATTGGTCAGACCTTTGGCGATATTTGCATGTTCTTGCTTGGTCAACCTATTTCGTACTAGCTACCAAACTAAAATGAGTTTAAATAATTAGAAGACGGAAGTATCAATAAACCGCAATGTGGTAAAGGCAATTACTAGCATGATTACCTAGCAGTTTTCCTTAACCCAATATGCCTACTAAGGTCCTACATACCCTTGTGGTAAAGTAGACCAATTATGGAGGAAATGCATGCCTATTTTCAAGTTAAAATATCAATGATGGCTAGCCCATCATCTATATGTTAGAACTTGATGCACTTTCTTGAATACCTAAGTACATGTTTACTAGTCAAAGTGACTCACATTAGCAATAATGTGTAGATATTCAAAGAAAGATGGAAAGTGTCCAATCGCTACTCACTCTCCACTGGTGACGTAACACATTGTAATGTTGTCTAATCCAGTGGGAGCTACGTGATTATATTACTGGTGACGTAACACATGTAATGTTGTCTAATCCAGTGGGAGCTGTAAGCTTTATTACTTGCAAGTTGCCCATCTTATTTCCAGATTGTCTTGAAATAATACATTACTTTCCACGTGTTAAGCATCATAGTTTATATAAGAACCATTGCATAAGTTTTATAAGATAACTTGTCGCGTTCCTGATGTTGCTTCCTGAAATGTTATCTATAAAATTGTTATGCATGATTCATTATTAAAACGTTAAAGTTCTACAGATCTATGTTTTGATTTTGACTAAAAATCATATGTTATCTTAGACATTGTCATATTGGTCTCATGATGTTGTGCCATGCACAAGTGGGAGAAATCTTACTTGTGTGCAAGGTACAACATATAACAATATGACTAATAGTTTTTCTTGACTGAAAGGTAAGAAACTAAAATTCTACTAGGACTTCTACACATAAAATGTATGTTGCCCTAATTAGAACAAATATCAAGATATCATGAAAAGCTACTTCAACATATTCACTGAATTGTTTAGTAAATATGATTATGTTTTCTTGTAAAGTCATAATCATGAAGTATGAAATTAACTTGAATTTACTATTGAGGCCAAGAGTCGGCGCTTGTAATTACTTTAGTTGAATATGTTTAGGTCTCTTGTAAAGACACAAACATCAATTCCGTTAATTGTTGAAAGACAAATAACGTAAAGTAAGACGTTGATTTGTTATGTCTTCTTGTTAAGACATGTACACTTACGACGTATAATATTAAATGTTTATGTTTTCTAGTCAAAACATACACATGAAGTAAAGTATGCAATAGGCTAAAATTACTATTGATGTCATCTGGTTTGACCTGGTTGGCAGATATGTAAGCCAAAAGTATAAGTTCATCTAATGAGTTGTGTGATAGTCTCACAACATCAGTCCTCATGGAATACCACAACTTTATGGTATGTCCATCATGGAAAATCAAACACTATTGATATTGTTTGATCTTTGATGACTTAAACTGTTTTACCTCCAAAGCTATCAAGGTTAGAAAATTGGATGTGCCATGTGTACACTCAATATGATTCCAACCCAGAAGGAATTTAAGACACCATTGTATTATGGCATGGGATGAATCTCATTATGTCTTAATTGAAGTTCTGAATTTGTTAACTACTTAAGAGTAAGTAATTAACAAACTAGAGTCAAGAACTAACGGTGTATTTTGGATGTCCCACTTGAAAACAATTTATTGTTACTCAAGATGTTGAGTATCTAGAGATTAGTCTCTACATACAAAAGCAAATGGGAGCAACTTTAGACCTTGAAGTTATTCAAGAACTAAATACACAACCTTCTGAGTACACTTGCTAATATCATACTAAGGTTGAACATGCATATGTTAAACCATAGATTGATGTTTCTCATTCATAAATCTGCAAGGATTCCTTCTGCACCTGAATGATATAGTTTTTATATCAATGCTAAGGGACGTAAGTTAGAGGATCATAGTGAGCCTGCTAACTACTGAGATGCATTATCAGATATTGTATCTGATGAGTAGCTCAAAACTATGAATGTTAAGATGCAGTCCTAGAAAGACAATCACTCATGGAGTTTGATTGATCTCTTACCAATCAGTTAGACTGTGAGGTCAAGAATGAGTTTCTTGAAGAGAAAACTCAAAAGGACAAACTTGTACACACATTTAATGCACGTGTGGTAAATGGAGTTTACTCGTACTCAATAAATTGACTATGATTAAATCTTCCTAGCTACAAACATTAAATGTATAAAGATGATTAATTGTCATACCTGATTTCATGTATATGAAATATGACAATAGGATATCAAAACACTTTTCTTGTTGATTACCTTTGCGAGGACGATGAGTAATCAAAAGGGTTTATGAATCCATGTAATCTTTATTAAGTATACAAGATAAAAGAATCCATGTGTGGATTAGATCATGCATCTAGGAGCAGAGATCTTGTGTTAATCATAAAATCATTAACTTGATTTTGATTAATAAGATTACTCCTAAGTACACTGAGAGCAAGTTGGAGCATTTTATTTATTTTCTTAAATCTCATATGTCATTGACATATTAGAAACAATATTCCACCTAAGCTAGACTTTAATCCTTAGCTTGGAATGAAGTTTCTCTTGAGGGATTTATAAAATAAAACATATAACCTTGTTATATATATGTTTATTAGAATAAACATAAGCGGTTATTAAGTCTAAACACAATATGACACGTTATTGAGGGGAGTCTCAATGATCAATCTTACTTGATGAGATTGAACACATGATTGAAAATCTTAAGTTTGACTGAAGGATTCATCATGTAAGTCATATTAAGTATTGGACTATATATTTATCATTTGCATGAATGCAAGATGAGTTGAAAACAACCAATATCTAAGTGAAAGTCGTTAGATAATTGTTAAACGAACATTATATTGGACCTACATAGGACCAAAGATATGTTCAAACGTTTACGGATATATGAGGAACTCTGTTTTGTTTGCATATGCTGATGCTTATTTAACTAAGATGATACTCAACCCTAGTCGTGGTAGGATGTCATCATGAATGATGAAATTGCTGACTAGATGTGCTCGACTGAGAGCATTAATGCGTTATACATTAAAAGAATAAGAATACTTTATAGTTTGAGAAACTATTCAGATGACTGTCTAAAGTAGGTGTCTTGCTAGCTTCAAACACCCTATGGAATGTATTGTTGCAAGACTCGTCTTGTACTTGATTGCACACATACAAAGGACAATCCTCATTCAAACCTTTCATGAATTTTGAAAGAAGTATTCTCAAAGTTTATTCAGATGACTACTTGTTGCCTTGTACAACATGATTCGATCATGGTGGGAACATCGGATTCCGACCTATGAGTAGTCTTATGCATATCTGTTTTTAGTATTTGGATAATGGAACTGTAAGCAGTCGTATTATACAATGAATTGATATACCGGGTATGATCGTCTTCATTTATACTACTGTGTTCTATATTTGCATGTTTAATCCATGAATAATTTATTTATTCTAAAATTATCCATTGTCGGTTGACGATACGGGAGTATCATCAAATTAAGACAAATGTGAGCGTGTTGGTGATTTATTTGCCACACTCACATGTTGTTCATTGGAATGAACATTGGATTGACCCAACCTACGAGAATTCACTACATGGATCGTCGTCAATAGTGAATCTCGCAAAAGGTTATGTCTCTTATCCTCAGACTTGAGATGCAAGCAGGTCTTGCATGTGTGGAATTTCATTCCTTGATATGGTTAAACGCTATCCTGAATAAGGTAGTTATAAAGGCCATTTTCAGGAGTGATATGAAGCATGTGAATGACACGTGTAGTCAAAATGGGATTTGTTCCTCCACTTGATTTGGAGTTAGATACTATTGGGCCCCTCGATGAATTGAACAGATGTTTGTATGGCCGTACCCAAATGAGATTAAGATGAATCTTAATTCACTTGGTAATCTTGTTCAATATCCGTATCGAGAAATATAATAGTTGAACTATTAGAATGACTTTTGATCCATGTCTAATATTCAACACGTTATCTGTAACAAAAGGATAGATGACATATAAACCATCTGAAATGAGACGTTTAAGAAACTAACCTCACATATTTCTAGGGGAATTGGTGTGTTGCTAGACGCTAACCATTGCTTGTATAATTACTCGATCATTATGACGTCGCAAGTGGGAGCTGTTGGAGAATGCTCGTGTCATAATAACTAATTATATGGCTAGATATATGTGAGCCTATGGGGTCACACACTTATACACAGAGACACCATTTTATAGATTGTATTTATCGTATTTACAATATATAAACGACTACGTAACTCGGGATCAATAATGGGCTACTAATAACTAAGCTAGTACTTAGTTTATTGGATTGGACCAACAAATGGGCAAGCCCATTTAGGGCCCCCATGGCAAGCCTAGGTGAGAAAGGAACAAGGGAGAAAGATCAAGGGGCAAAGTGTAACTTTGATCATGATAAGTTCAAATGAGATTTGGTCTTTGATTATGACTTATCACATTAAAGACTTACCAACTTTCTCTCCTCCTTCCTCTCCCTAATGACCACGAAATTAATCACACCCATATTAGGGTTTGTGGTTTTTTATCCCATCTAACCTTATTCTATTATAGTTCAAGGCTAGATCGCGTGTTACGTGTTCAAGACTAGCATCGGGTGGTGATCGATGACGTGTAGTGTGGATTATTCATAGAGGTGATCTTCTTTGGTCACTTGTGGTTCTTATTTCATTCAATTCGTGTAGTGATATTGGTGGTGTTACCCGGATCACGCTACAAAGGTATAAAACATGTTTGTTTAATTTGTTTATTTATTTGATTGATCATATGGCACTATGGATCCTGTTATGGTGATGTTTATCCGCTGCGTGAATTTATTTAATATGTTATATATGTCATACATCACCTATAGCCTTGTGGATTATTTGACATTTAATTAATTTCTGAATTCCTTTTGATGTGCATTCAATAGTGTCAACACTTAATTGAATGTTTTCTTTATCCTGTTTAAGTCTATCAACCTCGGCTTTTAACATGCTAATTTTAGCATCTCTAAAAAATATGTCCCTTTTAAGCACAGCTACAGTATCAGAAAAACTAGACTCATTGCTTTTATAATGAACAATTTGCTCTTCTAAGACAGCTAAACCCCTCTTATGATTTGCCAAATTAAAACTGGTCTTGTTTAGCTCTATTCTCTGTTCATCATAATGTTTCCTAAGAGTTTCTAGTTCTTTTAAAGCATCACATGATATAGAACATTTAGCAACTTGTACCTCAGAATCAGAGAAAGCCATGAGTGCCATCTCAGTAGGTGTTGCTTCCTCCTCTTCCATAAAGCTCCAGTCAAATCCTAAACCATCAATGGCTACCATAGCCTTTGAGCTTGATTCAGTGATCTCCACTTCCTTGGTCTTGCTTCCATAGCTTCTGCTCTTGCCATCTTGTTGTTTTGGCCTTCTGCACTCCCTTGAAAAATGACCCATCTTATGACAATTATAGCATTCAATCTTTGACTTGTCATAACCAGCAGTATCATTGCTGTTTATGGTAATCTTCTTCCCTGTTCTCAGATGGAATTTCCTAGCCCTCATGCTAAGAAGAGATATATGCCATTTAATATCCATCTCCTCCAGATCATCATCATTGATCTCTTGAAGATCTTCATATGTCAACATGGATCCATTATGCTGGGTTGTAAGGAATGCACAACAAGTGGTTTCATCCATAATGCCTTTAGTACTGCTTGATGTGCTAGCAGTACCAATATTTGAACTAGCAGTACCAACTGCTACACCAACCTTCACTTCTTCAGAACTTGCGTTACTAGGAGTTGACACAAATGCCATATTCCCAGTACTTGAGCTTGTTCCAGTAACCTTCTTCACATCTTGCTCCACTATCTTGAAGTTGCTATACAAATCTATCAGACTCATAGAATCAATGTCTGGCTTGTTCTTCCAGACAACAACATGCATAGCCCATTCTGATGGTAAACTTCTCAGGAATTTGGAAGTTAAATCTTCTTGTGGTATTTCAATTCCAAGAATAGCAAGTTGGCTCACAAGCTTCTGTAACCTGTTGAACATATGATCCAGTGATTCATTGCTAGTTGCTGAGAAGTTCTCAAATTGTTGCTTGAGGAGTGTTTTCTGAGTCTTTTTGGTGGCTTCATTCCCACCATATCTAGCAACAATAGCTTCAAACAACTGCTTGGCATCCTTGAACTTGCTGAAGTTCAATAGTTGATCGTTTGGAATGGTCATCAGCAACATGCTTCTTGCATTGAGATCATTCTTCATCTGAATCTTCTCCTCTGCAGTAATAGGCTTTGTCTGCACAACAGTCTATGTCTTACCCTCAACAATTGAAGTAGTAGTTGTAGGCTTGAATGAGTTCCCTTCTTCTATGATTTCCCAGAGTGCATAATCTTGCACCTGGAAGTATTGCTCTGTCCTTAACCTCCACATATCGAATTCATTAGGCTTAAGGAGTGGCAACTTTGCAGCAACATTGGTTTAGGTTCTCTCCATGTCCATCTTCCTTGTTGAAAGAGTTCTTCTGGATCTTCTAATTCAAAGTATCAGAACCTGGCTCTGATACCACTTGAGGGGATCTAAACACACTCCTTGTGTTAGAGATACTTTGAGTGATACTACCTAGCACACGGAATTTACTAGTTAATACTTAGAAGATATTGTGTGTATATGAATGAATGGAATAGTAATATGTATGAACAATGAAGACAATGTTTAACCAAAACGATTCAATATTATTATCAATAATACGAGTGATCTTCAACAATCACTAGGGTTATACAACCTTGAATCTTTATGAATAATCCGTCTATCTATATATCACAAAACCTAACCTAGGATATCCTTTTATAGAACAAGGATTCTTGTACAAGATAACTATAATATCCGTATAACTCTAACTAAATAGGATATTCACTAAATCTTTTCTATACTTATCATATTTCACATTTTCAGAACATAAGCAGTACAAACTATTTGTACTAGCAGTTAGTACTGCTTGTGTTATTCTCCAACAGTTGAAACATTTAGCCTGGCAGTACTAACTGTTGGTTTAATTCCCAACAGTACTGCTACCTCAGCAGTTTGTACTGCTCCCTCTACATGTTTTGAACTTGTAGCAGTATCATAAACATCCTCATCAAGATTAACCAATTCAGTTCCCTCTTCAAGATCCACAGGCTCTGTAGCTTGATCTTTATCCATATCCATGTCATCATCATTTCCACCACCAGTTTCTTGTTCATCAAAATCCAATTGCCTCCCTTGAGTTTCTGACCCTGTTTTCCTGGTTTTCCTCCCCTGTTTGGGAGAATCACCCAAATCATCATCATCTGAATCAGAAGAACTTGTAAAAAGTACCATCTTTGATCTTTTGCCCTTGGACCTCTTGACTTGAGATTCTAATTTCTTTACTCTTAAGACTAATTTTGTGTACACCAGGGCAAAATTCTTCTTATGACTTGTTAACTCTGCTTCCAAAGATGTCACCTTCTCAGACAAAGTTGTACATAAAACCATCAATTCCTTGAGTTTATCACTGCCCTCATCACTTCTAGCTGTGTTACCTGCTATGAGAGGTGAATCTTGGGGCATAGACTCAGTTTCTTCCCTAGTTGGACTAGGAGGTACTCCTGAGCCACCCATATAGTCCATTTCGCTTGGGGTTACATCACCTATGGCAAGTCTTTGAGGACTTGGCACATTAGATGTTGCCTTGGTAGGGGTCTTAATGATGTTTACACTTCCCTGCTCAGCTACTAAGCCTGAAGCAGTAGTGTAAGCCCCATCCATACTATCAAAATTGATAGCCTCATCTGCTACAAAGGTTTGAGGAGGAGAACTAGGCTGAGGGACCATAGTTTCCTTTCTAGTTCTTCTCCTATAGGTGTTGGTTACTGGGGGTGTATGAATAACATCTGGAACCACAAAGGGTGTGTGTTGGGGCTCAGTTGGGATTACTGACCCTTCACCCTGAAAAGCTTGTATTCTTTCCAACATTTCAGGAAAAAGAGGTATTACTACTCCATTGAAAAGTCTTGTTGCCATTGCCATGTTTTGAAAAACCTTTTGTTGCAAGCAAGGTGTTGGAAAGGTTTTCTTATGTTGCTTTAATTGATTCTTTTTCTTGTTCAAAAATGCTTGCACAAATCTTGGATACATCAAAAACTTGGTTTTACTTTTCACATTGTTTACCATACTCTCAAAGATGAATTTTGAAAAGTTAAAAACTTTGTTTGTTGATAAGCAGATGAGAGCAATAGCAATATTGCTACTGAATTGCTCCCATGATGTTCTTTTTGGACTTAAACAATGTAAGAGAGTATGTATGAAAAACCTCCATTGTGGGGAGAAACATCCATTTTGAAAAGTCAGTTTATGATTGGATGTGTCATACCCCATTTTAGCAATTTCTTGCCAACTTTTAGTGTTTGGCAAATCATTGATACTATCAGAATCTTCTAATTTAAGATGTCTCCTAATAGAATTTTCAGTAACAATGAATTGTTTACCATCCACATTAGAGTGTAATTCTATGTCTCCATCTTCACTAGTTTCAACATGTGCAGTCTACCAAAACTTTGTGATTTGAGAAACATATAGAGTAGGGTTTATAGTGAGAGCATACCTTATACGAGTTGTGTTCAAGAAGTCCACAATCTCATGGTAGATTGGTCCATCACCCTGCTCTGTTTTCTCCAAGAAGGCTACCTGATTGTGAGTCTTGACAAATTCCAAATTAGCCATGAATGATGTATGCAAGTTATAACAGAAAAGTGATCATTTGTGGTTCAATAGATGATGTGAAAAGCCAATTGGGTTTTTATAGATGAACAGTTAGGGTTTGAGATTTTGACGCAAATGATAAGAATTATCTTTAGAAATAATAAGAGTAATATTTAGAAAGTAGATAATTATCCTAAGAAAAACCCTATATATATGGTAATAAACGGTATTTACCCAATGGCTAGATTAAAAATTAGTTACTGACACAACAGTTACAACGGCTAGTTCAGCAGTACAAACTTTGCACTAGCAGTACTAATTTTTAAGAAAAATTTTAAGGAGCAGTATAAACTCAATATTAATTTAACACAATACTGCCCACTCATAGTTTTTAGCAAACTAACAGCTATTAACGGATTTGATGTTTCTTTACCAATAGCCGTTTGCTTTGGACTAGCCAACTCTTTGCTGTGAAGTATGGTGAGTTGAAAACCATATAGTTTTTGGTAAACTATCAACCATAAACGGATTTGAGAAGTCTTTACCAGAAACCGTTTGCTCTGGACTAGTTGGTTCTTGATGTGGGTTAGACATGGTGAACCAATTACCATTTGTTGTGTGCAAAGATCACACACTTTAAGCTCCAAAGCACCATACTTTCCAAAGCACCAATCACTTAATTTACAAACTTCAAGTAATTTGCTCAATCAACCTGCAATTGTTAGTCCAAAACCAAGAAAACAAAGTGCAAAGCACTTGTCTCATAACATTATAAGCATATGACTAACAATATAACACAAGGAAATTAATTTCCTTGGGGTACCCAAGCCATTACTGACTTAGGTTTGCCTCGTGCATCAATATAGTCCATTCTCTTTAAAACAATTGATGCACCATTGGATTGGATTGGTCTCAAAATACAACATGCTGAGGCCTTAACAACATTACCCATATTTCCCTTAGCAGTGTGTTTAAAATTGCCAGTACTAACTTCTTGGCTAGCAGTTTGAACTGCTGGCTTTACAGTTGTAACTTTAGGTTTCCAATTTTTTTCTTTACCAATGCTTTGTTATTAAAGGGTCTTTTAGCAGTTTTTGGTGCAGATTTGAAAGTGGTTTTTGCACCTTTGACTGCTGGTCTTGGGTTAACATGCTTAAAGGGTCTGGCAGTATGAACTGCTGGTCTAGCAGTACTAAGTAATTTTGGGCCAGACTTTAACAGAACTGCTCTGGGTATCATTCTAGCATTCTTAGAGTGAGTGTGAGGCCTATCTAAGTTTACCCTATGGTTTGAATACCCAGTTACCCTTTTATTGCAAAAAGCTGCAAGATGGTCAAAAGCTCCACAATTAAAACAAGCTTTCTTGTATAGTACAAATTCATCACCTAGTTGGTGAGACTTGAGGTTGTTCCAATTCCTTTGGTTACCTCTGGGCTTGTGTGTGGTTCTATACATTTCACAATATCTTACTAGTTGCCTAACTTGTTTAACATTTGTTTTAGGCCTAACAATATTATTCTTGACCACCTTAGGAATACTTGTTCCTTCTACCTTAACACTATCAGGTTTAACCTTGACCTAATCTTCCTGATCATCATCAAGAGTCCAATCCTCAATGGTTGGAGCATCTGAATCCCTAGCAGAGGACACCTTGTCCTCAGTGAGTGAAGCATCACTTGCACTCTCAAAGGGTTCACTTACTTCTACAGGCTTGTCAACTACTACATTTTCTTTTGGCTTAGGACATATTCTAGCTTAGGTAGTTGAAATTCAGGCAAACCTGTGTGTTCTAGGTCTATACCTGGAGGTGCAGGTATTCCTCTGTGAGGAGGTGGAACAGACTTGTAACCTAGTCTAGATTTAGCCTTGTTGATTATTTGACATTCAATCAATTCGTTTACATCCGTAGAGGCATATTCTAGTGTTTCTACACTTAATTGAATGTTTTCATTAGCCTATTTAATCCTATCCAACTCAGCTCTTAAAAGACTAATTTCAGCATCCTTAAAATATAAGTCCCTTTTAAGCACTCCTATATCATCAGAAAAACTAGACTCATTACTCTTATAGTGAAGTATTTGCTCCTCTAAGACAGCTAAACCCCGCTTATGATTTGCCAAATTAAAACTAGTCTTATTTAGCTCAATTCTTTGTTCGTCATATTGTTTCCTAAGAGTTTCTAGTTCTTTTAAAGCAACACAAGTTTTAGAACACTTAGCAATTTGTACCTCAGAATCAGAGAAAGCCATGAGTGTCATCTCAGTAGGTGTTGCTTCCTCTCCTTCCATAAAGCTCCAATCAAACCCTAAGCCATCAATAGCTACCATGGCTTTTGAGTTTGTCTCTGTGATCTCTACTTTCTTGGTCTTGCTTCCAAATCCTCTGCTCTTGCCATCTTGTTGTCTTGGCCTTCTGCGCTCCCTTGAAAAATGACCCATCTTATGGCAATTGTAGCACTCTATCTTTGACTTATCATAACCAGCAGTATCATTGCTGTTTATGGTAATCTTTTTCCCTGTCCACAGATGGAATTTCCTAGCCCTCATGCTAAGAAGAGAAATTTGCCATTTGATATCCATATCCTCCAGATCTGAGGGGATCTAAACACACTCCTTGTGTTGAAGATACTTTGGGTTGATATTAACTAGCACGCGGAATTTACTAGCTAATACTTAGAAGATATTGTTTGTGTGATGAATGAATGTAACAGTGAATGAACAATGTATGAACACAAGTGTTTTATCAACCAAATAGCTTCAATATTATTATTATAATACGAGTGATCTTCGACTATCACTAGGGTTTAACAACCTTGAAGCTTTCACAATAATACGTATATGAGATATGCTAAAAACCTAACCTAGAATCTCCTTTTATAGAACAAGGAGTCCTTTACAAGTAAACTAACATTCGTATCATTCTATAATTATAAGATATACACAATATCTATTCTATATATATCTTTACGCGTCTTCAACTCTGACTTCATCTCATAATTAGTACTAACCATCTGTACTAGCAGTACTAACTGACTTAGTACTGTTAGTGTTAATCTTCAGCAGTTGTAACATTATACTTGGCAGTACTAACTATTGGTTTAATTCCCAACAAGATCATCATCATTGATCTGTTGGAGGTCTCCATATGTCAACATGGATCCATTATGCTGGGTTGTAAGGAATGCACAGCAAGTTGTCTCATCCATAATGCCTTTAGTACTACTTGATGTGCTAGCAGTACCAACTGCTCCAGCAACCTTCACCTCTTCAGGACTTGAGTTACTAGGAGATGACACAAATGCCATATTCCCAGTACTTGAGCTTGTTCCAGCAGTCTTCTTTACATCTTGCTCCATAATCTTGAAGTTGTTATACAAGTCCATCAAGCTCATAGAATCAATGTCTGGCTTGTTCTTCCAGACAACAACATGCATAGCCCACTCTGATGGTAAACTTCTCAGGAATTTTGAGTCGAGATTTTCCTGAGGTATATCAATTCCAAGAACAGCAAGTTGGCTCACAAGCTTCTTAAGTATGTTGAACATGTGATCCAATGATTCATTGCTTGTTGCAGAAAAGTTCTCAAAATTTTGCTTGAGGAGTGTCTTCTGAGTCTTTTTGGTTGCTTCATTCCCACCATATCTAGCAACAATGGCCTCAAATAATGAATTAGCATCCTTGAACTTGCTGAAGTTCAATAGTTGATCATTAGGTATTGTCATCATGAGCATACTCCTTGCCTTGAGGTCATTCTTCATCTGAATCCTTTCTTCTGCAGTCACTGGCTTTGTCTGCACAACAGTCTGAACCTTGCCATCTACAGTTGATGTTGTGGTTGTAGGCTTGAATGAGTTCCCTTCTTCAATAATTTCTCAAAGTGCATAGTCTTGCTCTTGGAAGTATTGTTCAATACGAAGCCTCTACATGTCGAACTCATTCTGCTTAAGCATTGGTAACTTTGCAACAACATTAGTTGTAGAAGTCTCCATGTCCATTGCTTCTTCTAAAGTTCAATAGTATCAAACTGGCTCTGATACCACTTGAGAGGATCTAAACACACACCTTGTGTTAGAGATACTTTGAAGTAATACTAACTAGCACGCGAAATTTACTAATCAATACTTAGAAGAATATTTGTTTGAGTGATGGAATAGTAATGTATGTGTATGAACAATGAAGACAATGATTAACACCTAAAGATTCAATATTATTGAGAATAATACGAGTGATCTTTACTTATCACTAGGGTTACAAAACCTTGAATCTATTCGTCTATTCATATATCAAAACCTAACCTAGGATCTCCTTTTATAGCACAAGGAGTCCTGTACAAGTAAACTACAATATTCGTATCAATCTATAACTAGAAAATATACACCAAATCTATTCTATATTTATCCACACAAATCTTCATCACATAAGCAGTACAAACTATTTGTACTGGCAGTACTAACTCAGTTAGTACTGCTAGTTCTAACTTGAACCAGTTGAAACCTTGAACCTGACAGTACCAACTGTTAGTTTAATTCCTAACACAACACAAATAAAACCCAAGTCAATCCTATCATAAACTTCAATCGCCTAGCTTCAAGACAGATTTGAGACAATGCAGCTTGTTGGTCATTTATTGAACGCAAAAGCCCAGGAATAATTTGCACAGCTCTTTGACACATAGGTGGATCGTACCAGTCGACCAACCCATGGTTTGATACCTGAGCAGTTATCAAAATTAGGTAAAAAAAAAAGATCTAAAAAAACAAATTATAACCACTTACGGGCTTAGCACAACAATAAAAACGCTTTCCTGGGTTCGTAGCAGTCCAAGATGTACGAATTATGCAAACTATAACACAAGTAGGGCATCGAACCATCTTTTAATTGTGTGAGTGTTATTTGGGTGTGTGTGTTTTTAGTTTCAGTTTTGACCAATCAAAATAGGGGGAGATTGGTATTAATAAAAGGGGGGAAATAAGAAAAGGGGGAAATGAGAGGGAAACACGAAAAGACATAAATACCCTCGCGTTTTTGTCACTTGATGGGAATTAACGTCAAAGTTAACGTGGGTTAGCTTTTTGGACTAGATCCGTGATATTCCAAAACCATAGTGACTGGATCCATAACAAATTCGAAAAATGGACTGAATTCATAACAACAAGCAAACCACATGGACCATTTATGTAGTTAACTCTAAAAACTAAGTCTTTTTGTTCACAGTGCCTATAGTATGATAATTCCTCCTCATTTATTTCCTCAGATTGTGATATATACAAACCTATCATCTCATTTAACTTATGGTTCACGGTTAGGAAGCTTTCCTCAAAAAAAATTTAAAAGGTCTCACTAAAAGGAGTTGATCCTAACAATGATTGTTTAATAGAAATCACACATGTATAGAATTTATCAAGCCCATCTAACTTTACCCGCAATCTCCTCTTGGATATCTCTAAGATCCCTCAAAAATTCATTGGAACAACAAGAAGCAAATCTATTCGTGAAATAAAATTGTTCCTCTATCGTTAATGATTCAAATACAACTTTATCCGCCATGATGACGAATGAAAAGGGTTTTACGAACAAAAGTAACAAAGAAAAAGATAGACTAAAAGAAAACTATAAAATAAAAGAAAAATCTCACTTGATAGGAATCTAGTGAGTATACCCAAACGAGATAGAAATCGAAGCCTAAACTATTCCCCGGAAGCGGCGCCAAAAACTTGATGCGGAATTTGGCAAAACCACTAAGTTTTACAATCCTCCTAGGCAGTGTACCTAACCATTGTGGTGTAGTATAGGCAAGACACGGGAGATTGATCGTTCTCTAGGGGAATTGTGTTGTGAAGGCTCAAAGTGTATGAAGAGTTAAGTCTAAAGGTGAGAGATGATTATTTTTATATTTTTATGTTTATCGAAAAGCAAGTAAAATCTCGGGGTTTGAAGAGTTTGGTTTTTATGCTACTAATTAAACTAAATTAAACTGACTATGTTGAAAAGTAAATTGGTAAACTCGTATGATAAGTAGAAGTGATTATTTAGAATCTGATTACTCCCTAGTTAAATCCTGTTGATTAGTCGAATTGTCACATCCTTGTTTAATTACCTTGTTGTATTCCGTAATATTAGTCGTAGGGAGGTGCCGAATGCCCAAACTCTATGGATGTATTGAACTCGTTAAGAATCTTAATGTCAGCGACCGCGGTTCCACAACGACGGGAAGAGTATAGGACTCGTTAAGACTCTTAATGACAGCGATCGTAATCCATGCAATAAATACAACAAATCTACCAACTATTGCACTATAGTGGGACATTTAGTTGGATAGTCTAAACAAGCATCCTAAGATCAAGCTAGTTTTCCAACTCCTAACGCAATAACAACTAATTAAACAAGAAACGACAATCAATAATCAATAACTAGGTTTCATCTAATCCTAAGCAAACACTAAGTAATTTAGCCTAACATGTTAATTGGAAGAAAAGATAAACAAATAATTAAACAACACATAGACATATTGAATGATTAATGGATGAATAACTTATCTTCAATAAAACATGGAAGTTTGGGGGCTAAAAACCCTTACAAGAACTGGAAAATTCGTCACTCCAAAATTACCTCTCACACGTGTCACCCATAATGAGAATTCTACAAAAAATACATATAGATTTACATATGTGACGACATCACTTTATCGGTGTGACGCCGTCGGCTCACCGTCATTAGGGTTTCATCCTTTGCATCGACTTAGTTGTGACGGCGTCATCTTATGGATCATGACGCCGTCATGCTTCTTTTTTCTAGTTATGACGCCGTCAGCTCTAGACCGTCACCATTTCTTGAAGCGTCACTTGTAATTTTTATAATTGGATTATTTTTGTGGCTTTGCAAGTGACGGCGTCACTTTGTAATCCTGACACCGTTAGGTCTCCTTTTCCTGATGTTTTCGTAACTTGGTCATTTTCTTCGTTTTCTCGTCCAATCTAGCCAAAAACACTTCGATTTCCAGCATTTGCTTCCCAAGTACCTAAAACTCAAATAGAAACGATTTAGGGCAATAAATGATCAAATATGTATGCTTTTAGAGGCTAAATGACCCCTCAAAAACGTATGTTTTTACACCTCATTAATATACTTATTTTGGAATGTTTTAAATTAGTTTCTGTTAGGTCTCTAACATAGTTGAATCATTCGCACTAATGTGGATTTATTAGTAGTTAAGTATGAAGAACTAGAGAGTGAAAGTTCTATTGAGAGAAAGAAAAGTAATGTAATTCTAGAGAGAGGGAGAAGAACTATGTGAAATGTTCTAGTATTGAAATGAGTTCACCCACAGCCCCTCCCACATGAGGCGTTCATATAGTATACCACAATCCTTGATGGACCGGGCTTGGATAATGGACTATTACATGGACTATTCTTACTTTTACAAACCCGTTTTCCTATAACTAGTCTATTACATATTAATATAACGTTACAAGGTTCGATATAGTATAAATGACCATCACTTCCAATGCTAACAATCTCCCCTTAAGGGATGGTCATTTATCAAAAACTCTTTCTCTATTTCTTGGCTCTTGAGTCTTTAGAAACTTCAGTTCTTGATACTTGAGCATAAACCTTGTATTGTAATAGACTTGATTTCTTCTTTGTTCATTTCATGCTTTTGTGATCTTTGGTAAAATCTCTTTCCTATCTTGCCTTTGATCAACATCTTCAAGTGTTTGTTCTTTCATCTTCTCCGACATACTCATACCACTTGGTCTTTAAACTTTGATCTTTACTCATATATCTTTCATCATTTCTTCTTTCAAATTTATCTTGATTTGTTCTTGACTTTCTTTACTTTGATGTAGTTCTTTATCTTTCTTGTCTTTATCTTTAACTAGATGATGACGAGTCACATGAGTATGAGCATGTGGAGATGAAGATGTTGAGCTGCTTATGGTGAATCAGGAATGGTTGCCTTCATCAGTACCTGCACAGTAAGGTAGATAATAATGATGGTAGGCCAATCAATCATCATGAATTTTTTTCTTAGAGAATTGTTCCACTTCGATTGTTTTACTAATAAATATCGGGATATCTTGATTACCAAAATAGCCCAAAACCCAAATGGGATATTTCTACCCCGGTTGCCCTGGGCAATGCCCCCAGTTGCCCAAAAAAGGGCGATTGTTGCCCAAAAAATACACTGGAAATCCTTCGGTTGCCCCAAAAAATGCCGGTTGCCCTGGGCAACACAATTATTTTCGGATTTCGGGTTAGATAGGGAACCGCCCATTTGTGTTTGGGCTATTTTTGTCATTATCCCCTTCGATTGTTTTACTAATAAATATCTTGATTCCGTTCACCTTGGTCGGGTGAATCAGCCTCCGAATCCTGTTTAGGACAGATATCAATACGTTGGATAAATCCAAGTATAGACATCATCAAGATTCGATTCGTGAAAGGAATCTCCTTGTTAGGGTTTCCGACTCAAAGTGCTAGATAATCCAAAAGGATTATCCCACATGCCGTTACCTAAATTTGATGCATCAAGTTAGCTAACAACAATACAGGTGAGCCACAGGATTACACCTAAGTATTACTTCATGACTGTAGATCTTTTGAGACAAATTAACCACCATAAAGAACATCCATGTTTAATCCATAAAGGGTTAACTAGGAGACCCGATATTAGTGTTTTTTTATGTTGACACTGGCAGGGTTTCCATTCAGTCATCGTGGAATACTAATTGATTACCACTATGAATAGTCTGGCAAAATTACTAAGAACTGCGAAGGACTCTCGTACAACTTGTGTTCTTATTGGTGAACAACAAATGTGTATTGGCATGTGTCCTATAGAGATTTTATATTTGATCGCATTTGGCTCTAGACTCGATTAGTGCGCTTTGGTTTTAGTGAGCGGAGGCTGGAGCAGACTGCCACATTTTCAATTACAACACATCTAGATGTGAGAGGCTGATAGATTACGTGTTTATCTCTCTGAGAAATGAAACAAGTATCTTTTAAGAGAAACTTGAGTAGCTGGGGAAGGGTTGTCCATTGCATCACTGGGTTCATGATGTATGTCTTCAATACCAGTATCATCTTTGTGATAACCGATAGCATATGTATTGGCCCGGTTTCTGCCCTAAGTGTAAGGAAAGTTTTCATTTCTTTTAACCCTTTCATAACTTTTCTTTTTCATTTTTTAAACCCCTTCAATTCATTTCATGTCGTCATTACTATCACCTTGTTGTGATTGTTCCAGTGACAACTCTTACAATGATAACATTATTCCTTTTTCTCATACTCCACTATGACCTACATACTTTCTATTTCTTTCTATGGAATGTCCCTGGGTAGGTCTCTCCGGCTCCGGCTGGACCATGGGATTATACTTAACCTTAACCAGCTTATATCTCCACGAACATCATTGTAGGTTTGTTTGGTTTGGTATAGAGTGAAGCCATAAAACCATTTAAAATCAATCAAAGTGTTTGAATCATCAAATAGTTTTGTTAACACTTTGAAAATTTTTCATTTTGAGAACAACTCCCCCTACACATGTGCATAGATATTTCAATCAAAGAGTTAGCACACGGAGGAAAGAGTAATCAAAATCACTTGGGGATAGACTCTAAACAAACTAGACCTCGAGGGACACGCTTACGTTGTTAATTAAAATGGTCCATTATCATGTTTTAAGTGACAACTAGCTCTCTGAACCAACTTGAAGTTATTACCCGTCTAGGTACAAGTTTATTAAGAGTAATCACACATTTTCAAACAGACTTTGAGTAGAGCCATTTCGAGATAAAACAATAGCATATCCATGATATTTTTTATATCATTTGATTAAAATAATTGCTCTATCGGGAAGCTAATACGGAGAAGCGATTTTAATTCCGTATCCGTTTCTTTTGAGCATGAACTTTTGGAACATCATTTATTACCCCCCCCCCACCCCTAAAAAATAGAGTATTTTTGATAAATTTAAACTTTTAAGAATTTGAGGGTGTAATATGTTAGAGCAAAAATTTGAAAAGATTTGAAAATTTTTGAATAAATTTTGCTTAAGATTAAGAAGATTTCTCTTCTTATCCTTTAGGATTGTCGCACTAAAACGTACAATAGGTTCTTTCTTTCAAAATCACGGGTTAACACCGATATGTGTGCATGAGATATAAAGTTTAAGCTTGGGTTGCAATCTGACATAGTTACAAGCCATTGTTCTTGAGAAAAGTTTTGAAAGATTTTGAAAACCTTTTGAAAAGTTTTGAATAAATTTTGCTCAAGAACAAGAAGATTTCTCTTCTTTTAATAAGGATAAACGCACTCACACGTACACTTTCCTTTCTTTAAAAGCGCGGGTTACAATATGAAATAACTGTAAGCCATAATGATATCAGATTAGTCAACGACATTTGGAACCCATTTAAGCACGACGCCAATGAGTTTACCAATTTTTGAATACCATTTGTAAGTTGTGTCAATCTGATGTAAAGAATTTAAATTCCAATGTGGACCGAAAACCGGTGTTTCATTTTGAAATAAAGCTCCTGGAATCAATGAAATTTAAAACTCTTTTTGGAGTATTAGATGATAGATTTTGCCATTTGTTTGAGAATCTGGGTCAAGCCCGTCTGTGGGCTTAGGGTCCATTAGGGTTTCATGTATTGTCTTTATAAATAGTGCATCAATAAAATGTATCTCCCACGAGGTTAAAATCATTCAACAAACATAAGAGCTGTTAAAACTAGTACACCAAGATCGGTTGTTTTGCTAAGTCCAATATCGGTTAAACTAGCACATAAATCGGTTGTTTTGCTTTATAGAAGCCAGTTAAAAGTAAGTGCCTTAACTTGGTTGTTTTATCTTTGTCCTAAGTTGGTTAATAACTAATGTACCCTTAATTCGGTTGAACCATGGAAATCGGGTAAAATGGTAAAGACCCAAGTCGGTTAAAATGAAAATAGGAAATCGGGTGAAATGGTCCTAGATGAAAATCGGTTAAATGGTATAATGTAGATGAAGTTCGATTGTTTTGATGAGGGAGGACCACCAAGTATAAAGGACCACAAAACTACTTTTTTTCTCCACAACACTCACCAACTTGGTTTTTAGGTCAGGCGGAGTGCTCATCGGGTTGCCCAAAGGGCTGCTTCAAACCGCCGGTAACACCGCCCCGTGCCCAGCGGATTGCCCTCAACGGGCTGGTGGGAGGGCTATATACCCTCTGATCAAACCGGTGGAAGTATACGTTGGAGGGGCTTTGTTGTAATTTTTTTTTTGGCCTGTTTAAAATTCGACCGTTGTTATTGAAAAAAAAAATCTCCTCCTTGGTTCTCAAGAAGTATCCTTACCGTTTCTGGATTTCCAAGAAGTTTCCAAGCCGTTTCTGGTTTGCTTGGATCTATGTTTTGGGTGGTTTTGATAAAGAAAAAAAATAGATGGGTGTTTGGATCTTGTTCCAGTGAGAGATGGTGTTTTTTGATCGCGTGAAAGATGTGTTGAGAAGATGAAAGAAGAAAGAAGATGAAACAGTGGGTCTTATCTCTCAACCAATGGCCAAGAATAAATGAATTGGTGTAAATAAATATGTACTATGTAGTCCGTAGTGTGTATATCTATTTTTCTTTATTACTTTTCTTTGTTAATTTTTAATGAAATGTTATGTGTTTTAGTTATAAATTGTGTAGTTTAATAGTTTAGGGGGGGAAAATAAAAAATTTGGGAGGGCTGGAAAATCATTGGCGCGAGTGAAATTGGTTGGGAGAGCTGGTTGGGAGGGCTGGAGGGTTGAACTTAGTTGACATAATTTTATTGGTCCAATTTGTGAGGACTGAATATTTGGGAGGGCTGCACTCCTCCTGCTCTTATTTGAACAAAAGAAACTAAAATAGGTTGTTTGTTGTAGGGGACCAATATTACCTCACTTTAACTTCTAGTTAGCCACTACACCACAAACTCTCCTTTTTAAATTCAAAAGAACCGATTCAATAAAAGCAGTGACAATTTTGAACCACAACTCAAATAAAACACTCAAAAATCTTCAAAACTCAACCGATTTGACTCAAATTTTTTGCATAGAACCACTCTTTAACAAGTCCAGTGTCTTAAAAATGCCAACTTTTAGAATCAAACACGTCAAAATGTAAACTTTTTGGACCTTTTGTGCGAAGAACACTAGAACTCGACTATCACGCAAAAAAAATGTAAAAAAGGTACAATTTTTGGTTGTTTTTCAGGAATTTTTTTTGCTAAATATCACTCACAAACACAAAAGGAAGCTTTTTAGGGTCTCCAAAAGAATATTGCTTTGTGAAATAAGCAAAAATTAAGCAAGAAATGTAGTTTTGAACCTTAAAATGCACGAACACAAAAAATGGGCTAAAAAGCTTGAATCTTTACACTTTTTGATCGAAGTTTTTGCTTAAACACAACCTTTAATGTACTTGAAGCATCTCTAGGTCTCTAAAGTATGATCAAAGTTTGATAAAAGCTATGGAAAAAAACAAAAACATGTACAAAGAAATGCAAATCGGGTAAAAAAATTTCTTAAGACTAGATTTTTAAACACAAAACACTTCTAAATCACCATTAGACTCTTGATACTACTTGTTAGGTCTCTAGCATAGGTGAATCATTCACACTAATGTGGATTTATTAGTATTTTAGTATGATGAAATGTTCTTGTACTGAAATGAGTTCACCCACAACACCTCCCACATGTGGCATTCATATAGTCTAACACACAAGCCTTGATGGGCCGATCTTAATGGACTATTACTGGGCTATTCTTACTTCTACAAGCCTGTTTACCTATAACTAGTCTATTAATGCGCTAATGCCATTAGTGTGCATCAATTCGATCCCCCATCATTCAGTAAAGTAATGCCCACACTCTAGCTTTCTATTTTGAGCTAATTTTGGTATAAAAATTTAACATTTTTCAAAAAAAGGTACAAAAATAATTTCCATTCTCAAAAAGGTCATGTGCGAATGTGCGACTCAACCAATATATTGACACGTGTCCAGACAATAAATACAACACCAATCATTTGCAAGTACAGTCGGATGTGCGAACGACGGATGTGCGAATGACGGCTACCATTTGACTTTTTAAACAAATGTGCGAACGACGAATGTGCGAATGACGGCAATTAGCCGCAATTCGCACATTAGCCGTTCGCACATTAGCCGTTCGCACATTAGCCGTTCGCACATTAGCAACAATTCGCACACCGTCGTTCGCACATTTGTTTAAAAAAGTCAAATGGCACGTGGGGTATAATGATCGGATGAAAGTACTTTATGTCTGGACACGTGTCAACATATTTGTAGATTTGCATATTCGCACATAAACTTTTTGAGAATGATCATTATTTTTTTACTTTTTTTTTAAAAAAGTTAAATTTTTATATTGTTTTGAGAATCGCTTCTTCACATGCGGTTAAAGTAATATATCAATATTATACAAGTATCTAATGTATTGATTAGTGTGTCCAAATCAATAATCAATGTGTGCACAACTGCACATCAATTCTCACAAAATAATATATCCAAACTTACAGGACCAATGCTAGTAACAACCGAATTAGATTAGTGTGTCCAAATCAATAATCAATGTGTGCACAACTGCACATCAATTCTCACAAAATAATATATCCAAACTTACAGGACCAATGCTAGTAACAACCGAATTAGATTAGTGTGTCCAAATCAATAATCAATGTGTGCACAACTGCACATCAATTCTCACAAAATAATATATCCAAACTTACAGGACCAATGCTAGTAACAACCGAATTACCCAACCAACCGATTACATGACCACGTCCCTCCCCCTAGCTCAAACGATCCCGACCGTCGGCCCCCCCCCCCCCCACAAAAAAATTGAAGTTGTGGTCGGCTACCCAATCGAAAGAAATGCACACTTTCTCCTTTATTTTTTTTACCCAACCATTTCAGACCAAACAAGACTCGAGATATAAAGAACAGAAGATCTCAGTGTGTTTTTATTTCATAAATAAATGATCTTTGATTCTTTGAAGATCTAACAAACACGTATCATTGATCTTGAAGCCGAAACAGAAAGTATAAAGGTTTTGTGTTCACTGTTCGGATTGACAAAAAGAGAACAAGAATCAAAGTTTTTTGTTTGGCTGAGTCATTATTTGTGTTCGGTTCTTAAATGCAGAAATGAAGTACTGATTTTTGTTTGTGAGAAAATCCAAGTGCTGGCTGCGTTTGGTTTAGAAGAAACAAGGGTGAATGAGTTGTGTTTGAGAAAGTGATAAAGAAGTCATTTGTGACTGTAGAAGAAAGAGTTAAGGTAATATAATTTGAATGAAATTTCAATTTTAAAAAAAAAAATAGTTTCTGTCGCCATTGCGATCACCATTAGCAAATTATTGTTTGGGTGTAATTTTGGAGAGAAAAAACTGAGTTAACGCTGATGTGGCAATGGTGACCATAGCATTATTCTTAATTTTACAAATGGTCACCATTAGCATTATTCTTAATTTTACAAATGGCCGCCTTAAAAACTTATAGCTTTGATACGATGTTTAAATTAAAAAAAAAGAAAAAAAAAAAAAAAAAAAAAAAAAAAAAAAGGCATCTACGATGGTAAACTTTATAAAAGGTTTATAAATGTGACAAGTCATAATAATTCAATAATTTATAAAGGTTTTTGTTTTACAAACTTATCTTCACTGTACATTATTTTCTTACAACTTTATAAGCCATTCACATAACTTTATGCATTTAATAATGAAGAGGTTTAAGATTTAGGATATTTTCATTCAATATAAGCATGAAACAAAAACTCAACACGGAAGGAATGAAATGTATTAATTGAATTCATGAATAAGTAAAGGATTGACATCCTCTGATATTTAATTTGAACATGAGAAGTCATGTTGGGTTTGTTGTGAAGGGAAAGTTAACCTTCAATAAAATATAAGGTAAATTGTAAATTTGGTCCCTAAAGTATCACGAATACGCAAAGATAACACCGAGACAATTTTTGTTGCAAAAAAACACTAATGTTTACATTTTTGCAAAACAACCACTGAGAGTTACTATTTACTAACTTTTGTTATTTTTCTCGTTAAGTTGCATCGTCCCTGAGGGTAGTATTGTCATTTCACTGTTCCCGCCTAAATCATCATAACACCCACCGATTACCACTTAACCCAACAAACCCTATTGTTCAAAGTTCAATTTCATTTTTCTTCCCTAAACTTATCAAAAACGCTTCGGAATAATATAAAAATTGGAAATGATGGCTCCTCCGTTTGGGAAAAACCGAGCGCGATCTTCCCCGATCTGTGATCTTTATAAACTTTACGATAAGTTTGGTTATTGTTAATTGTACTGATTTTTTAGTTAAATATAATGTTAACAGCATGCACAATATGATTAGGAATTAGTTTACACATTGGGATGATTTTTTTTGTTCTTAAGGTGTATGTTGATGTTTATTCTTTCTACACAGAATCAAACCAGAACTGGTTCTAGCTTAAAATCATTCACAGTGGAAAATTTACGTCACCACCAGGAAGGATGTATCATTTTCCAGTTATAGATTGGTACGATTTGGTTGATTACGACCTGTTTTCGTTTGATGCGTATGATTCGTTGTTAGATGACCTAGGTGTTAAGAACGGTAGGATTTTATTGTCTCATTATAGGATACCAGGTGAGTCATTGGATGATGGGTTGTTACCTTTGATGGATGATGACGGTGTTGTTAACCTGTTGAATTTGGTTCCTACACATAGAGAAATCGAGGTTTATATTGAGGCTAAAGGCAAAAAAATCCAATATTGTTGATGAAATACCGGATGAGACTTCTACTAAAAATGTTGATGATTTTCAGAATGCTACTCAAGCTTCAACAAGCAAACCTAATGGAAGCATTATTAGCAGGTTGTTAAATGACATAGACAGTCCTGCTGTTGAACAACCAGTTAACGATAATGCTGCTAGAGAACAAGTTGAGCAACAATCATTAATTATGGATGATGACTTGTGTCACACCTCACCAATGGCGGAAACGCGAGTGCAACATCATGGATATCATCACAACACATGGTGTCTAAATAGAGAATTACTACATGCAAATAAATAGAGCAAAGAACAGACACAAAGTGTCGTAACGATACCCCAAAATAAAATAACCAAAGCAATCTCCAAGGTATCTTCATTAAAACGTAAAGTACTAATGAAAAACATTCAAGTATCACAATCGAAATCCAACTTATTCAAATTAAAACTTAAAGAATAAATCATCCTCAAATGCAACTAAGTCTCGTCTAGTCGCTTCCTTCTACCTTAGCCTTAGAATGCTCACCTGAAAATGATGCTTAAAAACGTCAACATAATGTTGGTGAGATTCATAGTTTTAAGACACACAATAACACTCAAGGCAACCAGTTCACTGTGATTATAAAACATAGCAGGACAACAAGTATAGTTACCATATAAGCTAACATGCAATCACCATAACCAACTAACGGGACGGAACGTGCCCACCGATCCAAATTCAATATCTACCAATAATTTGGGACGGAACATGTCCACCGATCCAAATACCACATCACACATTAATTGGGACGGAACGTGCCCACCGATCCAAGAGTCACATTACACCACAATATCATAACATGTAGCACAAACATGATAACCACTTACACGTCCATGCATTTATTAGACACATAATCACAGTAACTTAAAAATCATAATTTACACAAGCATCATTCCCATCCAGTTTAAAACAAAGTAAAAATGGGACTATGAACTCACCTCAACCTTGCAGCTTCCAAATTATCAAACCACAATCTATACAAACAAAACAATACCACATTACACGTGACCAAGCTAAAAGCTATAGTCCATGTAACACACATATATGATGGATGTCTAAGGTTCATATAACCCACCATGGATCACCTAGACTCCATACTAACCCTTATCAAACACTTATACTCACTAAATCCCTTAAATAAACTTTTTCAGAAAACGCATATATTTAGGGTACTTTCACCCACATAAAATCACGACCAAAAACTCTCCACAACTCACACCAAAAATTCACCATGATCCTTCATGAGCATACAAGCTTCTCCCAGAAGGAAATGTACTAAAAACACACACAAGTACCCAATGAAAAATCAAACTTGACAACTATCCAGATTCGGATCTGAACGCACACCAAAATATTTTGACCTAGTAGACATACTTTCACAACTTATTATCGTCCAATTTTCGCGTGGAAGTCAAAGATAATATAGAACTCAATTCACCCAGAAGGGATAACCCAAATTAAACTTTTTAAACCACTTTTGACCTCAATACTTCTAACCTAAATCTGTCCCGGTTTAACTGTTTTGACACCCTAACTTATAAAATTCGTTTGACTGACTTCCCGACCTCGAAAACACTCGTGGCCGGACTTTTTGGAAAGCTCTTTCTCTGAACTACAATTTAGACAAAAAATTCGTGATCTAACTCATCTCCATCTATTAAATATCATCGAATCTTTACAGCCTTAATATTCTGCCAGAAACTTAACTCATAAATTAATAAGTTTTAAACCCTAACCTCTTCACCAATCATCATAATATTACTAATTAATGACCCCAACATGTTTTATATTATAAATTTACAGAAGTTAACATAAACCCTAATCCATCATATTATTGTTACATGAATTTTAATAATTAATTAAGCATAAGTATTGAAAATTATACCTTGATCTTGATTTTTAGCCTTCAAAAATAAAACCCTAAAATTTTCTTCTTCTCAGCAAACAACTCTGGGTACTTGGACCTCATCTGATCCTCACGTTCCCAAGTAAACTCAGGACCACGCTTGGAATTCCAACGTACCTTTACCAACGCTATCTTACCACGCTTCATACTCTTGACCTCTCGGTCCATAATCTCAACAGGTTCCTCAACAAAATGAAGGGTCTTATCAATCTTAATCTCCTCTAATGGCACATGTAGACTAGCATCCGCCAAACATTTCTTCAGATTAGATACGTGAAACGTATCATGCACACTACTTAACTCTTCAGGCAATTTCAACCGATATGCCACAAGTCCAATTCTTTCCGTAATCTCGAACGACCCTACATATCTTGGTGCTAATTTGCCTTTCTTACCGAAACGCACAACACCTTTCCAAGGAGACACTTTCAACATCACAAAATCACCAACACTAAACTCCAAAGGCTTACGGCGATTATCCGCATAACTCTTTTGGCGATCTCTTGCTGCCTTAAGTCTTTCCTTAATCTGAAACACCTTATCCGTAGTCTCTTGCACTAGTTCAGGACCAATTAGTTGGCTTGTCCCAACCTCTACCCATAGAACAGGCGATCTACATTTCCTTCCATATAACATTTCAAATGGTGCACACCTAATACTGGAATGATAGCTGTTATTATAGGAAAACTCCGCCAAAGGTAGATGAGTATCCCAGCTTCCTCCAAAATCAATAGCACATGCCCTAAGTAAATCTTCCAAAGTCTGAATCGTTCGCTCACTTTGCCCATCCGTCTGCGGATGATAAGCAGTGCTCATATCCAATCGTGTATCCAACGCCCTTTGCAACGATTGCCAGAACCGCGAGGTAAACCTACTATCGCGATCAGAGATAATCGACACAGGCACACCATGTCTCGCCACAATCTCATTAATATAGATTCTTGCCAGCTTCTCCATCTTATAATCTTCACGAATGGCCAGAAAATGTGCAGACTTCGTCAGCCTGTCCACTATGACCCATATCGTGTCATGTCCATTACTTGTCAGAGTAATAAAATCCATCGTTATGTTCTCCCATTTCCACTCAGGAATCGGCGGCTGTTGTAACAACCCAGAGGGTTTCTGATGTTCAGCCTTAACTTTCAAACAAGTCATGCATTGGCTAACATATTCAGCTATTTCCCTCTTCATTCCTGGCCACCAGTAAGCATCTCTAAGATCATAATACATCTTGTCAGATCCTGGATGAATTGAGTATCTCGTCTTATGAGCCTCATCCATGATCAACTTCCTTACACCTCCTACCGATGGAACCCATATTCTATCTAAGAAATACAGTCCACCATCCTCCTTTTTCTCCATTTGTTGACCCAATCCACGCAACATCTCAGCGGTCGCATTCTCATCCTAAAGAGCTTCCTCTTGTGCTGCCAATATCTTACTCTTAATTCCCGACTGCAACGTCATGCACATTGCTCGCATACGCTTAGGCTTAATCCTTTCCTTTCTACTTAAAGCATCAGCTACCACATTTGCCTTTCCAGGATGATAGCGAATCTCGCAATCATAATCACTGAACAATTCAATCCATCTTCTTTGTCGCATATTCAGCTCCTTTTGACTGAAGATATGCTGAAGACTCTTATGATCTGTATAAACAACACTCTTTGTGCCATACAGATAATGTCTCCAATTCTTGAGAGCAAATACTACCGCACCAAGCTCTAAATCATGAGTAGTATAATTCTTCTCATGAACCTTGAGTTGTCGGGATGCATAAGCTATCACCTTACCCCTCTGCATTAGTACACACCCAAATCCTTGATTCGACGCATCACAATACACAACAAAATCATCTGACCCATCATGTAACGTCAGGATAGGTGCATTACACAAGCTATCCTTTAGTGACTAAAAAGCCACCTCCTGTTCTTCTCCCCAAACATACTTCTTGTTCTTCTGAGTCAATAGAGTGAGGGGTTTAGCAATTTTCGAAAAATTCGCTATAAATCTTCGGTAATACCCCGCCAATCCTAAGAATGAGCATATTTCAGACGGCATCGCAGGAGCCTTCCAGTTCTTGACCGCTTCTATCTTACTAGGGTCTACATGTATTCCTTCACTGTTTACCACATGTCCAAGAAAATGTACCTCCTCAAGCCAAAATTTGCACTTTGAGAACTTGGCGTACAACTTCTCCTTCTCCAGTAATCCAAGGATCAACTTCAAATGTTCTCCATGCTCCTCCTTCGACTTAGAGTAAATTAGAATGTCGTCTATTAACACAATCACGAACTTATCCAAGTAAGGCTTGCAAACGCGATTCATCAAATCCATGAATACTGCAGGTGCGTTTGTCAACCCGAATGGCATAACCGTGAACTCAAAGTGTCCATAACGAGTCCTAAAAGCAGTCTTCGGAATATCCTCCTCATGCACTCTCAGCTGATGATACCCAGAGCGTAGATCTATCTTTGAGAAAAATCGAGAACCTTGTAGCTGGTCAAAGAGATCATCGATTCTAGGAAGAGGATACCGATTCTTAATAGTTAACTTGTTCAATTCCCGATAGTCAATACACATCCAGAACGAACCATCCTTCTTCCTAACAAATAACACAGGTGCTCCCCACGGAGAATGACTAGGTCGAATAAACCCCTTATCCTGAAGTTCTTGCAACTGCGCGGACAACTCCTGCATCTCAGAGGGTGCTAAACGATATGGGGATTTCGCCACAGGTGCCGCTCCAGGAATTAATTCAATACGGAATTCAACTTGACGGATTAGAGGCAACCCAGACATGTCTTCAGGGAAAACGCCAGGAAACTCACACACCACCGGAATCTCTTCTATTTTAAGTTCTTTGGATTTTGCAGCCTTAAGGGCTTTCAAGTCATTCCCTAAGCATTCTCCTTGTATCCGAAGTATAACACCATTCTCTAAAGGAATACGAACTACCTTTTCGTGGCATATAACCTCGGCCTTATGCTTAGACAACCAACTCATCCCTATCACCACTTCGAAACTCCCATGCCCAAAAGGTATCAAATCAATCATGAACGGGATACCTTCTAACACTATAGTACAACCTCGAATAACCTTGTCAACCTCTACTTCCCTACCGCTAGCTATCTCAATCACAATACTAGACCTAAGCTCACTAGGTTCAACATTCAATAATTTAGCAAATTCAGTGGACACAAAGCAGTAATCCGCACCCGTATCAAATAAAGTAGTAGCATAATGACCATTTAGAGAGAAAGTACCAGTAATGACGTGCGGGTCTTGACGCGCCTCGTTTGCATTCATGGTGAACGCCTTTCCCTTAGCTGCATTCCTGTTGTATCCTTGCCCTTGACCTCCTTCAATGGCCAACCTGTTTCCTGTCTGACCAGGTGCCCTGTTCAGCTTGGGACACACATTTCGGAGATGATCCGTACTTCCGCACTCATAACACGCCTTACGACCATACCCTGCGCTAATCGAGCTGATTGGAGTCGCCTGAGTAATCACCGCCCGACATTCCCTAGCAAAGTGTCCAGGTTTGTTACACCTGAAACACGTACGACATCCAGCCTGCTCATGATGATAACCATTGCATTTCGCGCATTTGGGAGCCAGATTAGTGTACCCCCTTCTGTCGGCGTTTCCTGTCGCGCCGGAGTAGCTGCCATTGCAGGACTCGCTGCCACCACAGGATTCACCGCTACGAACCCTTTCCCATTCCTTGCTCTCTTATTGTCAGTAACAGCACTAACCTGCTTACCTGCTTCAGTTTCCTCCTTCCCTTTCTCACTCGTCTTCGCAAGTACTCCACTCCTAACCGCTTCATCAGTTAGTGCTCCAGCCTTCTGAATAGCACTCTGGAGTGTCGTAGGTTCCGTAGCCCTAACCATGCTACGAATCTGCGGAACCAACCCACGAATGTATTTATCAATACGCTTCGACTCAGGAGTTACCAAGTGAGGGACCAACTTAGCTAACTCATGGAACCTGTCAGTATACCCCGCGTGATTAGCTCCAACCATTACATGATTCCAAAATTCTTCCTCCAATTTCTGCATCTCATTCCTTGGGCAAAACTCCTCCATCATCAATGCTTTGAGATCTTCCCAAGTCATTCCCATCGCAGCAACTCTACCCCTAGCTTGGACTTGCGTGTTCCACCAAGTCAAGGCCTTATTGATCAGAGAACTCGTTGCATACTTGACTTTTTGAGCTTCAGCACAACCACTAATATCCATCACTGCTTCCATTTTCTCTATCCATCGAGTGAGCACTATCGCACCACCCTTACCATCGTACTCCTTGGGCTTACAAGCCATAAACTCTTTGTAGGAGCATCCGTTGTTGCCACCCCCACTACTTCCAGCACCATTAGATTGAGCACCATCATCCATCTGTGCGCTCACATGGTTAACAATCTCTGGCAATAGGGCTTCCAGTTGTTGATTGATCATTTGCTGAAAGATGGGGTTACTCTCTCCAGCAGTGGGCTCCGGCTTTCGCCTCTTTGGCGTCCGCTTCTTCGGCGTCCGGTAAGCTCCACTCATTGGTGACTTAAATAGGCGTCTTGGTCTTTTTGGTGCCATTTCCTAGACACACAAATCATTAATACCGTTAGGCGCCGTTCACGACATTCGCGAATACATAGTCATACTTAACACAAGTATTCCCCATCGAATGGGACAATTAACGCAAATATCACAGTTAAATCTAATCATACTACACGTAAGCATGTCATCATTGGTCAACGTAGCATTGGCCATAAGTCCACATGTGTCGTGATACATGTATAATTATGTTGGCCACCCATAATTATAGATGTATCCTTTCACATGTGTACTCGCTTCCAATACCACACCTATCAATAATAACACCTTACAATAACACATACACAAACTCAGAATTAATCAAATATTACACACATAAAATATTCAAAATCGCTCAAGCCTTGTTATTAAAACTTGGGTAAAATCCCAGAATCCAAAAGAATTCGCGATCGAACATAATACCAAACATCAAAAGTCAACAGGAAACATCCCAAAACATAACACTAAATTAAACAAAAATCGCACACGACTTGAGCTCCATTCTCACGTTTGCCCCCCCCCCTCGTCTTTCTTAGAATAAATCAACTACTTGTCGTAGACTCCAGGTCCGAATCCACTTCGTACTCTTCCCCTTCACTTATCCATCCATTTCGGTTTCCCTCGGGCTGTGGTAATGGACGACTAGCAAAACCACTCTCGGGATTCCTTTCTTCCTCCCCTATATGGTCCACAAACCCATACAATTCACGAGGCAAAGCCCTAACTGCTCTTCCATCTTCTAGGAATTTGGGACACTTTCCAGGGTACTTAATCGTGTAGCCGTCTTTATTGGTTACCTCCGTCTCGTACATTTCTATCTCCGTTCCACCCACGTTCACTAAGGTCATCTTTTCCTCGATCAGACATGGCCACATGCTAGCAGGAACTAAAATCCTCATGTTAGCCCGTCTCAAGCTACCGATCCTCTTGCAACCAGTAGCGACAACAATTGTCCAACGAAACTTGTTACGCGCGAGAGGTGCCATGCTAAAAATGACACATATGATACTAAGTATGAGGGTCCAAATCGACGTCCAAAACTCGACGAAACTACTCATAAACTCAAGAAAAATAGACATATAAAATACAATACTCACACATAGGCCCTAAATGCAACTATATGAGGGACTCCTAGGTTATAGTCTAGGTTCAACCACCTACTTCTCTATAACCAAGTCTCTGATACCAATCTGTCACACCTCGCCAATGGCGGAAACGCGAGTGCAACATCATCACAACACATGGTGTCTAAATAGAGAATTACTACATGCAAATAAAAAGAGCAAAGAACAGACACAAAGTGTCGTAACGATACCCCAAAATAAAATAACCAAAAGAATCTCCAAGGTATCTTCATTAAAGTACTAATGAAAGACATTCAAGTATCACAATCAAAATCCAACTTATTCAAATTAAAACTTAAAGAATAAATCATCCTCAAATGCAACTAAGTCTCGTTTAGTCGCTTCCTTCTACCTTAGCCTTAGAATGCCCACCTGAAAATGATGCTTAAAAACGTCAACATAATGTTGGTGAGATTCAAAGGTTTAAGACACACAATAACACTCAAGGCAACCAGTTCGCTGTGATTATAAAACATAGCAGGACAACAAGTATAGTTACCATATAAGCTAACATGCAATCACCATAACCAACTAATGGGACGGAACGTGCCCACCGATCCAAATTCAATATCTACCAATAATTTGGGACGGAACGTGTCCACCGATCCAAATACCACATCACACATTAATTGGGACGGAACGTGCCCACCGATCCAAGAGTCACATTACACCACAATATCATAACATGTAGCACAAACATGATAACCACTTACACGTCCATGCATTTATTAGACACATAATCACAGTAACTTAAAAATCATAATTTACACAAGCATCATTCCCATCCCAAGTTTAAAACATAGTAAAAATGGGACTATGAACTCACCTCAACCTTGCAGCTTCCAAATTATCAAACCACAATCTATACAAACAAAACAATACCACATTACACGTGACCAAGCTAAAAGCTATAGTCCATGTAACACACATATATGATGGATGTCTAAGGTTCATATAACCCACCATGGATCACCTAGACTCCATACTAACCCTTATCAAACACTTATACTCATTAAATCCCTTAAATAAACTTTTTCATAAAACACATAATTTTAGGGTACTTTCACCCACATAAAATCACGACCAAAAACTCTCCACAACTCACACCAAAAATTCACCATGATCCTTCATGAGCATACAAGCTTCTCCCAGAAGGCCATGTACTAAAAACACACACAAGTACCCAATGAAAAATCAAACTTGACAACTATCCAGATTCGGATCTGAACGCACACCAAAATGTTTGGACCTAGTAGACATACTTTCACAACTTATTATCGTCCAATTTTCGCGTGGAAGTTAAAGATAATATAGAAATCAATTCCCCCAGAAGGGATAACCCAAATTAAACTTTTTAAACCACTTTTGACCTCAATACTTCTAACCTAAATCTGTCCCGGTTTAATTGTTTTGACACCCTAACTTATAAAATTCGTTTGACTGACTTCCCGACCTCGAAAACACTCGTGGCCGGAATTTTTGGAAAGATCTTTCTCTGAACTACAATTTAGACATAAAATTCGTGATCTAACTCATCTCCATCTATTAAATATCATCGAATCTTTACAGCCTTAATATTCTGCCAGAAACTTAACTCATAAATTAATAAGTTTTAAACCCTAACCTCTTCACCAATCATCATAATATTACTAATTAATGACCCCAACATGTTTTATATCATAAATTTACAGAAGTTAACATAAACCCTAATCCATCGTATTATTGTTACATGAATTTTAATAATTAATTAAGCATAAGTAATGAAAATTATACCTTGAGCTTGATTTTTAGCCTTCAAAAATAATACCCTAAAATTTTCTTCTTCTCTTCTCCTTGTTCTTGGCCGAAATTCTCAAAGGGATGAATGAGGGGGGTTTGGTTTTGTATGTATAATACACTAAGGAAAATTTTAGATAACTTTTAATTGGTAATTATATTTAGAATCAAATTTGGTTTCCTAATCTCCCCCTAATACCCTAGATCGCCCGCCCCCCCACCCCCTATTACGTATATTTTTTATTTTTTTTATTAAAATTAATTATTACACTTAAAACCTTGTACTCTTGATATTTTATAAGAACCTATACCGAAACCTAACGTCTTACGCGACAATTCTTCGTTTTTACGACAACTCAGAAAAATTATCATTTTCAAAACAAAGTTTTCAAAAATAGAATTTCACACTCTCTGGAAATATAACTCATAAAAAACAACCTCCACGTAACTTACTAACGCTCAAATACTTGAACGGAGACTTGTTACGCAAAATCACAAAACACCAAAACTACACAAGTCATTTCTACACCACCAAGGCGATCAAAATGAACTTATCCCAAAATCAATATTACCCAAATCATAATAGCATATCTCACACCAAGGGATTTAGTGCTAACACACGTACTTATCACACATATATCGCACATATACCACATCATACATACCAAACAAAATTTAGATAGGTTGAGACTATTAGTCAAACTAACCTGCTAAAATCACGGTTGTTACAACTTGTTCCAACAATACACTCCTGTAGGTGTAGATGCTGTTGTTGAAGAAGACGAAGACTATACGGACATGGTAAATGAACTTCAAAGAGGGAGTGATGAGGCGAAAAGTGTACCGCTTTTAAGGGGTCATTTAAGCCCGAAATCGTATTTATTTGATCAAATATTGCCCTAAATCGTTCCTTTTGTCATTTTAGGTACTTTTGAGGAGAAATCTGGAAAAGGAGGCATTTTGGACGTTTTTGGAGCATTAAAGTGAAGAAAACGGCAAAGTCTCAAGAATCGGCTAAAAGTTACTCTTGACGGCGTCAGACTTTACTCTGGACGGCGTCATGCCTTGGCAAGAAAAGTTGGATGTGAAATTTACTCATGACGGGCCAGTGAGTTAGCATGAGAATTCTGACGGCGTCACGCTTTAACTAAATCAAGGGCGTCACGGCTTAAATCATAAGGGGACGGCGTCACGTTCATGATCCGACGGCGTCAAGCCTTGATAGGCCAGAATGGATTTTTGAAGAGCTAAAGAGGGACGGCGTCAAGAAGGTCACCCGGGAACCCTAAAAGCGGCGAGGGGTGACGGCGTCACAATGCATAAGGTGACGCCGTCAGATCCAAAAATCTATATATAGTTTTCTAATCTTTTGTCATAAGAGAGAGCTTAGTGTGTGGAATTTTGGGATAAAACCCTAGGACGAATTCAGCTACTTTTTCAGGGCTTTTTGCCTTGAGATCTTCCATGTTTCATTGAAAGATAAGTTATCAATTAATCATTCAATATGTCTATGTGTTGTTTGATTCTATCTTATGCTTGTCTTTTGTTTAACATGTTAGGCTAATTTTATCTTGTGTTTGCTTAGATCTAATGAAACCTAGCTATTGATTATTGGTTGTTAGTGTATTATTAGTTGTATTGGATGATTGTTTATCTATGTTAGGCTTAAGAAAACTGGCTAACTTCCTATTCGATAACTTGCTTGAACGTCTTAAGAAACATGAACCAAACGCGTACTAAAGGTTTTTATGGTTGTATTTAATGCACAAGCGAATTCTAGTGATCCCATGTTAGGAGCTTCCTAGCCGGCTCGACATAGGAGTGAAGTAGGAGCTTGTAGAGTTGGGGAAGTAAGTACGCCACCCCACGAATGGTATTAAGGAATACACCCGTCATCCACGCGACTAATACACACTAATTAACCGGTAAAAGATAGTTAGGGAGTAAGGAAATCTAAGTAAACACATTTCTCTACACATAAGTTTCTCACCACATTTCATTTTTGTTATTTTATTTTATTTGCATCCGTAGTAATTTTGGGTTAGTTGACTAGCAACTAATTCCGCCCACTCCTTCAAAACCGAGATTTTACTTGCTTTCATAAAAATATAAAAACATAAAAAGAATCTTCCTCAACCCTTAGACCTAATTAGAGTAGCCTTTCACACCTAACGAACACTATTCCTGTGGAGAACGATCAATCCCCCGTACTTACCACTACACTATACTACATCGGTCAGGTACACTGCCTGGTGGGGTTGTAAGCCTCTTGAGATCCCTCGAGAGGTAAAACCTGTTGTAAGGTTACAAAACCACGCACATGGTAAATGAACTTCAAAGAGGGAGTGAGGATGTTGTTTTAGAGCTTAACGATAGATTTGTGGATGAAGAGGTTGTTGACAGGGAAAAGCCTGTTGAGCAGGAGAATCAGCAACCGCAAGACTTGGATGTAAGTGATTTTGAAGAGGATGATGTGGGCACCACAATTGAGCCACAGGTGGACATTAGTGGAACTTGATGTCCACATTGACCATGTCATAAGCTTAGCTGCTAGTGTGGCGGAGGATATGGATTCGCCTGCTGCCTGTGACTTTGATGAATTTGATAGTGGTGAAGATAACCGTGCTCCCAGAATTGCAAACATAAGAAAGAAAATGTTGAAACGAATTAGGAGGGAGTACCAGGGAAAACAAAATGTTAACAAGGGTGAATTTTTTGTAATAGAAAAATTTTTGACACCGAAGGAAATCAAAGAAAAGGTAAGAATGTATGCTTTAGAGTGTAGAAAAGATGTTAGGATTGAAAAGTGTGATCAAGAAAGGGTTAGAGCTTATTGTTATGGGACTGTTGTGGGTTATGGTAAGGGGAAACATGCAGATAGTGATGGCATAAATTCTTCTGCAGGTTGTCAAACTAAGCCTTCTTGTTCACAATCTAAGGGCAAGTTTGGGACATCCAAAACCTATAAGAAAAAGGCCAAACCCATGCGCCCGTGGTCCCTACACGTCTCAAAAGTCGGTGATGAACCTAATTGGACTGTCAAAACATTAAAAGATGAACATAAATGCCTCCAAACAAAAAAAATTTAAATTGGTGACTGCAAGATTCATCTCATCCGAGGTTGGTAAAATTCTTGTTAGCAACTGAAAAAACCCAACCGCTACACTGACAGAGCAATTAAATCAAAAATTTCAGATCGACATCTCTGAGATAAAGGTATTCAGAGCAAGAAGTATTGCAATGAAACTGATTTTGGGTGACCATGAAAAACAATATGCCAATCTTAGGGATTACGAGCTGGAATTGTGGGAAAAAAAATAAGGATACAACTGTGAAGATTCAAGTTGAAGCAAACACTGATACAACCCTGGATTCAAGGGTTTTCAAACGGATATGTGTTTGTATTGGTGCCTTGAAAAAAGGTTACAGAGCAGGAAGAAGGGAAATACTAAGTTTGGATGGGGCTTTTATCAAAGGACCATATACTGGTCAAATCTTAACTGATGTTGGTGTGGATAGCAATAATGGGGTGTATCCAGTTGCTTACGCGGTAGTTAAGGCTGAGTGCAAGAGTTCATGGTTATGGTTCTTTACCAATCTAGCAGATGACCTTGATTTGCAACCCAATTCAAGCTACACCTTCATCTCAGACAGACAAAAGGTGTAAACATGGTTTGCCTCTTTATTAGTTTTGTACATTATTCAATCCTCATTCATATCTTATCTTATGTTTATTATGACAGGGGATATTACCAGCCATTGCAGAACTGTTTCCTGCTGCCGCACACAGATTCTGTGTGAGACACATATATGACAACATGAAACAGTTATTCAGGGGACAAATTTACAAGGATCTTCTTTGGAAGTGTGCTACAGCATCAACAGTGGTTCAGTTTAATAGAATAATAGAGGAGCTCAAATCAGTGGACTCTAAATCTTATGACTGGTTAAGAAAGATGCCACCATCATCATGGCCAAGGTCACATTTTTCAGGTATAATATAAACATATTATGACTTTCATTTGTAATATTAAAAAGCTTAAAACTGATGCTGGCACTTTATGTAACATACAGGGAGAGCTAAATGTGACATCCTTCTAAACAACTTATGTGAATCTTTTAATAGCAAGTTGGTGGATGGCAGAGATCAACCAATCATTGGTTGTTTGGAATACATCAGGGAGTATCTTATGAATAGAATTGTCAGTGTGCAACAGGTAATAGACAGAACTGAAGGTCCCTTAACCCCAACAATAACTGCACTTTTAAGAAACATCAAGCAAGAAGCAAATGATTATGCTGTTATATGGAATGGGGGGACACATACTAGTGAAAGGGACCTTGGAATGACCAATGTGTTATGAATATGACAACAAGGGTATGCACATGTAGGAGATGGGAGCTAACCGGTATTCCATGTAAACATGTTGTTGTCGCTATCTACAACATGTCATCAAATGGCAAAGAGGTTGGGATACCAGAGGATTGGGTGTCCCAACGTTATTGGTTAAACACATGGAAGGAGATGTATCAGTACAAGATTGAAGGACTTTCTGGTCCCACCTAAAGCCACCTCACCACCATGTTCCCATTGGTATACCAAGGAAGAAGAGAAGATGGTCAAAGGATGAGATTGCTGAAGAAGTTGTGAAAAAGTCATTGGTGAAAAATGGGAAGTTGTCAAAGAAGGGCAGTACAATCAAATGTGGTGCATGTGGTGGGAAGGGCCACAATAAGAGAGCTTGTACAGGTCCAATAGACAACCAAATGAAGAAGGGTAGTGGATAAAGAAAGGAGGATTACCAGATGAGGTACTAGGAAGCACTACTCAGCCAGTGGGATCACAAGCAACAGAGGTATCAGCAGGGCCAAGTCAGCCAGTTGGAACACAAGCAAGTGACGTATCAGCAGGAACAACTCGACCAGTGGGATCACAATCAACAGTGGAGGGTGGAGGTCCAAGGAAGAAAAGGATGAAGACAAAAGCCAAGATCGCCAAGTGAGTCAACACCAATGTGATGGTGCAATAAACTAATTTGGTTCTTTGTTTGTGTGTTTAAAGACTCTATGTATCGATTATGTCTGTTTGTGAGTTTCTGTCTTGTAGACAATAATTTATACGAGATTAATATTGGTTTGATTAGGAATGGTATTTGTTTTCATTTGGGTTTACCATGGTCTTTATGCAAATTTGTTGACTATTTGCTGCACAAGTCAAAGTTGCTTCATAAAGATTAAGCAAAGGGCCAATATGGTGCATATTGATTCAGCAACCAAAACGCTAATTTGCTGCACAATTCCAAGAAGTTTTGCTTTGACATCATCATATACTTCATACAAGTTAAATATATTCACTGACCCAAATTAGTTTTGACTATTGTAAGTCAAAGGTTCTAAGCAACCAAAAACCCAATTTGCTGCATAGTGATTCAGCAACTAAAAGGAACATTGTTGACTATCACAAGTCAAAGTAGATAGAGGTTAATGTTTTCCATCAAGAACACAACTTTAGCAATAATACATGCCAACTACATTGACTTTTTAAAATAACAACAAGCAACTACAATGATCCCACTATTATGCCATAAACATCAAATTTTTATTAACATGATAAGGTCAATACAAACCAGGGATGACCTTATTCCCTGTAATGATGTAAACCAGAAAGATAACACAAGACCTGCATACGAAGCTAAACAAACTTAAAGACAACGAAAAAAAAAAAGACCCAACTTAAAACAAGAAACTTCTTGAGCTTCTTCAACTGCTCATCCTTCTCCCTCATCAACATCAACTGCTCCTCCAAGAATTCTTCAAGCTCATTCCTCGCCCTCAAGAGGCCAGAAATCACATCGACTGCTCGGAAACACATTGGTGGATCCGTCCATCCAATAAACCCACATGCCGGACAACAGTAGAACCATCAGCCTGGGTTCCCATTTGTCCAGCTTGTGTTGATTGTTGCGTGTTTGCCACAATCACAAATAACGACCATGTTTTTACTGGAAAGTGTGTAAAAAAAGTTGTGTGTGTGGGAATGTGTGATGAAACGTTCATATTAAATTCTGGAAAAAAACTCAGTTGAAAATTTAGTCCTTAAAGCAACAGTGCTATGACACGTGGACATATTAACCGGGAACAAATAAATGACAATACTACCCTCAGTGACGAGGCACTTAGCGAGAAAAAATAATGAAAGTTAGTGAGCAGTGACTTTCAGTTTTGCAAAAAACGTAAACATTAATGTTTTTTTGCAACAAAAATCGTCTCGGGGTGATCCTTGCGTATTCGTGATACTTTAGGGACCAAATTTGCAATTTACCCTAAAATATAGGTTATACAATGGAGATCTCACTTTTCTTTTCACTCACAAAATTCTCAAAATGGCCTCTCATGTTCAATATAAACATGAGGGATCTCAATCTATAATTAAAGACTACAAATGGTTTACATATGAAAACTTTTAACCCTAATAGCTAAGCAAGACAATTAAATGGCATAATCTAGTACGGGCTACGGGCCTTTATTAAGCTTACAAAAAATGTCATGATCGACATCCTAAATAATATTGTTTAAGAAACTAGGTGTCACACTCAGTCAAGGGCGGAATCACGAGGTATAACTGAGAAAGGCACATTGCGTAACATCATCGATTCATACCTTAAAACTTTTACAACAATGGTCTACAACTTTACAAAACAATCCTCGACTGAATATTGAAAGTATAACATGTCTCTTTTGAAATCTTATTGTCTTGAACACATGATAGCAAGTATCAAATAGTCTGACTCCAATAAACGTGCCTTCAAATACTTTAACAATGATCACCTGAAAATGGTACTAGAAAATGTCAACATCATGTTGGTGAGCTCGTAGGTTTAACGAAGCTGTGAATAATATAATGTAGTGTAGGACAAAAGTGAGTATGATATACACATGTAAGCACCTTAATGAATACCCAAACTAGCAACAACTGAATCTCAAGGTGGCATATACGTATAGCTTGCGCGGATAGTATTCACCCGTCAAGAGGGTGTGGGTGTCAACCCAAGTATTTCTACCAATACATCCTAACCTTGTAACTTGCGCAGAGTGTATTCACCCTTTTATAAGAGTGTGGGTGTCAACCCAAGTATTTCTACCAATACAATCCTAACCTTGTAACTTGCGCAGAGTGTATTCACCCTTTTATAAGAGTGTGGGTGTCAACCCAAGTATTTCTACCAATACAATCCTAACCCCGTGTAATCGCCAAATGAAACCACACAAGGATTAACCACACAGTCAGGCACACATTGCAATCAACGCACATATATGTCCAAAATCATGTTAAACAGTAGTTCACAGCATAAAAGCATTTGAAAAGTATTTAGTACCATTTCCACCCCAAGGTAAAACATATTAAAAGTGGAGCTACGATAACTCACCTGAGTAAACGATGAACAAATATCACAAACGGTACTAATTAGCAGGGCACAACGGTACAGGCTCGGCACAACCTAAGTATATAGTTTATCTCAGAAAATGTCCCGTAAGAATATGATAATGCATATGAGTTTTCAAAAGACCAAGTGTTTTCGTTTTCATGGAATACTCATATCATTAATTGTATAAAGCCAGTATCAAAGTCGTAAGAAAAATTAGTATAAATGTTTCTTGTGATGGTATGAGACACAGACTCGAAATACAACTCACGCCAAAGAAGAAATTAAAGAATAAACAAAGAACTTGACCAAGGGAAAATGAATAGAGGAAGATAAGCAAGAAAATAAGAAGAGAACAAGTCAATGATATGTTTCGATGTTTACCCAATAATCCCCAATAGTTTAGAAATGTCAATCTAGGTAATAATAAATGTTTCACAACTTAATAAGACATGTGTTTAGATCCTTGTCGGGTTTTAATAAAATAAAAAGGTTTCGATATAAAAGTATAAATTTAGAAAGTCTTATAAATTTACGCATGACGCTTCTGTTTATACAATGTTCCCAAGTCATCTTGAATTTAAATAAATCAAATTGTTGTATTTATAATATTTATAAATTTCATGTTTCATTATCATTCGCGTATATATTAGTTTTGGGTTATTGATTAATTTGTGTCCATTCCGTATCTAATATATTAAATTCTTTTTGAGTTTAATATTGTTAGGAACACGTTTTAATTATATTACAAGTCTTGTTCATTTAGTTAACATGTTGCACGATTAAGGACTTTAAGTTAGCTTTAAGGTCCGGTCCATAAGAAGTCCATGGGCCGGCCTTCTTATCATTTTCTTTCTAGAACATTTCATGTAAGAGTTGCCCTAGCTCTTCTCCTATAAATAGAAGGCTAGGGTGCTCATTATTGTTGTTGGTTATTCATGTAAGGGGCGATAGCTTTGTTCCTTAATCATTCGAATAGTGAAAACCTTCCATTCACTCTTATTCTCATTTTATTCTTCTTCTCTTATTAGCTTATTATCTTTTCTCCTTTAGCGTAGCTTATTTGTTAAGTAGTAGTACGAGTTTTACTTTGATTACGTGTGTGTGTTTGAGATATTAAGGTGACCTACAAGTGGTATCATACGCCAAAGGTAGTTAAGTTTAGTGTTTTAGAGTAGAACTAATCGTTATTTTATTTGGTTTACCTTGTTTACGTAAGTTTTTTTGTGGTTCGTTGCTTTAAAAAGTGTGAAAAATGCAAGTTTGGCAAATCGTTGCTTACTCCTTTTCTTCAAATCTTCGTGTTTTAAGGATAAAGTTGTAAACTTTGGTGCAAATTCGGTGTGTTAATCGCTAATATTCATTAGTTTTACGATTTTCATCATCCTACAATGTTTTTGGTTTGAAATTCGAAGGAAAAGGGTTTCTCGCAATTGGTCTGCAAAAATACAAGGGTTTCTCACATTTGGTAAAAAGGGTTTCTCGGAATTGTTGGTTTAAGGGTTTCTCGCAATTGGACTGAACAAGGGTTTCTCGCAATTCATCAGCTTCTTCGGATTTGGTACTCGGTGTTTCCTTACTTGTATAAGTTTGTGAAACTACCTCGACTTGGAATTATTCTCATCTTTTGTATAAAAGTTTGAGAACGTGATCGAAATTGTAATTTTGAAAATCTTTCGAAATTGCTTGATCTTTCGCAATTCAGAGTTATCTCTCGCAATTGCTAAGTTCTCTCGCAATTAAGATTGTTTCTCGCAATTACAATTCTCTTTCGCATTTGGTGAATCTCTCGGAATTACTCAGCTCTTTCGCAATTGGACAACCTCTTTCGCAATTCAGAATCTCTCGCAATTCAAACAGTGTTTCTCGCAATTGGACTAAGAACCTTAAGTAAACTTAAAAATCAAACATCATAACTCTTAAAACACATCTTAATTATCTAAAGATCCAACAAAAATGTCTCAACCACCTCATTTCAATTACTACTATCAGCTACAGCAATATCCTCAACAACAGCAATTTCATCCTCAGTATCAACAACAACAAGCATTCATGCAACATCATCAATTTCTCTCTCCACCACAAGTATCCCCACAACAAATCATGCAACAGAATCAAATGCTGAACAATCCATCCTACTCCAGAGAACCACATTGGTTTAACAAGATGTGTGAGGCAATCAGCAGTCAGCAATCCCGACATGAAGCTGGGAATCAGGATACTCCACCTATGCTGACACCTGGTAACTATGTGCAGTGGGCCAGTAGATTTCTCAGATTCATTGAACTCCATAAACCCCATGGGAAATATCTTAAGCAAGCCATTGAAGAAGGACCCTTTCCACTTCCAGTAAATGTTGTTCTAGGAACTACAGAAAGAGAAGAAACATCAACTCCCATTGCTGTCGCTAACTACACAACTGAACAAACACTGCAACAAGAGGCAAATCAGTTGGCAATGTCTTACATACTTTAGGGGATTCCTAATCCTATTTACCGAAGTATTGATGCTCAAAAGACTGCCAAAGACATGTGGGAACATGTGCATCTTCTAATGGAAGGGACTGAGTTAAATCAAGAAGACCTTGAGTCAAAGCTTTACATGGAATACAACAATTTCATCATGGAACCAGGGGAGACAATTGAATCATACTACCACCGTTTCACAAATGTTGTAAATGACCTCGTTCGTCATGACATCAAGTTACCTAAGATTGCTATCAATTCAAAATTTCTGGGTTGCCTTGGACCAGAATGGCAGAAATATGCAACATTTGTCAGGCAAACTAAGAAGATTGGTGAAGTCAAGTATGGACTAATGTATGACTTTCTGAAACAACATCAATCTGAGGTAGATAAGGAAGTTGCAGCACGAGGCGGTTTCATACCAGCACCAACACCTAATTCACTTGCTCTCGTTGCTCAATCCAACTTTCCACTACCAAACCAGGAATTTGGTCAATCATCTTTCCAACCGAGTTTTCAACCACAACCTTCCAACCAAATCATCCCATATGAAGCACCATCACAATACTCTGATAACCAAATGGTTCCATATAACAACTCAGATTCCATGTTGTACTCAAACGCTGATTATGATGAAGAAGAGGATGCCTTCAACTCTCTTAATGAAGCATTTGGATTAATTGCTAAGGCATTTGGCAAGTTCACAAAATCCAACAATCGTCTTCGTTCATCTTCCAATACCAGGAATCAAGCTGTTATTAACGATGGCAGAATGGAAATTCAGAATCGGTCTTCGGGCAGATATGGTTCAGGAAACAGTGGAAACTATGGGTCTCAGAGGTTTCAGTCAGGAGGGAACAGGTTCAATTCTGCAGGGGGTAACAGGAACAGTATGGGAACTACACAGAGTAGAAATCAGATGGATGGGAATGCACAGAAAGGCATTGCAAATACTTCAATCACATGCTACAACTATGGTGGGAATGGTCACATGGCAAATGCGTGTCCAAAGCCTCGTACTATGGGCAGTGAATATCACAAGGAAGCTCTTCTAATGGCTCTCAAAGATGAAAAAGCAGCAGGAATGGTGACTCAGAATGAACAAAGCTTCATGGCAATGCTGCATCTGATGATGAGATGGAAGATCTTGAAGCAAATGATGCAGTAATGCTCATGGCAAAAGAGATGAACATGTCCGAGACAGGCCCAGTCTATGACACCGATGGTCTATCTCAGGTACCTGATCCACAATGTCTTATACATGAAATTGCTTCACCGTCTGCATCTTCATCTACAAATGACAATTCTGTTCAACATGATTCATCATTCTCATATCCATTAGATGATCAAATAAACACTATTGTATCATTTGATGATGATAAAACCGTCGTTTCATTTGATGATTCTATTGACGATGAAAGTTATGATCATCTTGAACAAAATGATCCTTTTGCCAGATCAAGATTCAGAGCTTCAGGCCTTGTTAATGACCACCCAATCACAAATTGAGAAATGCAATGAAATCAATCAAAATCTGAAAGAAAAAATTGCATTGTTAACGAAGGACAATGAGTGCTACAAACGTCAGCTTTCAGGATATCAAAAACAAGAAAAACGTGAAAAAGGTTTTGAGATTGCTTTCCAAAAAGAGTACGTCAAAGTTCAAAATTTAGAACATCAAGTTCGTGAGCTAACCGTTTCTAAGGCTGAGCTCCTCTCTCAAAAAGAAAAGGATCAATTTGAATTCAAAAAACAAATTAATTCTTTAAATTCTGAGCTGTTAAAAACTCAATCTGAGCTTTCAACATCTCAAAATAATCTTCTTGAAGAAAAGCAAGCCTCAAGTAAACACGTCAACTCATATCTTGAAGAAATTGTCGTTTTGGAATCCAAACTTAAAGAGTTTCAAACTATCGTATACAAAAATGGTGAATCAATAACTCAAATTCAAAGGCTATCGGTAAAACCAGTTCCTAAAGGATTTGGATTTGCTATTGGCAGTGACCAACCACGTTTTCTTTCTAAAGCACTCAGCAAAAATCCCAAGTTGTACAATGCAGATTTATTACTTGATGATACCTTTCAAAGAGTTGTTGTGCTTGGTAATGATGAAGAACTTGAAATTCTTGAACGTCAAAAAGAACTTGAGAGTCGACCAAAAACTGACAAAGATTTTTCCAGAGTTCATCATGATTATAATGCAAAACGTCAAATCAAATTTGTCCCCTCAAAGGACGAATCAGAACAAACATTTGTTAACACAAACATACATGCTTCTCCTTCAATACTTCCTGTTTCCAAAACTGTTGCACAAATCAAGGATTCTTTAACTAAGGATGATGTGGATCCAAAATTACCAGAAAGTAAACTATTTCGATATTTTGATACAATTATGGAAGACATATTTTTTTTGGAAAATGAAATTGAGTTTAATTCTCAAATCGAAGTCTCTACTTTTCTTTCCCCAGTCGCGAAAGAAAAGTGAGATATTCTTCAAAAGAAAATTCTGCCTCATGTTAAACATCTAAAGAAATATGCAACACAATGGGAACAAGAATTATTCACGGATGTTGCATCTATGAAAGACATTTTCAAAGAACAGGACGACAAACTTCAAAAACAAAAACATCAAAAGAAAACTTTGAAAAACGAGAATGATCGACTCTTAGAAAAAGTTCTGTGTTATGACGTTGTTTCTGTGATTATGAATTCGCTTTATGAGTCATGCAATGAATTACTTGTGAATAATCATGCTGTAAATGTTGAGATGTTGCAAATGGAGATAGAAAATTTGGTTAAAGAGAATGAGGATCTTCGACAAATCAACAATGATGTAGAAAACAAAGTTTTTAATCTTCAAAAAAGGCTTGATTGGTGTCAAAATCAAAGTGCAGAATTTGAACTAAAATTTTAAAATCTCATAGGATCTTTATCATTTCAAAACAGTCATGTTCCTGAAAATTATAAGGAAACAAAGGCTTTCTTAAGACTTAAACTGTTTAAAAATGAAAAGGAACTGGATGAAATTCTTCAAAACAGAAATGACACAGTCCGCCTCAACAGAAAATTAGATTCTCAAAATCAAGAATTCCAACACATCATTGTTGATCTGAAGAAGAAAATCAGAGTTTTAGACAAAAGCAAAGCAAACGTTCATAAGATTGCCCCAGGGATGTATGTAGTAGACAAAGCAATTACCTAAGCATCAGACTCAACCACTAATGCAAACACTTCTACTTCCACAGGACTAGACACTATAACTAAGGCTAGCAGTTCCAAGACTCCTAAGAAACAACAGAAGCATAGAGTCAGGAAGTCTAGGAATGGATCATCTAAGTCTTCAGAAGTTAAA